>CM042012.1:98577297-99124797 GCA_023525715.1 Cichorium intybus
TCATACATATATACACACACATCCATTTACCAATTAAACCATACAAATGAGACCAAGAACAAACGTTTGTCTAATTTTATTTCTATTAAGATAAAAGAAAATTGCATATACCCTTTGAAGAACTGCCCATTCGGTATATACCACTAAATACAAACTTATTGCCTAGACATTAAAACCCATAATGAAGATCAATTCCAGGCAAAATCAACCTTTAAACCCAAAAACCGTAATGAGGAGCAATTTGGGGGACACGTATATATATTTTTCCAAGCTTCTTATTCTACAACAAATCAAAGAATCATACTTCAGACATACGCGAAGATATTTGCCATGTTTTCCCATCGATAATGCAAAATAACTCAAAAAAAGTTCAAATTTGATAGCAAGCCAATTTGAGATGGCGAATCTCCCTAGAATACGCAAGATAAAGGGAAGATGTTTGGAGCAATTTTCAACTTAATTTCCCAAAACAAATGCAAATTACAATTTATAGAAACATGCAGCTACTTCTAACTGGAAACAGGGGAAATGCATGCTGAAAAATAAACGTGAGTCCTAAATTAATGCAACTGACTTTTACTGGGTATTTCTGGACTTAGACTAAGTCTTTCACTTGACTCCTGCACGTGAACGTTTTCTTGACTTGCTCTTCAATCTTTGAATCGGACCGGTAACTTGATTTCACGTTTGGGCCTGCCACTCTTTCTAATTGCTGGGCTTCTTCTTGATGGGTCTTGCCCCCTGGGTTCATGTGTCGTACCAAAATTACTCAAATGTTATTGTCATTTAGAATAGATCGTTTAAATCACAAATTCTTGGAGCATTTACAAATATCTCGTTATTCATCTAGTTAACACTAAACACAATTAACCAGGGAAAAACACTGGACAGGAAATGACTCCCAAAGACGTTTGAAAAGAACAAAAAGTAAAAATATAAATCATACCAGAAAGAAAATAAAGTTGTAATTCTTGAAAATTTTGAACATGTAATTTATTTTTTAATATGAAAACTATACCATGTGACCTAAAAAGTCAAAGGATACCATCAAGTATTCTTGTTACTATTGGTTGTCCTCGTCAACTTTGACCGAGTCTTGTCCCTCTTTCAAGATTAAGCATGTTAAGCCCTTGACTAGGTATGAGGTTAAATAAATTATTTCTGAAAGTTAAAATGTGAAAAAGAGAAAAAATTGCACATTAGCGCCGCTAACAGTATAGTTAGCGACGCTAATGTCTCCACGCTGAGAATGTTCGCAATGCCAGCCTATCTTCTATCGTGGGGTTGCACGTTGCATGTTAGCGATGCTAACAGGCAAGTTAGTGCTGCTAACTTGTCTGGAGAGGCTTTTAATCCCATAAACGTGTTTTGGGCCATACTTAAGGTTGCTAACCTTAATGTAGCCGTCATTTCTCACCTTAGACACCTGGAAAACTCTAGAATTCTCTCTCAAAGCTTCTTTTGGTGTTTTGGATCTCAATATTGAACTTTTGAAGGTTTTGGAGGAAAAGAAAGGAGATAAGGAGCTAGGAAGGCTTGGGTGAAGCTTGGAATCTGATTTCTCATCTTGTTGGACCCCTTGTAAGTGTGTTAAACCTTTGTCTCTTTGAGTTTCAAAGTTGAAATTGAAGTTATGAGTCTCTTATGAGCTCTATGAGACAATGATGGCTTCCATAATGGATTAAAAGGGTGGACTTGGGGTTGAAAGGATGATTATGTTCTCCTTTTTGCTCCTAGACCCTTGGTATGAACCCTAGCCTAGTCTCAACATCATTTTGGTTAGAGTTTGAGCTTATTAATCACCTTTTGGATGTAGATCTTCACCATGAGCTTGTTTAGATAGGATTGGTTGATAAAGTTTGCATCTTTATAGGTCAAAGGACTGTTTTGGGTCATTTTTGGACAAGTTAGGGCTAATGGCTGAATTTATTAAGCACTTAAGAGATGAATGGGATGGGCAGACGGATTAGCGCCGGTAATTTGGAAGGATTAGCGCCGCTAATCTCATGCACTGGCATATGTGTTGACTTTTTGTTGACCAGTTGACTTGGACCTTTGGGCAGTTGACTTCTAACTTAGATTTTGGGAAAAACCCTTGGTTTAGAGTCTACTTAGGGGTTTATGGATAGAAATGTTAATTGATAAATTGTCTTGATAATTAGGAAGCTCGGGGAGGACTTTTAGCGGCTTTCCTTTTTAATTACTTGTAGCTGCGGCTCAGGCGAGTCTTCTCACTTTCTTAGTTATGATGATCATGATTCAAGGAATGGGACAAAATCGGGGCCAACCCATGAGTCAAGGAATGGGACAAAATCGGGGCCAACCTGTGAGTCACGGAATAAGACAAAATGGGGGCTAACCTGTGAGTCAAGGAAAGGAATGTTAAATGAGATGATAATGTAACTATAAATAATATGGAAACCTGGGGACTCACTAAGAAATATGCTTACAGTTTTATGTTTAAGTGTTTCAGGTACATCTGGAGATGGCGGGAAGGGTCCGGCTTAACTACATGACGCCTACTTTACACTTAGCCTTCCGCTGTTATTGTTATCTTTTTATGTTTGAACATTATGTTTGATGGAACTAATGTTTTGGGAGCTTTATTTATATATGAAACTTCGTAAACTTGTTTTAAAAAGAAAAATTAGACTTGAAATTATGGGACGTTATAGTTGGTATCAGAGCCAAGGTTTGAGCGAATTGGTGGAACCGTAAGGGGAAACCGGACTCAAACCGAGGACTGAGAAGCGTTTTCTTAAAATCAAGAAGTTTAATTGGGAAAAGATTTTTCTAAAACGGAAGAAGGCGGTTCATGTAGTTCAGCAAGACCCACGTAAGTATCATGAATCCCAAGTTTCCATTTGATTTATAGTTATAAATGTTATATGTAAATGTTAGTTATTCAGGGAGCATCCTAGAAATTTCCTGTATATGATGCCTTAGAGAAAAAGGAAATGATTAATGCCTGTTTTACTTGCTAGTACAGTAGTATGATTGGATGGGTGTTCATGCATATAGATTAGAGGGTGATAGCCTTAGAATTTTCAATCCGTCTTTTTAGGCTGTTCCTATTTGGTTGTGCCTTTAGAGTAGGGATTATATATATTCGAATGTCTATCACATCTCTGTCGTGTGCCTTGGACATCTATAAAGCGACTATGAGTGTTGGATGAGTAAAATAGGTGAGTTGGGTAGTAAAATGTTCTAGTTATGCTAGAGGAGAGTAAAGCACTTCGGTGTTGGGCCGTATTGGGCGTTAACCATTCCTATATGTGTGCTCGAGTGAAAAACAACTTAGAAAAGAAAGAATGTCTGTTATGTCAAGTACGAATAGGAGTGGAAGGTAGTACCTGGCCAGTACTACTGGAAACACTGGATTCGTGCCTGAAATAACAAAAGTCTTGGGGGGAGGGTGACGACGCCTAGTAATATCAAGTATTTTAGTCGTCGTTGAGCTCTATTCTGAGTGAAATATATATCATAAACTGTTATCTTACTCACATTTTTGTGTCTAGTGCTTGTGTACGAATTTAGTGAAATACAGGGGTTAAATACATGCAAAACGGTCAACTTTGGAATGAAGTCCACTTTCAGGCGAAAGTATACGCACGTCGCGGTTCAGAAGACACGCGCGCCACAAAAATTCAAAGATCGGATCAGAAGTTTGAATTCAAAAAGCGAATATCGGGTTACAGATAAGGACGCGCCGCAGATTTCATTCTTGCGTGTCGCGTCCAGGCAATTTTCGCAACTATAAATAGAGGCTTCCGGTTCGTGTTTCGGGAGCGAAGACCCAACCTTTGAGTGGAACTCAGGCACCTTCGACTCGTATTTTCGGATTTCAGTGATCGATAGTTGGTATTTTCATAGTTTTAGTTTATTTTCGTATTTTTCGGTTTTGTTTATCGCGCGTTTCCGACGGTTCTGGACTGTAGAACTCGCTGGACCATGTTGATTCTGGATTTTCAGATCGTAGTCAGAAACATTCGGCTCGGTTCTGTTTTTAGTTTAAATGCAATCATTCGGTTTTGGTTATTTTACGGTTTCGATTTCGGATTACGTTTATTGTTTGTTTGTTATTGGGCGATTCTGATTTCTTGAATATACCTCGGGATCAGAACGTTTTGTTGGTTTGGATTGGGATTTGGAATTAAATACTTTGATAATCATTAGTTTATGTTTTCGATAGTTTGGATTTTGTGAAGTGTATGGAACGCCACCAGCTATAGAGTGACACTAGTTTGGTTAATTCTTGACACATACTTTGACCACGGACTCCACAGTTCGACCCTTACTTCCACTTAGCTAATGTGCTTGTAAGGTATTAAATCTAGTATTTTTGACCGCATCGACGACTGCGACAATGTTAGAGGGTAAAGGGGATTCTTGGGAGAAGTCCCTTCTATAAATAAATAGCGTGAGAAAGCGTCCTAATAGTTTCTCGGATAAATTTCAGGATGGTGGTTACAACTAGACACGGTGGAGCTAGTGGGTCCGGATCCGGGTCGGGGTCGGGGTCCGGGAATCGTGGAGATAAGGCTAGGATGGATGATGAGCTGAGACAGTTGATTGCTGAGAAGGTAGCCCAGAAGGTGACTGTGTTTGTAATGTAGTATTTTGGATTGATGAAGACGGAGCTCTTCGCGATGATCGAGGAGAAGCTTGCCACTTTCCAGCGACATAGGCCGGCATCGAGGGTGCATTCCGCACTAGTTTCTGTCCGGAGGACTCGAAGGTCGCTTTGCAGTGAACCACTTGAGAGGAGGAGCCCAAGACTGGTGGGGCATCTTGGCACAACCACTCACCACGACACAGTAGGAGGAGATGTAATGCCAAGACACTCCTTATATGTAAAAATAATAAAAAGGGTAAATTGGTTATTTTACCTTAGAAGGGTAATTTGGTCTTTTGGATAGACAAGAAATTAGTTTGTAATAATATTTTGAGTTTTGGACTTAAAATGTTATAAAAACTGGTTTTTGTCATAAAATTGTGTTAGATGTGGCAAAAGCTCAAGAATTAGAACTCCAGGGACTAAACTGCAAATTCTGGAAGTATAAATAGTGGAAAAGCTTTCCCACATGTGCAGAAAATCTAGAAGTCACGGGAGAGGGTTTTCTTGAGCGATCGCTGCAGAATCTTGGAGAATTCTTGAAGGTTTGAGCTTGGAATTTCGATTATTGGCTTGGTATTGAAGAATTGGAAGCATTGAAGGTTAGTATTTCAAGTTTTAACCAAGATTGTTCTTGGTGGATTTTGTGGGTAAACTGAAATCTACAATTTCAGTGAAATCCATGAAGCTTGTACATGATTTCTGGGTTTAAACATGTTCATATGATAAGAACATGTATTTAGAGTAACCGATTTTGATAGTTTTGTTGATTTTAAAGTTTTGGGGTTTTTGGAACTAAGAACCCTAATTTCTGCAATTGATTGATTGAGTTGATTTCAAGGAGTTAAAACCTGGTATAAATGGAAGGTTTTAGTCTTGAAATAAACCCAAAATGATTAAGAACTGAATAAGGACTTAATATGCAAAAACAGGACGCTACAGTACAAAATCGGACTAAGATCTGGACTGCCCAGCAAGTGCACGAGTCGTGCATGTCCTGCAAATCAAAGTAGGATGCTATTTTAGCTACACACGAGTCGTGCTCCTATAGAGCAATAATTTGCACGAGTCGTGCGTCCATTCAGGGGGTTTTAAAGTTTGAATTCGATGCTATACATGTCCGATTGGCTTCAAACTTTAACTACAAGTCCATGATGGTTTGAAAAGTCTTGGAAAAATATTTAATTAAGAATACGACTCTCCGGGGGCACTGTAGAACAATACGTATGCCTCGGGGAAGTGTATAATTCATATAAACATGGTAAATGGAAAGTTTATCATCTGGACATTGTTTGTAATGTTAGAATATTGAACTCTTGTGCATTAGAGTCAATTGAAATGATTGTTAACCTATAATCATTGTGGAAATGAATGAAATTATAGGTACGGGACAAAATATTGCGGAATCCATTTCAAGGCAAGAAACAATTAAAGCTAGTGGTAGCAAGCATTCAGGTGAGTAATCTCACTCGTATCCGATGTGATATGTGCTGGTTGAACAGCTACAAATGGACACAGTTTTGGGGACGGATTTGACAGATTTTATGATGAGTAAAATGGCAATATCAGATAAGCCGTGAGTCTGAGAAAGACAAGAACGGAGCTGTGAGTCAACAAAAATAATATGACAATACCAGATAAGCCGTGAGTCTACGATAGACAAGAACGGAGCTGTGAGTCAAATCTTGAAATGGCAATACCGGATAATCCATGAGTCATTGAGATGGCAAGAACGGAGCCGTGAGTCTAGGCAAAAACGGGACAAACCCGTGAGCCAGATGTGATAAAATGTTATGAGAGTTTAATTGTTATTATTCTCTTATATATACATGTGATGTTATTTGCTTGATTACTCATTGGGCTTTATAGCTCACAGTTTTATTTGATATGTCCCTGCAGGTGAGCGTGATCCCGCTAAGGGAAAAGATAAAGTCCATGACTAAGGACTTAGGATGGTGAAGTGACAACCCGGCTTAATGGATGTATAATATCTTTATGTATTGTAATCCTTGATACACTTGTACCTGTTTATATTGACAAATACCCTTTGGATAATGTTTTATTGTAAAATACATGGTTTAAAAAAAAATTTACGGGGTGTTTTGTTAAATAAGTCGGGTGTTACAAGTTGGTATCAGAGCCGTGGTTTAAGTGAACTATGTGTCTTTAGATTAGATTCCTGGACTTATACCTTGAGAGAAAATAGACAGATGGACTGTTAGACATATATAAGTTTGATATTATATATGTAATCTAACTGTTTGTTGAATTTTGAAGTATGAGAAATACAAGAAGTAATCCCACAGGTGCAAATTCGGGGCATGGACCATCAAGGAGTGGACCAGCCCGATCACATGGTTTAGTCGGGCGAATAGCAAGGGAACTAGTAGTGGAACCAGTGGGTGAAAATCCACCTGATATACGGGCTATAGTGGCTGATGTGGTGAGGGAGTTGATGCCTACGCTAATGAACAACCCAAACCCGAGTGAAGCGGCTGCAAAAAGCATTCATGACAAGCAGCCGGAAGATGAAAGTCACGGAGAAAGCCATGCCCGTTCAGAAAAAGACAAATAGGGCGAGGAAGCTTCTACAAAGAAAGTCGGATGTACTTACAAAGCTTTCCTTGGTTGTAAACCAAAAGAATTTTCAGGGACAGATAATCCAGTTCAGGCAATGGAGTGGATAATGCATATTGAGAAGGTGTTTCGAGTCAGCAAATGTGCTGATGAAGACAAGGTAGAATTTGCCACAAATCAACTCACAAGCAGTGCATTACATTGGTGCCAGATTTACTACAAGTCATTGGGTACTGATTCAACCCTATCGATACCTTGGGAACAATTCAAGACCAAGTTCAATGAAGAGTATTGTTTAGAGGTAGCCATAAAAAAGTTGGAGGACGAATTTCTGCATATGGAACAAGGTTCCCAATCTGTCCAAGAATACACACTGAGCTTTCTGGAGAAAGCAAGATTTGCGGAACACCATGTCAATACTGAAAAGAGGAAGATTGATAAGTATGTTTGGGGGTTGACGACCCGAATCAGAGAAATTGTGCAACCATTGAAACTGTCTACTTTTCGACAAGTGGTGGATAGGGCCACTGAACGGGAGACAGAGTTGAAGCGACAAGAAGATGAAAAGAAAGCTTTTGAAACTAAAAGAAAGGCAGAAGACCAAGGTTGGACGCCTCAGAAAAAGTCACAGCAAACTGGGTCTAAGGGTAAAGGCCAGAAAGATGAAGCCAAGTGGTGTGAGAAGTGCAGGAAAAGGCACTCAGGAAGTTGTCGGATTGATACTGTATCGATCATTTGCCGAAACTGTGGGAAAACGGGACATACTACACGGGAGTGTCGGGCGGAGCGTAGGTGTTTCCAATGCGGAGCTACGGATCATATTCGCCCAAATTGTCCCCAGTTGAAATCTGGAGCATTCAGTGATAGATACAGAGATGACCAAGGAGGAAAGAAAGAGGAAGTGAAGAACCGGGGAAGACCAGTGGCCTCGCGAGCTTTCCAGATGACCGTGGAAGAAGCTCGTGAAAAGACAGATGTGGTTACAGGTATCTTCACTCTCAATTCCATACCTGTATATGTTATATTTGATCCAGGGGCTACTCATTGTTTTGTATCGGAGTCTTTGATGCCTCGTTTGAATGTACCATTAACTCCTATGGATGAAAGCTTGGAAGTGGCTATAGCGGATGGCATATATGTTTAGGTTTCCGAACATCTGGAAGGTTGTCAGCTTAAAATCTACGGGACCACTTTCCCTATAGATTTGAAGCCGATGACTACCAATGAATTTGGTGTAATTGTAGGTATGGATTGGTTGGCAACGAATTATGCTAACATGGATTGTAGAAATAAAAGCATTACAGTGTTATCACCGGATGGGAAATGGATAAAGATTCAGGGTGAAAGACCACGGTTGAGAATGCCGGTTATCTCCTTTGCTCAAGCTCGAAGCTGCATTAGTAAAGGAGGAATGTCTTATTTGGCCTATGTAGCAGTAGCTAAACCAATTAAAGTGGGAGTAGCGAATGTAAACGTTGTAAACGAATTCCCAGATGTATTCCCAGATGAACTTCCAGGGTTACCACCAGATCGACAGGTAGAGTTCACGATTGAACTGGTTCCGGGAGCTGCTCCTGTTGCCCGAGCTCCATATCGTTTAGCACCTTCAGAGATGGTGGAACTGCGAAAGCAACTGGAAGAACTATTAGATAGGGGTTTTATCAGACCGAGTACATCGCCTTGGGGAGCCCCTATCCTGTTTGTTAAGAAGAAAGATGGGTCAATGTGCATGTGTATTGACTATCGGGAATTAAACAAGATCACGGTGAAGAACAAATATCCACTACCAAGAATAGATGATCTGTTTGATCAGCTACAGGGAGCATCTTATTTTTCCAAAATTGACCTGAGGTCGGGTTACCATCAGTTGAAGATACGAGAATCTGACGTTCCGAAGACAGCTTTTCGCACACGATACGGTCATTATGAGTTTTTGGTGATGCCTTTCAGGTTAACCAATGCTCCGGCCGTATTCATGGATCTCATGAACCGGGTGTGTCGTCCGTTCCTCGATACCTCGGTGATAGTATTTATAGATGATATCCTGGTGTATTCACGAAGCCAAGCCGAGCATGAAGTGCACCTGCGACAAATGTTGGAGTTGCTTCGCCAAGAAAAGTTGTACGCAAAATTCTCTAAGTGTGAATTCTGGCTAAGAGAAGTTCAATTTCTTGGTCATGTGATTAATGTCGAAGGGGTGAAAGTCGACCCAGCAAAAGTTGAAGCCGTGATGAAGTGGGAACCGCCTCGAAGTCCAACTGAAGTACGAAGTTTCCTTGGTTTGGCAGGTTATTATAGAAGATTTGTCGAGAATTTTTCCTCGATAGCTGCCTCGTTGACCAAGTTGACCAAGAAAGGCGAAAAATTTGAATGGGCGGAAAAACAACAATAAGCTTTTCAAAGGATGAAACAAACCTTATGTGAAGCACCAGTGTTAGCACTACCGCAAAGCGGAGAGGAATATGTGATCTACAGTGATGCTTCCAGAATCGTCCTTGGATGTGTGTTAATGCAGAAAGGTCGGGTAATAGCTTATGCATCCCGCCAATTGAAAGAAGCCGAGAAGAAATATCCAGTTCATGATCTGGAATTAGCTGCCGTGATTCTAGCATTGATGTTGTGGAGACACTATTTATATGGTGTGAAATTTGTTGTCTATACGGACCACAAAAGTTTGAAGTATTTATTTGATCAAAAAGAACTTAACATGAGACAGCAAAGGTGGATGGATCTACTTAAAGACTTTGACTGTGAAATTTTATACCACCCTGGCAAGGCGAATGTGGTGGCAGATGCTCTAAGCCGAAAAGAAGCTCCTTTAAAAGTTATATCCGCATGTATGGGTGTAGCAAGCCGGTTACCTGAATTGATCTGTTTGGCACAGGAAGAAGCGTGCAAGCCTGAACATGCAAAAAGCGAGCGAGTGGTTGGGTATTTGAAGCATCTGGATGAAAATGCCCAGAAATTGAAAACCTTCAGAGGTCATGTGTGGGTCCCAAAACAAGAAGAGGCACGGAACTTGCTTCTAGAAGATGCACACTGTAGTCGATATGCAGTTCATCCGGGCAGTACCAAGATGTATCGGATGCTAAAACCGTTGTATTGGTGGCCTGGAATGAAGAGGGATGTTGGAAGATATGTAGAAAAGTGTTTGACATGTCTGCAAGTGAAGTCAAACCATCAGAAACCATACGGAGAAATCCAACCATTGCCGATTCTAGAGAAGAAGTGGGACAATATTACTATGGATTTTGTAACAAAGTTGCCGCGGACACCGCGAGGTCACGATGCGGTATGGGTAATTGTTGACCGATTGACGAAATCGGCACAATTTATACCGATTAGCGAGAAGTTCAAGATTAATAAGTTGGCGAAAATCTACATAGATGAAGTGATTTGCCGACATGGGTTACCGGTATCGATCGTGTCAGATCGAGATAGCAGATTTACTTCCCGGTTCTGGCAAAGTCTTCAAGAGCAATTGGGTTCAAAAGTACTCATAAGTACTGGATACCACCCGTAGACTGATGGATAAAGTGAAAGAACTATCCAGACTTTGGAAGACATGCTAAGAACCTGTGTAATTGACTTTGGTGGAAGCTGGGAAGATCATTTACCTCTGGTAGAATTCGCGTATAATAACAGCTACCATTCCAGCATTCAGATGGCCCCGTATGAAGCATTGTATGGAGCACCGTGTCGTACTCCGACTTGCTGGACTGAAGTTGGGGAAAAGCCGTTGGCTGGACCTGAAATTGTAGCACAAACTGAAGAAAAGATCAAACAAATTCGAGAAAACTTGAAAGTAGCTCAGAACCGACAGAAGCAATATGCAGATAAACGGGTGAAACCGCTGGAGTTCCAAGTGGGGGACATGGTAATGCTCAAGGTATCCCATAGGAAAGGCTTAATTCGTTTTGGGAAGAAAGGGAAGTTGAGTCCTCGATTCATTGGACCTTTCCGTATATCCCAAAGGATTGGAGCTGTAGCGTATAGATTGGAGTTACCTGATGAACTTCATGGTATACATGGTGTATTTCATGTGTCCCATTTGAGAAAAACTTTGTTTGACAAGTCTCAACAAGTACCTCTTGCTGAAATTAAAGTAGATGACAAGTTGAGATACCCGGAACAACCCGAGAGAGTGTTAGACCGAAAGGTAAGACAGCTGCGAAACAAGAAAATCAGCATGGTCAAAGTGCTTTGGCGACATCACAGAGGTTCCGACATGACGTGGGAGACCGAAAGCGAAATGAGGGAGAAATACCCTCAACTCTTTGCATGATTTCGGGGACGAAATCTCTTGAAGGAGGGGAGAATTTGTAACGCCAAGACACTCCTTATATGTAAAAATAATAAAAAGGGTAAATTGGTCATTTTACCTTAGAAGGGTAATTTGGTCTTTTGGATAGACAAGAAATTAGTTTGTAATAATATTTTGAGTTTTGGACTTAAAATGTTATAAAAACTGGTTTTTGTCATAAAATTGTGTTAGATGTGGCAAAAGCTCAAGAATTAGAACTCCAGGGACTAAACTGCAAATTCTGGAAGTATAAATAGTGGAAAAGCTTTCCCACATGTGCAGAAAATCTAGAAGTCACGGGAGAGGGTTTTCTTGAGCGATTGTTGCAGAATCTTGGAGAATTCTTGAAGGTTTGAGCTTGGAATTTCGATTATTGGCTTGGTATTGAAGAATTGGAAGCATTGAAGGTTAGTATTTCAAGTTTTAACCAAGATTGTTCTTGGTGGGTTTTGTGGGTAAACTGAAATCTGCAATTTTAGTGAAATCCATGAAGCTTGTACATGATTTCTGGGTTTAAACATGTTCATATGATAAGAACATGTATTTAGAGTAACCGATATTGATAGTTTTGTTGATTTTGAAGTTTTGGGGTTTTTGGAACTAAGAACCCTAATTTCTGCAATTGATTGATTGAGTTGATTTCAAGGAGTTAAAACCTGGTATAAATGGAAGGTTTTAGTCTTGAAATAAACCCAAAATGATTAAGAACTAGAATAAGAACTTAATATGCAAAAACAGGACGCTACAGTACAAAATCGGACTAAGATCTGGACTGCCCAGCAAGTGCACGAGTCGTGCACTATATGCACGAGTCGTGCATGTCCTGCAAATCAAAGTAGGATGCTATTTTAGCTACACACGAGTCGTGCTCCTATAGAGCAATAATTTGCACGAGTCGTGCATCTATTCAGGGGGTTTTAAAGTTTGAATTCGATGCTATACATGTCCGATTGGCTTCAAACTTTAACTACAAGTCCATGATGGTTTAAAAAGTCTTGGAAAAATATTTAATTGAGAATACGACTCTCCGGGGGCACTGTAGAACAATACGTATGCCTCGGGGAAGTGTATAATTCATAGAAAGATGGTAAATGGAAAGTTCAACATCTGGACATTGTTTGTAATGTTAGAATATTGAACTCTTGTGCATTAGAGTCAATTGAAATGATTGTTAACCTATAATCATTGTGGAAATGAATGAAATTATAGGTACGGGACAAAATATTGCGGAATCCATTTCAAGGCAAGAAACAATTAAAGATAGTGGTAGCAAGCATTCAGGTAAGTAATCTCACTCGTATCCGATGTGATATGTGCTGGTTGAACAGCTGCAAATGGACACAGTTTTGGGGACGGATTTGACAGATTTTATGATGAGTTAAAATGGCAATATCAGATAAGCCGTGAGTCTGAGAAAGACAAGAACGGAGCTGTGAGTCAACAGAAATAATATGACAATACCAGATAAGCCGTGAGTCTACGATAGACAAGAACGGAGCTGTGAGTCAAATCTTGAAATGGCAATACCGGATAATCCGTGAGTCATTGAGATGGCAAGAACGGAGCCGTGAGTCTAGGCAAAAACGGGACAAACCCGTGAGCCAGATGCGATAAAATGTTATGAGAGTTTAATTGTTATTATTCTCTTATATATACATGTGATGTTATTTGCTTGATTACTCATTGGGATTTATAGCTCACAGTTTTATTTGATATGTCCCTGCAGGTGAGCGTGATCCCGCTAAGGGAAAAGATAAAGTCCGTGACTAAGGACTTAGGATGGTGAAGTGACAACCCGGCTTAATGGATGTATAATATCTTTATGTATTGTAATCCTTGATACACTTGTACCTGTTTATGTTGTCAAATACCCTTTGGATAATGTTTTATTGTAAAATACATGGTTTAAAAAAAAATTTACGAGGTGTTTTGTTAAATAAGTCGGGTGTTACAGGAGATGACATGGGCAGAGTTTACTACCAAATTTCACGAGGAGGATGTTCCAGCGATCGAGATGGAGAGATCGGCAGCTGAGTACATGACTATGACCCAGACAATGGAGATGGTGAACGAGATCACAAAGAGGTTTATCGAGCGAGCGTTGTTTTGCCCTGAGTAGGCAGCGACAAAGAAGATGCGGATGTCATGCTATTTGTCTATGTTGAGGATCGATATTCGCGAGTTTGTTTCTGCCGCCCGCCATCAGACTTTGGCAGATATGGTATCGGCCGCGAGGGCCCGAGAGATTGAGCTGGAGCTTCAGAGCAGGCAGAAAAGGCCGGTACTGACTACCGCACCACCGACGACAAAGAAGTCTAGGGGCAATGATTCGAGGTCTGGGGGAGCAAGGGAAAAGACTCAGTGTGGGAAGTGCCACAAATGGCATGGGGGTCCGTGTCGAGCTGGGGTACCGGGATGTCATCGATGCGGTAGGGAGGGCCACATCGGTAGGGATTGTCCACAGTCACTGAAGGTTTGTTATGGCTGCAATCAAGTGGGACACGTGCGAGCTGAGTGCCAGTAGCGAAGACAGGAGGGGTGCAAGCCCCAACACCCACTACTTTGAGGATTATTGATGGCCGCCAGGAAAGCGGATGCTGCTAAGCCCAAGGCCCGAGCTTTTCAGTTGACGGCAGAGGAGGCACGAGAGGCACCGGATGTGGTGACTGGTATTAATTCTTCCTTTTATATTTATTCTTTTTCCATTCATATTATCATGCGGTTATGGACTTGTTTAGGTACTTTCTTAGTCAACTCTATCCCTACCTTTGTATTGTTCGATTCGGGGGTGACCCATTCGTTTGTATCTTTGACTCTCGGTTCGAGACTTGGGGTCGCATTGGAGAATCTTGATAGTTCTTTGGAGCTGGAGAGAGTTGATAATCGAGCCATTGTGGTTTCTCGGGTTTATCGGGGGTGTGTTATTGAAATCCACGGGGAGAGATTTTCGGTAGATCTTATTCTTATTCCATTGAGCGATGATCGTGTTATTGTTGGCATGGATTGGCTTAGTCGGCAGGGGGCGTGGAACGACTGTAGAGGCAAGCAGGTATTTTTTTCAGTCTTCTGATAGAGGGGTATTGACTATTTTGGGTGATAGGTGGAGGTCCAGTACGTCATTTTGTTCGGCAGCGTACGCTCGGAGACACCTCCAGCATGGTGGATCTGGATTTGTAGCTTACGTGTCAGACACGCGGGAGAGTAAAAAGAAGACCATTGATGATGTACTGATTATTCGTGAGTTTCCTAATGTATTTCCGGATGATTTTTCGGGAATACCTCTAGAAAGACAGGTGGAGTTTCGTATTGATTTCATTCCGAGTGCGGCTCCGATAGCCAAGGCACCATATCGCCTTGCTCCACCGGAGATGCTCGAGTTATCCATGTAGCTTCAGGATTTATTAGAGAAGGGGTTTATCCAGCCGAGTAGCTCTCCCTGGGGAGCTCTGATTTTGTTTGTGAAGAAGAAGGACGGGTCTCATCGTATGTGTATTGATTATCGGGAGCTGAATAAGCTCACGGTTAAGAATAGATACCCTCTTCCGAGAATTGATGATTTGTTCGACCAGCTTCTAGGAGCATCATGGTTTTCTAAGATTGATCTGCGTTCCGGGTATCACCAGATGAAAGTCAGGGATGAAGATGTGTAGAAAACCGCTTTCCGTACGAGAGATATGCCCATTATGAGTTCCTTGTCATGCCTTTCGGACTTACTAATGCGCTGGCAGCATTTATGGATTTGATGAACCGAGTCTGCAGACCTATGTTGCATCGGTCGGTAATTGTCTTTATCGATAATATTTTGATTTACTCTCGTAGTAAGGAGCTTCATGAGGTTCATTTGAGAGAAGTCCTCGAGACTTTGAGAAGAGAGAAGTTGTATGCGAAGTTTTCGAAGTGTGATTTCTGGTTGAGAGAGGTTCAATTCCTTCGGCACATGGTTAATAAGGATGGAATCATGGTAGATCCAGCGAAGGTGGAGGCGGTGATGAAATGGGAGGTTCCGAAAACTCCCTCCGAGATCCGAAGTTTTCTAGGGTTGGCGGGTTATTACAAGAGGTTTATACAAGATTTCTCTAAAGTGGTGGTGTCATTGACCCGTTTCACGAGGAAGAATGTGACATTTCGATGGGGTGAAGACCAGCAGGTGGCGTTTGAGACCCTGAGGCAAACATTGTGTAAGGCTCCGATACTGACTTTGCCCGATGGTTTGGAGGATTTGGTAGTTTATTATGATGCGTCGAGCACTGGATTGGGAGCCGTTCTTATGCAACGGCGTCGGGTAATTGCCTATGTGTCGAGACAGTTGAAACCTAGTGAAGTTAATTATCTGACACATGATTTGGAGTTGGGGGCAGTTGTGTTTACCCTCAAGATTTGGAGACATTATCTTTATGGAGTGCGGTGCACGATTTATACCTATCATAAGGGTTTGGAATATCTCATGGATCAACCCAATTTGAACATGCGAAAAAGGAGGTGGTTGGATGTGGTGAAGGATTATGACTGTGAGATCCTTTATCACCCGGGTAAGGCTAACGTGGTGGCTGATGCCCTTAGTAGAAAGGCATCTAGTTCGTCCACGAAAGGTATGTGTTTGAGAATGACCGTGGTTACTCCATTGTTAGAAATGATTTGGGAATCGCAAGTTATGGCATGTGAAAGGAGAACGAGTGGTGGGTATCTTACTTGGTATTGTAGTGGATAGTCGTGGATTGTTAACCTATTTGGGCCGGGTTTGGGTTCCGAAGGCCGCTGAGGCTCGGCAAGTGTTACTAGATGAAGCTCATAAATCAAAGTTCTTCATTCATCCGGGTGCAACAAAGATGTACAGGGATCTCCGAGAGGATTATTGGTGGCCAGGAATGAAGCGAGATATAGTATGGCACGTGGGAAAATGCATAACCTGTAGGAGAGTAAAAGCGGAGCATCAGTGGCTACATGGGAAATTGCAACCACTGGAAATTCCTAAATGGAAGTGGGAGCACATTACTATGGATTTTATCACTAAATTGCCGCGGACGCCACGGAATGTGGATACTATTTGGGTGATAGTGGATTGGCTAACCAGAAGCGCACATTTTATACCGATTCAGGAGACTTTTTCAGCACAACAGTTGGCTAAGGCATATGTGGATGAGGTTATATCACGCCATGGTATCCCTATCTCTATAGTCTCAGATATAGATGTTCGGTTCACCTCTCATTTTTAGAAGAAGTTTCATGAAGAGTTGGGGACGCGACTTCTTTTTAGTACGACGTATCATTCCCAGACGGACGGTCAGAGTGAGAGGACGATACAGACATTAGAGGATATGTTGCGGGCGTGTTCGCTTGATTTTTGCGGGAGTTGGGATTCGCATCTACCATTGGCGGAGTTCTTGTATAATAACAGTTATCATTCGAGCTTCAGGATACCCCCTTTTGAGGCACTGTATGGGAGGAAATGTAGGAATCTAATTTGTTAGGGTGAGGTTGGACAGCGAGTTTTAGGTAGCACTGAGATAGTACTCAAGACGATTAAGCTCATTCAGCAGGTTAGAGAGCATTTGCGCACGACTCAGAGTAGACAAAAAAGTTATGCAGACAGATGTCGTTCCAGCCTTAAGTTCCAGGTGGGGGATTATGTACTTCTCAAGGTGTCACCTTGGAAGGGTGTTATTCGGTTTAGGAAGCGAGGAAAGTCGCGGCTGCGGTATATTGGACCCTACCGGATTGTGGCTCGGGTAGGACATGTAGCTTATCGTTTGGAGTTGTCAGAGCAACTTAGCGAGATTCATGACACTTATCATGTGTCCCAGCTTCGAAGTGTATCGCTGACGAGTCTACCGTTGTACTGTTGGAGGATATTCAAGTGGATGAGCGCTTGAATTATGTAGAAAGAGCCGTAGCGGTTCTTGAAAGAAAGACCAAGGCTCTACGCAGCAAGGTGATCAATATGGTGAAAGTTCAGTGGCAACATCGCAAGGATTAACTTGTCTGGAGAGGCTTTTATGCCCATAAATGTGTTTTGGGCCATACTTAAGGTTTCTAACCCTAATGTAGCCGTCATTTCTCACCTTAGACATTTGGAAAACCGTAGAGTTCTCTCTCAAAGCTTCTTTTGGTGATTTGGATCTCAATATTGAACTTTTGAAGGTTTTGGAGGAAAAGAAATGAGATAAGGAGCTAGGCAGGCTTGGGTGAAGCTTGGAATCTGATTTCTCATCTTGTTGGACCCTTGTAAGTGTGATAAACCTTTGTCTCTTTGAGTTTCTAAGTTGATATTGAAGTTATGAGTCTCTTATGAGCTCTATGAAACAATTATGGCTTCCATAATGGATTAAAACGGTGGACTTGGGTTTGAAAGGATGATTATGTTCTCCTTTTTGCTCCTAGATCCTTGGTATGAACCCTAGCCTAGTCTCAACATCATTTTGGTTAGAGTTTGAGCTTATTAATTACCTTTTTGGGTGGAGATCTTCACCATGAGCCTGTTTAGCTTAGATTCGTTGATAAAGTTTGCATCTTGATGGGTTAACGGACTATTGGGGTCATTTCTGGACAAGTTAGGGCTAATGGCTGAATGTATTAAGCACTTAAGAGATGAATGGGATGGGCAGACGGATTAGCGCCGCTAATATGAAAGGATTAGCGCCGCTAATCTCGTGCAGTGGCATACGTGTTGACTTTTTGTTGACCAGTTGACTTGGACTTTTGGGTAGTTCACTTCTAAGTTAGATTTTGGGAAAAACTCTTGGTTTAGAGTCTAGTTAAGGGTTTATGGATAGAAATGTTAATTGATGAATTGTCTTGATAATTAGGAAGCTCGAGGAGGACTTTTAGCGACTTTCCTTTTTAATTACTTGTAGCTGCGGATCAGGTGAGTCTTCTCACTTTCTTAGTTATGATGATCGTGAGACAAGGAATAATCGGGGCCAACCCATGAGTCAAGGAATGGACAAAATCGGGGCCAACCCATAAGTCAAGGAATGAGACAAAATCGGGGCCAACCGGTGAGTCAAGGAAAGGAATGTTAAATGAGATGATAATGTAACTATAAATAATATGGAAACCTAAGGGGACTCACTAAGCAATATGCTTACGGTTTTATGTGTAAATGTTTCACGTACATCGGGAGATCGTGGGAAGGGTCCGACTTCACTACATGACGCCTATCATTACACTTAGCCTTCCATTGTTATTGTTATCTTTTTATGTTTGAACAATATGTTTGATGGAACTAATGTTTTGGGAGCTTTATTTATATACGAAACTTGGTAAACTTGTTTTAAAAAGAAAAATAAAATTAGACTTGAAATTATGGGACGTTACAAAGCACTTCCCATGGATTAGTTGAAATAAAATTTATATGCAATTCCAAAGAACCTTGGAAAATGAATATCTCGATACAAGCTGAAATAAAAAGAAATAAATGTTAGAAAGCTAAAAAAGAAGGCAATAAATTGAGAATAAATGGATGGAACTTTACAAGCTTCTCATAAAAGGAAGACATGTTTCCCTATATTACTCTTACAAAGTGTGGACTTTCTTGTTTTTGCAGCTAATTTTACTGTTAAATAGCCAAAACTGAAATATCAAATGCAGCCACTTTTGGAAGAACAAGACTTTATTTAAAGTTTGAAGTTCTCATTTACCAGAGTTTAGCCCTAAAAGGATTAGATAATAAAAAAATTACAAACATTAGATTCTTACAAAACAAAAATGGAAAAGTCACTTGTTATTGCAAACACAGAGTTGAGTCTCAATAAAAAAAATTATAGGATGAATGTCACTTTTTATTGCAAACAAAAAAAAAATATCAAGTCTTGCTCCTTGTTCAGACCTTCCATAAAACAGTAGGTAGGCATGAGAGGGACACTCAGGGAAATTTAAGAGGAGGAAAATTACTAGTGGCATGCATACTATAATATCATAATACTTTCGGTAAGTAAATTTGAGTTAATCTTAGTGTAAATAAGATTTACTAGGTTGTTATGTGAGTTAGGATAATTAGAAACCCATTTAGGAGGAGTTTAAACCTTAAAAATATCAAAAAAAGGTTACACGGACCGTGTTTATGAACACGGGTCGTGTTATAGTTATTGTAGCAATCCGAAAGCATCCGGTAGAGTTACACGGGTCGTGTTTATGAACATGGGTCGTGTTCTAGTTATTGTAGCAACCCGAAAGCAAGCAGCCAGGTTACACGGGTCGGGTTTCGGAGCACGGGTCGGGTTTTTGAGATAGCACCAGTATCTTTCGTGAGTGGGATATAATTTTGACAGCAAACCTTATTTTGCCATTTTCAATCCAAAAACTCTTCTAGGCGATTTTCAGAGCTTCAAGTGCGAATTTTGGTCAAATTGGTCAGGGGTTTTGCGTAGAGAAGCTTGGGGAGGTCGGATTTAACACCCGAAACATATTCTCGGTTTCTAAATCGAAGAGGTTAGTGATTATGGGTTTTAGAGTTCCAAACCCTAGATGTCTAAATCTGAAAATCTAGTTTTATGCAACTCATGTGTTGTTAGTAGGTTGCTAATATATGTTGTAGTGAGTATTTGTTGCGAATATTGTGATGTTTTAATGATTGAGTTGGTAAAACCGCAAAACTTGGGGTTTCGGTTTGATAGTATATGTTATGCGAAGTTTGTGATCTTTGTTAGCTGTTGATTTCTTAATCTTTTGAGTTAGATATTATTGAGATGTCTGAGAATGTTTGGGATATGATTTATGATGTCATTTTACAGCGGATACTCATAGGAGGGAAGGAGATACACGAGGCACGGGTGAACCCCGAGATGAACAGACATCAGGTGAGTAATTCTAATTCATTATGTATGATTAGACTATAATATTATTGAGTTAATTGTACATTCCAATTGGTTGAGATAACCAATTTGTATGAACTATACAAGGTTGAGAATTTCTTGTTATAAACGAGTATTGGGTGTGAATAAGTACACTAAATGACTAAGATAGTCAAAGATATTGAGTTCAATAATTCTATGTTATAGTAGTTGTTGAGAAGTAACAAAATTATTACTAAGTTTTAATTATTTTCTCACTGAGCTTAATTAGCTCATAAAAATGGTTGTGTTGTATGTGTTATAGGTGACAGGGGCAAGAAGCTTGCAGAGGGATGAATGACTTAACTTGGAACTTGACTTTCAGACTTTTTGTGAACTATGACATACTGTTTTGAAACTTATGTATAGTTTTAGGAAAAATAATCTTTTGTAACCCAGTTTTTGGGACATGTTTGTATTAAGTAAATATTGATTACACCATTAAACCCTTGTGGTTATTTGAGTAATTATTGGTGTATTTCGGAGATAAGAAACTGGGCGTTACAAGTTAGTATCAGAGCAAGGTTTGAGTGAACTAGACTTTAAGAGTAAGCTCTAGACTCAAACTAATAAAGAGAGAGGTCCCAAATTTGTCCCTATGCAACTATTCCTCTGAGCACATTTAATAAGTATGTGTGCTATATTGAGATATACAAGATTAAAAAGAGTTGAGTTTCTTTTTCAGCCTCATTATGAGTTCTGGAAAGGAAAAAGAAGGAGGTGATCGCCGAGACGAGCAATCGGGGCCACAGAGTTCGGGTCTGGGGCGCCAGCCCGAAGGCGAGAGACCGCCCGAGTTATCGAAGTCATTACAAGAACTTATTGCTGCTGAGGTAGCGAAAGCAGTCAAAAGTTTATTGCCTACTTTACAAAAGCCTTAAATGGAGACGACGAATAGAGATGAGCGAGATCAACCTCCTATCGTTCCTATGGTTGGGGAGGGTTGGAGGGAGCCATTTATTATACATGCTGAGGCCGGAGGGTCGGGGGAAACAAAGGGTTGCAGTTATGAAACATTTCGCAAGTGTAAACCAAATGATTTCTTTGGTACCGATGACCCTATTCTTGTACGAAACTGGTTAACACACATCGAGAAAGTTTTTCGTACGAGCAACTATGCTGAGAAAGATAAAGTCGAGTATGACACCTATTGTCTACATAAAGATGCTCAGTTTTGGTGGGAGAACATGAATCTTGATATAGAAAAAGGATTGGAGTCTAAACCAACGTGGGAAGAATTCAAAGTAAAGTTTATGAAAGAGTATTGCTCCAACACGACAATGAAAAGTTTAGAGGAGGACTTCTTGAGATTACAGCAGGGAACACGGTTAGTACAGGAGTATACGACGGAGTTTAACGAGAAAGCCAGATTCGCTGCACATTAGGTAGATACGGAGGAGAGAAAAGTTGATAGATACTTGTGAGGTTTGAGAACCCAGATACGAGAGCTTTTACAGAATTCAAATTTTATCACTTACCAGCAAATAGTCGAGGCAGCCAAGTCCCAAGAAAAAGAATTATGGAGGCAAGAGGATGAGAAAAAGGTGGATAAAGATAGTGGAGGTCAGAAGAGAAAATGGGAAGGAAATTCGGGTGGCAGTTCTAAAAAACAGCCGGTTTCAAATTTTCAGCCTCGAGGTGATTCGAGGAATACTGAGAGGAGGTGGTGTGAAAGATGCTGCCGAAAACATGCTGGAGACTGTGATACGAGTACCCGTCCCTTATATGTTATCAGTGCGGGGAAACTGGGCACATGGCTCGGGATTGTGTAGAGAAGAGCCGAGTATGCTTTAACTGTGGAGAAAATGGTCATATTCGCCCGGATTGCCCAAAGCCGAGGACCGATAAACGCCGCGAGACTCCAAGGGCCGGACGAGGTGACAGTCAAGGTGATAGACGAGACAGAGGTGGCGGAAATGTGAGAACTCGAGCTTTTCAGATGACAATTGAGGAAGCCCGAGAGCGACCGAATGTGATCACAGGTATCTTTAGCCTAAATTCTCTTCAAGCTCATATGGTATTTGATACTAGTGCCTCAGTTTTGTTTATACCTGTACCTTTTGCATCTCAAATTCATGTCCCGATGACCGAGATGAGTGAGAGTTTGATAGTTGATATAGCGGATGGGAGAGATGTAATAGTAAATAGTCATTATGCTGATTGTCGGCTTGAAATCAACGAGATCTCATTCCTTATTGATTTGAAGCCGATGACTACTCTTGCGTTTGATGTGATAGTTGGGATAGACTGGTTAGATGATAATAGAGCAAATATGGATTGTCACGGAAAGACTATTTCTGTGAGAACTCCAAGCGGGTCTCGAACATTAATATGAGGTGAACCTTGTTTTCAACATATACCGGTAGTATCTTTCGCGAGAGCGCGAAGGTATACCGAAAAAGGTGCCCTTTATTTATGACGCATATTACTCCTATTGAATCCGAACATCCTACAGTGAAAGATGTTGAGGTAGTAAGAGATTTTGCTGATGTTTTTCCTGACGATCTTCCCGGCTTACTGCTAAATCGTCAGATAGAGTTTGTTATTGATTTAGTTCTGGGAGCGAAACCAATAGCTCGAGCACCCTATCGGTTGGCGCCGTCAGAGATGGAGGAATTAAAGAAACATCTGCAAGAGCTTTTAGATCACGGTTTTATTCGGCCGAGTTCGTCCCCATGGGGTGCTCTGATATTGTTTGTCCGGAAGAAGGATGGTTCTATGCGCATGTGTATAGATGACAATGCCTAGTAATATCAAGTATTTTAGTCGTTGTTAGGCCCTATTCTTGGTGAAAATATATCATATATGCATTGGTATTTCTCACTTTTTGTGTTAGTGCTCGTTTGCAAAGAAATCTTACAATCAGGGGCTAAATGCGGACAATTGAAGAATTTTTGAAGATAAAGACTAAATCAGTCGAATAAACACGCGCGCTGCGGGTATGAAGCCATGCGCGACGCGCCATGTCAAAAGTAAGGCGGTGGAAGACATTCAAATGACAAAAAAACAGGGATAAGGCTCTACGCGCGACGCGGCTAAAGACCTTGCGCGTCGCGGGTTCTAATTTTCCACAAGTATAAATAGAGGCTTTTAAGTCGATTTCAGGAGGCGAAGATCAGATAAGGTGGACTTACAGCGACTTTGACTCAAGTTTCGAGATTTCAGCAACCCATTGTGGTATTTTTATGTTTTCACTTTGTTTTCAATATTAGTTTAGTAGTTTTAAGCTCTTAGCTTGGTGATTCTGGATAGTGACAACCAGTAGCAGTAGGTTAAAGTTTTTAAATTTCGTATTCTACTGTTTTGGATCTTCTGGATTGGAGTTTAATATAGTTAATCATTCGGTTAATGTTTTATTGCACTTTTTACCTTTATTTATGCTTGGATGTTTTGAATGCTTATGGATTGTGTTTATTGTTTCTGTATTCTGAATATACCTTCTGATTTCAGTAAGCAATCTAGTGTTAGGAGTTGGTTTAGTTTCATTTAGTTTATGCTTGGTTTGGATTTGAGATTTATGTGTGTTTTTGGGAAAGTGGAAGTTAGTCCCTCTAGCTGTAGCGTGACACTACAGTTGGTAAGATATCGTCTTGTCTTGACCACGAAACTCATGTGAATTGACCCTTACTACCACTGTGCTAGTGTTTGTGAGGTTTTATTTTCTTATTTTTGACCGCACGACGACCTACGCGTGTCAAATTTTGGCGCCGTTGCCGCGGAGTTGTGAGCTTAGGATAAGACGATCTGTAGGGAGGTGTTTTCTGATTTTTAGTTTTAGTTATGATATTTGAGTTTGGTTAGTATTTTTTTTTGGTTTTGGCGGGCGTGTTGCACTAGTGCATGCGTACCTGTCGGGGTGGGCAAACATCACCCTTGCTTTTTGTCTCTGAAATTGAACGAACCGCACGCAAGAATCGTGTGCGTAGGCGTCTAGATAGAATGAGTCCCAATAGTGTTAGTATAGAGGATGTTACCCATGAGCCTGTGGGCGAGGTAACATGGGGAATTCCATTTATACCCCCATTGTCGGAATTTTACTTCGGTAGCACGAGTGCTAGTGGTGGTGCGGTTTCAGCCCCCACATCAATACCATCATGCACTCCGCCTTCAGTTCCACCTATAGGACAAACCACAACCAATCCTTTTTCTGCTGCGTTGTCTTGGGGAGCGCCGACCCGAGATGGCAACCCACCGCCACGTCAGCAAGCAACCATTTCTCAACCGCAACAATCCCAACCATTACAACCACAGTACCAACCACCCATATTTAAACCACAACATGTTTTCAAACCTTACCACAACAAACCCAACATGTGCAACCACAACAACCTCTGCCATAGCAGTATCAATACCAGGAGGTCGAGCAAGGATATGACAAGGAGGATGAAGTATGGATTCCTCAGCAGCAACAGCAACAGTGGAATCGAGGTCGGGGACCTCCCAGGAGAATGCAACAACGGCAGCAATAGCAAGGGCAACAATTTTACAATAAAAATGATCATCGTAACGGTAATATTGTTTCACCCTTATATTTTGCACAACCGAGAGAGCAATCGGTTGCGTCGCACTTCCAACCATGGGAGTATGACGATGTGTCACCCATTTATATTCCTGAGAATGTAGATACTCAAATAGAGATTAGGCCTCAGTTGATAGGAGTGTTAACTCAATTTAGAGGATACAAAACTGAAGATCCCTATAATCACTTATATGAATTCATAGCTATAGCCAATGCCAACACTCCTAGAGATACCAATAGAAATATTTTTAGGTTAAGATTATTCCCTTTTACCCTAAAGGATAGAGCCAAATACTGGTTCACATCTTTACCGCCTAATAGTATCACCACTTGGGATCAACTAAAGGCCAAGTTTTTGCAAGAGTTCTATCCAGCTAGTAAGACCACCGAGATAAGACGAGCGATTCAAGATTTTCAACAGAAGCCTGGGGAAGCATTTGATGAGGCTTTTGATAGGTTAAAGGAGTTGATGAGGTCATGCTCACATCATGACATTCCAAAATGGCAGCTGGTGAAGTTATTCTTTGAAGGGGTGAACGAAACACATCAAGCGATGATCAATGCTTCATCAAGAAGAACTTTCATGTGGTAAGAACCAGAAGATGCATGGAGATTTCTGGAGCAGTTAAGTTTAGGATCCAAGGTTAGTGGGTCCATGAAAGACAACACCATGTACGTGGCAAGCATGGAGGCAGAAAACAAGTGGAAGAAGGAAATTCAGAGTGAGTTGAGTGCTGTTACTAAGAAGTTCAATCAGATGCTTGTCAGATTTCAGAAAGAGAAAGGAGCTTATGTATTACACAGTCAAGTCATTTGTCATACATGTGGTGAAGTAGGTCATAACCACGGTGAGTGCTCGATGACACACGAGGCAATTAGTCAAGTGCACGGATATGGTCAGTTTCATAACACGCCACGACCATTCCGAAACAATCAGCAGAGGGAAAATAGGCAGCCGCAAGTGATGCAGCAAAATGTGCAACCAACGCCACAAGAAAGAAGCACAACTATTGGCACAAAGGAGATCTATGATATCTTGCTCAAGCTCAAGGAAGCTCAAGACGCGAATAACCAAGCAATCTTGAGACTGGGGGAGCAGTTGATGAAGTTGGCAAAGGAAAGGGAGCAAGAGAAGGTGCAACTGCAGAAGATGCAAGTGAATGAAGTCATCACACTAACAAGTGGGAAGAAAGTGGACAATAAGGTTGTTGATCCTCCAGTGGAAGAAGATAGTGATGTCGAGATAGTGTTCGATGAAAAAGAGGAATTAGAAAAAGAAAAGAAGAAAGAAAAGGATAAACAAGAGCAGAAAAAGGAACCTACAAGTAAATGGGAGAAAGGGGAGACGAGTGGAACAGTTCCTTTTCCTACGGCTTTCGAAAAGCCAGAGAAAAGACCCTATGGAAAGAAAGGACCGCAAGCAGATGAGATGTGGGAGCTGTTCAGCCAAATCAAAGTCAATATTCCATTAGTCAAGCTCATCAAGGAAGTCCCTGCTTATGCGATGTTTTTAAAGGACATGTGCATCCATAAGAAGCACATTTTGTCGCACCTTCCCAAGAAGATTGAATTCGTATGTTAGTTCAATAATTATGGATGCATTACCACCCAAAATGAAAGATCCAGGAGCGCCCCTCATTTCTGTTGATTTAGGTGATGTGCATATTAAGAAGGCATTATTAGATTTAGGCGCGAGTGTAAATATTTTGCCAGGACAACTTTTCGATAAGCACGAGTTCAGTACCTTGAGGCCTACAGATGTGATTTTACAGCTCGCCGATAAGTCTACAAAGATCCCAAGAGGAATGCTCTCCGATGTTATCAGCAAAGTCGGGAACTTCTATTACCCAACTGATTTCTTGGTTCTGGACACCTGTCAAGCCGTTAATGGAGAACAACCCACCATCATTCTTGGATGACCATTCTTGGCCACAGAAAATGCGAATATCGATTGTCGCACAGGAGAGATGGGGATATCATTTGGGCACCAGCAGACCAAGATTAACATCTTCGATGTAAAGGGAAGCGCGATAGACGAGGAAGAATGTTTTCAGATTGATATCATAGACGAATTGGTGCAACAATACATGCCTGAAGTATTACAACAGGAAGTAGTTGAATTTCATGAAGAAAATGGCGAGGAGGAAGAGAAGGAGAAAGGACAGAAACATGAAGAATGTTCACAAATCGGGAAGTTGCCAACGGAGATTCCAAAAACATTGAAGACATCCTTACAGGTGCCGCCAACCTTGGAGTTGAAACCGTTGCCAACTCATCTTAAGTATGCATTCTTAGGAAAATAAGATACTTTACCAATGATTCTATCAGCCGACCTGACAATGGAGCAGGAAGGAGCATTGCTTGAAGTTCTATCTAAGCATAAGGAAGCCATTCTCTGGACAATTGTGAATTTGAAGGGGATCAGCCCTACGACATGCATGAATCGGATCATCACTGAGGATGGCGCCAAGCCTGCTAGGGACACGCAACGTAGATTTAATCCGAATCTGAAGGAGGTCGTGAAGAAAGAAGTGCTAAAATGGTTGGATGCGGGAATCATTTATCCAATCTCCGATAGCGAGTGGGTTAGTCCGACACAAACTGTGCCAAAGAAATCTGGAATTACTGTAGTAGATACCAAGGATGGTGATAAGGTATCCATAAGACCCGTGACTGGATGGAGAGTGTGTATTAATTATCGAAAGCTTAATGATGCAACCTCTAAGGACCATTTCCCATTGCCATTCATTGATCAGATCGTGGAGAAGTTAGCTGGACAGAAATATTACTGTTTCTTGGACAGATACTGAGGATACAACCAGATAGCCATTCACCCAGAAGATCAGGCTAAAACGATGTTTACTTGCCCCTATGGTACTTTCGCGTTCCGAAGGATGCCATTCGGCATGTGTAATGCTCCAGCAACGTTCCCAAGGTGTATGATGGCAATATTCTTGGATATGATTGGTGATGCACTGGAAATTTTCATGGACGATTTTTTGATTTTTCGTTCCTCATTTGATGCGTGTTTAAATCAGTTAGAAAAAGTCTTGGAAAGATGCATGGAATCGTTTAGTGCCTTAGTTGGGAGAAAGGTCACTTTTTGGTCAGGGAAGGGATCGTTTTAGGTCACGTAGTCTTCGAAAGAGGGTTCGAAGTGGATCGAGCTAAGGATAAGGTAATTTCTACACTACCGCCTCCGACATCAGTAAAAGGGGTGCGATCATTGTTAGGACACGCAGGGTTCTACAGAAGATTCATTAAGGACTTTAGCACCATTTCCAAACCTCTTTGTGGTTTGTTATTAAAGGATGCACCATTTATTTTTGATGAGGAGTGTGTCAAAGCATTCAATATCCTTAAAAATAAATTGGTCGAAGGTCCTATCCTAAAACCTCCCGATTGGACTCAACCCTTCGAAATCATGTGCGACGCAAGTGAGTACGTTGGTGGTGCAGTGTTAGGCCAAAGGATCGACAAAAAGCAGTAGTTATATCTTACGCTAGTAAGACTTTTCTCGAAGCTCAATTGAACTATGCAACCACAGAAAAGGAATTACTTGCCGTAGTGTTTGCTCTGGATAAGTTCGGATCCTACATTTGGGGATCAAAGGTGGTGGTTTACACTGACCACAGTCCTGTCGGTCATCTGCTTGCAAAGAAGGAATCAAAGCCGAGGCTAATTAGATGGATATTGCTGGTCCAAGAATTTGATATGGAAATTAAAGATAAGAAAGGAACGGAAAACGTGGTGGCAGATCATCTCTCACGATTGCCAACAGAAGGTTTGGAAGCAGGCATCAAAGACACATTTCCGGATGAACAGTTATTGGAACTTACTGGGGCTCCATGGTATGCGAATTACGTTAACTTTCTGGCCACGGGAGCAATGTCGGTGCACTGGACGAAGCAGAGGCAGAAGCAATTCCGTACTTACGCAAAGAGGTTTATTTGGGACGATCCCGATCTGTTTAAGGTGGGAGAAGATCAAATAATCCGTCAATGCGTGCTCGATAGTGAAATCAACGATGTGCTAGAGCACTGCCATGCATCGACCTATGGAGGACACTTTAGTGGAAAGAAGACGGGGTACAAGGTTTTAGAGTCCGGATTTTATTGGCCGACTATCTTCAAGGATGCTCACAAAACCGCTAAGGAATGTTTAAATTGCCAGCAGCTGGGAAATATTTCAAAGAGAGATCAAATGCCACTGAATCCGATCTTAGTGGTGGACATCTTCGATGTGTGGGAATCGACTTCATGGGACCATTTCCCACTTCACACGGGTATGTCTATATTTTGGTTGCTGTTGATTATGTTTCCAAATGGATCGAGGCGGAAGCGACCCGCACAAATGATCATCACGTGGTGTGCAAATTCGTTAAGAAGAACATCTTCACTCGACATGGAGTTGCACGAGTCATCATTAGTGATGGGGGTCGTATTTTAAGAATTTCAAGTTTGGGCGGCTGCTGAAACATTATGGGGTAAACCATCAGATCGCAACACCATACCATCCACAGACGAGCGGCCAGGTGGAAGTGTCTAATCCACAGATCAAGGAAATTCTCCAGAAGACCGTTAGAATAGACAAAAAGGATTGGTCGCAACTGTTAGACGATGCACTTTGGGCATACAGAACTACCTATAAAACACCGATTGGAACTACACCCTATCGGCTGGTTTATGGGAAGGGATGTCACTTGCCCTTGGAGCTAGCCAATCGAGCACTGTGGGCGATCAAACAAGTCAACATGGATTATGATGAAGCTGGAAAGGAGCGAAAGTTGTAGCTTTCTGAAAAGGAGGAATTACGGGATGAAGCCTATGAAAATGCCGCTACGTACAAGTCAAAAATGAAGCGGTATCATGATGCTAAACTCAGATTGAAGACTTTCGTGGCTGGACAGAAGGTATGGCTCTACAACTCAAGGCTAAAAATGTTTCCTGGAAAGCTGAGGAGTAAATGGAATGGACCGTACGAAGTCGTTAGCGTCACGGAATACGGTGTTGTCGAAATTCGAGATCTCAAAAGAGGGCTACCATTTAAAGTCAACGGGCATATGTTGAAACCCTATATCACTTTGGACACTTTACAGAAGCTATAGGTAGAGACAGTCCAGTTTGTCACCAACATTCCAGAATATGTTTAATAGCCAGGTAAGTGTGCGTCCGGCTGAAGACGTTAAACTTAGCACTTGTCGGGAGGAAACCCGATCATCATGTGTATAAATTGCATTTTTCTTAGTTTAATTGTATTCAATTGATCACGGTAAGAAAAGAACAAGTGTGGGGTCATTGTGGGGATTTTTACAAAACCACGACGCGGGGTCCTTGAGTCCGCGCCGCGCGTACAAGTGTTTTGGCGATTGTCGATAAGCTTGGTTCACATACTCGCGACGCAGAAAGAAGCTTCCCGCGCCGCGGTCTTATCTAATTTCAAACTTAAGATAATCACTAAAACTGAGTTTTAATCAAAACCCAATACCCCTAGGCTGTATAAAATCGGAATTGCAAAACTCTTTCAGTTTCTTACTATAAATCGATCTTCTGGAACTCATAATCGCATCTTCATCATTCTTCTGATCATCACATCAAGTAAGTACTCTGAATTTCTCTCTTTCTTCTCATGTTCTTGGAAAATAAGAAAATCAACTGTGTAGTTCAATGCAGTGTTTCTAGGACCAAATTAATGATGTCAATTAGTTTAGAACACTGTATGCTGTTGAAAACAAAATAACTGATCACCACAAATAAAGGTTCGCACCGTTTAATGTGTGACGGATATATAAATTAAAATGATAATATGCGGAATAAATAATAAAAGTTGCGGAATAAAAATATATAATCTAATCGCCACAAATAAAGGTTTGCACCGTTTACTGTGTGAAAGATATATAAATAATATAAATTGCAGTAATTAAATGACTTAAAGCGATAAATAATATAAATGACTATAATTAAAAGACATAAAACGATAAATAATGTAAATGACTATAATTATATATATATATATATATATATATATATATATATATATATATATATATATATATATATATATATATATATATATATATATATATATATATATATATATCAAGTAGGTTCGTCAATAGATTGACTGAACTGGTTTACAACAGGACTGTGGAACGACTGGTCTATCAAGTAGGTTCGTCAAATAAATTGACTGAACTGGCTTAGGGTTGGACTGAATTTCTAATAGACTGTGTCTCTATTTGTTCTTGTTTGATGATCTTGGTGATCTTGGTGTTCTTGGTGTTGATCTTGGTGTTCTTGGTGTTTTTCTTGGTGTTCTTGGTGTTTTTCTTGGTGTTCTTGGTGTTTTTGGTGTGTGTTCTTGGTGTTTTGGAGAGTGTTTGGAAGTTGGAAATAAGATGGTGGAAGTTGGAGAGGATTTGGTGAATTTTTGGTGGTAAAAATGAAAGAAATGGTGTTGAAATGATTTATATATGAATTTTAAAGGGTTTTGGGTTGTTTTTGAAGGTTTTCGGAAGTTCAGGGACTGAAATGGTAACAATTTCCATCAGAAACACGCGGACTTTGGGTCGGGTCGGTGGGTTGGTCTCTCCGGGTTTTAGCGCGGGTCTGATGTGTGAGGAAATGGATCGGAGACGGTCCGGTTCGGGGCGGGGCTGGATCGCTGTGGGTCGCGAGCTTTTGTGAGGAGAGTGGGTAGCCGGTGGTTCGGATACGGATCGGTCGGATTCCGGATTGGTGGGTCGACACGCGGGTCGGCGTGTGAGGAGAAACGGATGCCAGGCGGGGCGGTTCCGGATCTGGAGCACGGAGGCGGGTAGCAGGCCGGAGAAGCTGGGCCGATGGAGCTGCTGGGCTCCGGATTTTCTTGGGCTAGGCTGTGGCTGGAATGGGCTTCGGCCTGTTTCCTTTTAATTAATTTAAATGATTTTAAAATTGTTTTAAAATTCAAAATAAATTCAAATAAATTAGTAAAAATCATTTTTAATTTATAAAATTAATTAAGTCTAATAAAATAAATTATTTAGAAAATATATTTCCAAAAATTCATTTTAAATAGATTTAATTTAATTTTCTTTTGAATTTTTCTTTGTATTGGCTTTAAAACTCATTTTCTTTTATTTTCTCGTTTTTAATCTTGAATCCACGCAACCTGAAATGAACTGATAATATTTGTTAGATAATAAAAAAAACAGTTCATCTTATTTCAATGATGGTCACATACAAAAACATTTTTCAACAATTTCCCCCTATGTGATCATTGATGAAATAAGGACAGATATAATCACATTAATAGTTTAAACATTGACGATTTGGGATAAACGTTTTGTCAATGATAAGATATATATAGAACCATTGTAATCATTTTGAAAGTTTGTGACTTGGTTTTACATATCTTATGTTTTGAAAAAGATTTTGAAGAATGTTTGTTTCCGAATCAAAGTCTTGGGTTCGGTTATCAAAGGGTAGCCATATATGTATTTAAAGAAATTTCTTAAGATTTTATAGCATTATTGATGACGACAAGTGGTCTAACAGGTCGATTCAGATGAACGCTCATAGATATAGCTCACACTTCACTTGGGTATTTGGTTGTTCTGGTAGCAGAACAAGTTAATGATCACTAAAAATGAGTGATATCTCTCTCTGACGACTCACACTCATATTGGAGGTGTTCATCTATGCTTTTCCTGTAAAGTCACTTAGTCTCATTATTAGATAATCAATCACATAAGACTGGATTCGGCATTACTCAGTGGGTTTCTTCATTCATGCTATTAACATTTACTCTCTCTCCGTCGGGAAATACATGTAGAGGGGTTTAGCAATTTTCATAGTGCAGTTTGCAACTAAGAATCTTCAGTGATGAAGGCTACAGTATCCCGGGAAATCCATTATTGTTGTAGCTTCTTCTTTGATGATATCCTGTTTGTTGATCAATATCGATTTATTGTAAAAAGATATTTTGTTTTAACATTAAGAATTTGCTACAATTGAGAATTTTGTGTTTTTGTTTTTGTAAGAGTATCTGTCTTGAGTTATTGAGATGTTTGCTTTTCTGAAAAATGGTTAAAAACAAATTGCAGAATTTGATTATGTTTGTTTTGAAATAACCATTTGATTGAAAGTTTGTTTAACTTGGTATTTCTTCGGTGAGTGATTTGACTTTCTTGTTGATTCGTCTTTGAGGATTGGATGTTGATAGATCTTTGTTTCTCCTTTGGTTTTCTTGTAAAGATGTGTCTTCCTTTAGAGTCTTTCCATTTTGATGTCGTCTTCATTTTTGGTTGACTTTTATCTAGGTAGGGATAGGTGGCATAAAAGACACTTTGTCTAGTATGTAAGAAATGAAAGTATCGTCCCTGGTCATTTTGATATCTAAGCAAAAATGAGACCGTGACAAGGTATAATCGGATATACCTTAAAAGCAATAGTGACACACCTAAGCTCACAAGAATTGAATTCCACAATGATTTAGATCGACGAGGCACAAATTCTCACATGGGTTTTTGTTTTCATCTGAACCTCCTAACCTTATGTCCCTTGATTGTTTAAAATCGTCAATAATGAAATAAAATCGAAGGAAATAAAGTTATATACATTATGGAAAGTAGGAGATTTGAACCTTCACTCCAATTGAGAATCAATATGACTTAAAATCTTCATCGAGCATAAGCATCTGAAAATTAAGTCAAAAGACGATTAATCAAAAGGTTCTATAAAAGCTTATTATGACAGGTCTTTTATTGTATTTTTGAAAATTTATTTTTCTGAATGTTTTTTGGAAATTTTGGTTATTTGAATGTTTTTGGAAATTTTGGTTTTTATGGAAAGATATGAAAATTATAAAAATCGAAAATCTTTTTGTCTTTTGATGTTTTGTAATTTTTTTGTTTTTCTAATTGTATGGTGAGAATGATGTAATGAAAGTTCCCCCATAGATGATGCACTGGGATCATTTTGGACAGGTGGATTGGGAGTGTTCAAAGAGGGATTTAGTGTTGGTGGTTCCCCCTCGATTTGATCTGCATTTTCTTTATTTGATTGTGAATTTTCTGCATCAGAGGTACCGTGGGTTTGAAGTCTTGTAGAAAGCTCTGGTTTCCTGTCATATGCTTGGAGTAGCCATTATCGATATACCATGTATCATCATAGGGTTCTCCAGCATTAAGTACCTATAATTAGACAGAAAGTTTTGGTACCCAAATCTGAATGGGTCCTGGTTTCTCAGTTGTTGTTATTTTGGGTGCTTTGCTTAATGAATTTCTTGTAGTATTTAAATTCACGTTGCTGTAAGAGTTTGATTTATGAGAACGGAATTGTTGAGGTTTGATTTGATTTATGAAGTTTATCCAAAATGTGATTTGTTGTTGAAAACCTGTGGGTTGATAAGATCTGTGGTTTGGTGAAAGATATCCTAGATGTGAAGATCTGTTTGAAAAGTTTTCTTCATATCTGGTGTATGATGGGCGGTTTTGAAAAAGTTTTTGATGATGATGGTTTGAAACTTCCTGATGTGTTGGTTTTTGAAAGTTTCTTGAGAGATGGAAGTTTATCTCCTGAAAGCGGTTTTGAATCGGTTTTGAAAAGGTTTTGGTTTTTGTTTGGAAACCTGTTTATGAGGTATGACTTTAGGTTGAAGAGGTTTCTTTTGTTTGTTTTTAAAAACTTTTGGTTTGTTAAGCGGGGTTTTGATTGCTTCATTGGTATTTTTGATTTGTTGATTTGAAGAACTAGCAGAGTTTGATTTGGAAACATTGAAATCAGTATCATCTGGGCTACAGTTGATAACTGTTTCGTCATCTGAATCTTCCTCATTAACAGATGTGAAAAGATCTGGTAGAGTTGATTCAGAGTTTTCAAAAATTATCATGTTTTCTTGATTTTCTAGTTCTTTTTCAAAGGTTTCTCTACCAATTCCTGGTCTATAACTCGTATCAAATTTTCCAGTACCCAAGGTGTTTGCCTTGGTGAATATATCATCACTGAGTTTTCTGGCAATTTTGATAGATTCCACATTCTGTATCAATCTTTTGTTTTCAGATTCAAGAAAAGTGATTTGGTTTAAACAATCAGTCAGTTTTTCATTTAAGATTTTGTGTTTTTCAGTTGACTCTTGAAAGTTTTGTGTCAACTGAATGATTTCCATTTCTAAAACTTCTTTTGTTTCAGAAGAAATGACTGATTGATTTTTTAATTCCAATTCCTTTTTCTGAATTAGAGATTGATTTAATTGTTCAAAGACATGATTGTAATCTTCTGATTTTCTTTCAACGTCTCTTTCCAATTTGGTCCTTGTTCTGGTTAATTCTGCAAATTTGAGTTGTAGGGTTTGTAACTCACATTTGAAGATTTCAGAATTAACCACTGTATCATGGTATTTCTTGAGATCAGCTTCTAAACTTTTCTCAATTTTGGATATATGGGACTCAAAAATTGTTTTAGAAAAACCGAGTTCAGAAATCATAGACCATACCTGTTCTATGACATTTGGAGCTCTTGAGTTGTTTGCGGAAGGCATTTTGTTTAATTTTTTTAAAGATTTTTAATATTTAAAAAAAAGGATTTTTAACAAGTGATATTAAAATGAAATATTCAAAGAAAAGCTTATGGAAGGTTTATATAAATGCTAACCAAAAGTTTTTTTTGAAAATTTCAAAGTAAATCACACAAGCTCTGATACCAATTGTTGAAAATAAAATAACTGATCACCACAAATAAAGGTTCGCACCGTTTAATGTGTGACGGATATATAAATTAAAATGATAATATGCGGAATAAATAATAAAAGTTGCGGAATAAAAATATATAATCTAATCGCCACAAATAAAGGTTTGCACCGTTTACTGTGTGAAAGATATATAAATAATATAAATTGCAGTAATTAAATGACTTAAAGCGATAAATAATATAAATGACTATAATTAAAAGACATAAAACGATAAATAATGTAAATGACTATAATTATATATATATATATATATATATATATATATATATATATATATATATATATATATATATATATATATATATATATATATATATATATATATATATATATATATATATATATATATATATATATATATATATATATATATATATCAAGTAGGTTCGTCAATAGATTGACTGAACTGGTTTACAATAGGACTGTGGAACGACTGGTCTATCAAGTAGGTTCGTCAAATAAATTGACTGAACTGGCTTAGGGTTGGACTGAATTTCTAATAGACTGTGTCTCTATTTGTTCTTGTTTGATGATCTTGGTGATCTTGGTGTTCTTGGTGTTGATCTTGGTGTTCTTGGTGTTTTTCTTGGTGTTCTTGGTGTTTTTCTTGGTGTTCTTGGTGTTTTTGGTGTGTGTTCTTGGTGTTTTGGAGAGTGTTTGGAAGTTGGAAATAAGATGGTGGAAGTTGGAGAGGATTTGGTGAATTTTTGGTGGTAAAAATGAAAGAAATGGTGTTGAAATGATTTATATATGAATTTTAAAGGGTTTTGGGTTGTTTTTGAAGGTTTTCGGAAGTTCAGGGACTGAAATGGTAACAATTTCCATCAGAAACACGCGGACTTTGGGTCGGGTCGGTGGGTTGGTCTCTCCGGGTTTTAGCGCAGGTCTGATGTGTGAGGAAATGGATCGGAGACGGTCCGGTTCGGGGCGGGGCTGGATCGCTGTGGGTCGCGAGCTTTTGTGAGGAGAGTGGGTAGCCGGTGGTTCGGATACGGATCGGTCGGATTCCGGATTGGTGGGTCGACACGCGGGTCGGCGTGTGAGGAGAAACGGATGCCAGGCGGGGCGGTTCCGGATCTGGAGCACGGAGGCGGGTAGCAGGCCGGAGAAGCTGGGCCGATGGAGCTGCTGGGCTCCGGATTTTCTTGGGCTAGGCTGTGGCTGGAATGGGCTTCGGCCTGTTTCCTTTTAATTAATTTAAATGATTTTAAAATTGTTTTAAAATTCAAAATAAATTCAAATAAATTAGTAAAAATCATTTTTAATTTATAAAATTAATTAAGTCTAATAAAATAAATTATTTAGAAAATATATTTCCAAAAATTCATTTTAAATAGATTTAATTTAATTTTCTTTTGAATTTTTCTTTGTATTGGCTTTAAAACTCATTTTCTTTTATTTTCTCGTTTTTAATCTTGAATCCACGCAACCTGAAATGAACTGATAATATTTGTTAGATAATAAAAAAAACAGTTCATCTTATTTCAATGATGGTCACATACAAAAACATTTTTCAACATATGCGATAAAACCCAGGAGTTAGATTTGTGAAATTGGTCTATAATAGTGTTAAATTGCTGATTTTTTTCTGAATTTCATATGCCACGATGCGGGGGTTTACACAGAGCGCGCTGCGGGGTGTGAATATTCATGGGGCGCGACGTGGCCTCTCATTGCCACGTCGCGAGTGACGCTGAACAGTAACTGACTTTCGGGTTTTTGCTGAATTTTGCAGAAGAAAATGTCTTCTTCAGGAAGTTCTAAATCTATCAACTGGAACTCGTTGGCTACACAATTTTCAAAGGTTGACAGCTACAAGTTTTACAACTGCCGGACCATTTATCAACACAAAAGGATACTTCCCGCACAAACGGTCAATTGGGAGTTGACCAGGGAATCCGGTATCCTAGAGCATATGGAGAACTGGTTGGTTCAAGGGGGTTTAAGGCAAATGAGCTGTACTACACGTACCGGGCTGTCGAAAGTGCGTTCCAGATGGACGAGCCTGTTTACCGCGAGGTGTTTCTGCAATTCCTCGCGAGCTACCACTTTGATCATCAGCCACTGGGCATGGATACCGAGGACATGATCACCTTTCGTCTGGGGAATAACAACCGAAGCTGCAGTCTCCGGGAGTTCGGGTACCGCATTAGACTTTACGCTAAGGAGGAATCGGAAGATGCTGGGTTCGGGCCATTCCATAGACGCGCCAACTACGCCCCGGACGACTCCTTCTCGTACGCCGACTATTAGGGTACCATCTCATCCGCTCGGTATCACGAGAACACTATTTGGGAGGGTTTGATGCATTTACCGTCGCACCGGATGCTACACCGGTTGATCTCGATGATGCTATGGTCGCGTGCTAACGCGGATCGGGTTCTACCACATGAGTTACATCTCATGTGGGCTCTAACAAGGAAGCTTCAGACCTGTAACATTCCGTATTTTATTGCCGATTATTTCAAGTAACTTACGGACGCACCGTTGAAGTATATTGCGCTTGGTGGTGGGCATTTCCTGACGCGTTTGGCGCATTCTTACTGGCTGTTGTCACCACACAACATCCGCCAGTTGGAGGTTATTCCTCCAACCATCTTCAGCCCACCGACCACTGTTTCACGGGACATCATCTATATCGATGATGGCGTTACATCTGTTGACTAGTCACCATTTCCGGCCTTGCGCGACGAGCCATCGACGTCAAGAAAGAGACCACGGGCATCGATCAAACTTCCCCGAAGCCTCTCTCCCGCGACTATGGATTCAAGATTCTTGGTCGACGAAGTGAAGGAAGTTCAGCGGACACTGCAGAGCCAAAAGTTGGAGCACAACGTGCAAGCGGTGACAATAAGGGACATTGACCGACGTACACAGAACACGCAAACTCAGCTTTTATGGCTTTTTGAATGCGTTGTCAATTTCCTCAATGACTCCAAGACTCCAATACCAAGACCTCAACCGCCATTGATAGAGGAAGAGGAGGAAGAACCGATGGAAGAAGAAGAAGAGGATGAGGAAGATGATACTGCCAACAATTAAAAAAGGGGTGCCTCTTTGTAATTATTTTTCCCTTATTTTTGCATGTTTTTAGGCTAGGATAGATTTTAGGATTTTTAGTTAATAAACTTAGGAATTCGTGTTTGAGATGATAAATAAGCCTAAGGGCAAGAATAAAAGTCAAGTATTTTGGGTAAAAGTGCTTTGGAAACGTTTTTGTGATTGTTTGAAAATGACAAAAAATTCTTAAATTACCGCGCCGCGGCACTCTCTTGGTACGCATCGCGGTCATTTCCAACATAACGGTAACTTGACCATCTCGTAATTACCGCGTCACGTGCATCTCAATCGCCTGCCGCGACAATCAGAAACACTTTTTGTTGTATTTTGTTTAGTTGCTTGTTTTCTTTTTGTATTTAATGTGTTTGTGAGTGTACATGTAATACCAAATGGGGAATCTGTGCAGGAGTTATTTCATGCAAGTGTGGGGTCATTGTGCCCCCTCCACACGCTATTATCACCTGTGTGTTTACTGTTGCGCCACAACTCCTAGAATCTGAAGCGTGAGATGTTCGTGTATTTTGTTTCTATGACAACCAAGTTCCATCAAGTAGTCAATCGTCTAAGGGGTAACTCTTTCTCCATTGTTTTAAAATAATTTTGTACAACAGGGACGTTGTACGGTTTTAAGTGTGGGGTGTGGATGGTCGAAAGAGTGTTTTTTGAAATTTTTGCGGGAAATGATCAATTTTCAAAATTTTTAGCAATTTTTCAAAATTTTTAATAGATTGTAATTTTGAAACGAATAGTTTGTGAATGTTATAGCTTGGTATTTTTCAAAAAATATTGTTTAGTTGTTATCATGCTATGAGTTTAGTCAAATAAGTTGAGTTTGAGGAATTAGAAGATTGGAATATTTTAGGATTGGAATTTAGGAAGGGACTGTCAATCAGTGGCCTTTGTTGTTCGAGGCGGTGAGTCTAAAATGGGTGGGACTTATGCACCTTGCCACCTAAGATCATCTGGTTTGGGATGGTATTTTCGAAAGCTCGCTACACGGACAACATCGAAAGTCATGGATAGTTCTTTAATAGCCTTTAGAATCTGAATGAGTACGTACACTTCACTGTGGACAAAAAATTTGTAATCAAGGGTTCTTTAGAAAGTCATGAATTCCAAAGAATATTCTGGTTATGTTTGCAAAAACTATTTCAACCTAACTCTAGAAGCAATAAGCTTTGAAATTAAACACTTTCAAAAATTGTTGAAGTCTTAGTTAAAATCTGTTAAAAACTCTCTTGCTTGGGGACAAGCAAGGCACAAGTGTGGGGTGTTTGACAACGCCTAGTAATATCAAGTATTTTAGTCGTTGTTAGGCCCTATTCTTGGTGAAAATATATCATATATGCATTGGTATTTCTCACTTTTTGTGCTAGTGCTTGTTTACAAAGAAATGTTACAATCAGGGACTAAATGCGGACAATTGAAGAAGTTTTGAAGATAAAGACAAAATCAGTCGAATAAACACGTGCGCAGCGGGTATGAAGCCATGCGTGACGCGCCACGTCAAAAGTAAGACGGTGGAAGAAATTCAAATGACGAAAAAACGGGGATAAGGCTCTACGCGCGACACGGCTAGAGACTTTGCGCCTCGCGGGTTCTAGTTTTCCACAAGTATAAATAGAGGCTTTTAGGTCGATTTCAGGAGGAAAAGATCATACCCTAAGGTGGACTTACGGTGACTTTGACTCAAGTTTCGAGATTTCAGCAACCCATTGTTGTATTTTTATGTTTTCACTTTGTTTTCAATATTAGTTTAGTAGTTTTAAGCTCTTAGCTTGGTGTTTAGTGACAACCAGTAGCAGTAGGTTAAAGCTTTTAAATTTCGTATTCTACTGTTTTGGATCTTCTGGATTGGAGTTTAATATAGTTAATCATTCAGTTCATGTTTTATTGCACTTTTTACCTTTATTTATGCTTGAATGTTTTGAATGCTTTTGGATTATGTTTATTGTTTCTGGATTCTGAATATAACTTCTGATTTCAGTAAGCAATCTAGTGTTTGGAGTTAGTTTAGTTTCATTTAGTTTATGCTTGGTTTGGATTTGAGAATTCTATGTGTTTTTGGGAAAGTGGAAGTTAGTCCCTCTGGCTGTAGCGTGACACTACAGTTGGTAAGCTATCGTCTTGTCTTGACCATGAAACTCCTGTGGATCGACCCTTACTACCACTGTGCTAGTGTTTGTGAGGTTTTATTTTCTTATTTTTGACCGCACGACGACCTAGGTGTGTCAATAGACTATCGCGAGTTAAACAAGATTACTGTGAAGAATCATTATCCTTTACCGAGAATCGATGATTTATTCGATCAATTAGAAGGAGCAGTTTATTTTTTGAAGATTGACTTGAGGTCGGGATACCATCAGTTAAAGAGTAAGAAAATCTGACGTCCCGAAAACAGGATTTCGCACCCGATATGGACATTATGAGTTTTTTGTAATGCTGTTCGGTTTGACGAATTCCCCGACGGCTTTTATGGATTTGATGAACCGAGCATTTTCATCCCTTTTTGAATAAGTTCGTGATAGTGTTCATTGATATTTTAATTTATTCCACGAGTTGGGGCGAACATAGGTAGCATATACAATTAATCCTCGATCTTCTTCGCAAAGAGAAGTTGTATGCAAAATTTTCTAAATGTGAGTTTTGGTTGCAAGAGATTCAATTCCTTGGTCATGTGATAAATCGAGAAGGCGTCAAGGTAGATCCTGCCAAGATAGAAGCGGTGATGAGTTGGGCACCACCCAAGATTCCGACTGACGTTCGAAGCTTATTGGGATTAGCCGGTTACTATCGACGGTTTGTTGAGAAATTTTCGAGCATTGCATTGCCTTTAACGAAGCTAACAAGAAAGACAGAGAAGTTCATCTGGACCGAAGTACAACAAGAAACCTTTAAGAGATTGAGACGTGCATTATGTGAAGCCCCGGTGTTGGCATTGCCTCAAGGTGGAGAAGACTTTGTTCATTTTACCGATGCTTCACAAATTGGTCTTGGATGTGTACTAATGCAGAGGGGGTGAGTGATTGCGTATGCATCTCAACAACTGAAGTCTCATGAGCAAGCGTATCCTGTGCATGATTTGGAGTTAGCTGCCATTGTTTTTGCATTGAAGATTTGGCAACATTATCTTTATGGTGTGAAGTTCCAGGTGTACTCAGATCACAATAGTCTAAAGTATTTGTTTGACCAAAAAGAGTTGAATATGAGACAACGAAGATGGATGGATCTCTTAAAAGATTATGATTGTGAACTACTTTACCATCCTGGTAAAGCAAATGTAGTGGCAGATGCGCTAAGTCGAAAAGAGCCATCTATTCGAGTCGTTTCAGCTCGAATGGGAGTGGTTAGTAAATAACCAGAAATGATTCAACGTGCCTAGAGTGAATCCAATGATATGAAAAGTGAGAGAATGGTTGGCTATGTAGATAAACTAGTTCAAAATGCACAAGGAGTGAAGACTTTTCAAGGACGAGTGTGGGTCCCAAGGCGTGGAGAAATGAGACAGCTATTACTTAAAGATACTCATTATACTCGGTATTCAATCCATCCAGGTAGTACAAAAATGTATAGAAGTCTAAAGCCGTTTTTTGGTGACCGGGAATGAAACTTGATGTTGGGAGATATGTGGAGAAGTTGCTGACTTGTTTACAAGTCAAGGAAAATCATTAGAGACCCATGAGACCATATGGGTTAGTGCAACCACTGCCAGTACCAATGAAAAAGTGGGATGAGATCTCTATGGATTTTATTACTAAATTACCTCGAACTCCGCGAGGGTTCAATTCTATATGGGTGATTGTTGATAGGTTGACCAAATCAGCACAGTTCATTCCCATACGAGAAGATTATCAAGCGTCCAAACTAGCAGAGATCTATATTAGAGAAGTGATGAGACGACACGGAGTACCTACCTCGATAGTCTCCGATCGTGATAGTCGTTTTACTTCACATTTTTGGCAAAGTTTTCAAAAACACTTAGGAACCAAAGCCTTAATGAGTACGGCTTATCATCCGCAGACCGATGGTCAAACTGAGAGAACTATACAGACGTTGGAGGATATGCTTAGAGCTTCAAATGGCACCCTTTGTGGCATTATATGGATCAATGTGTAGAACACCGACATGTCGGTCAGAGGCGGGAGAAAAGCTAGTAGCAGGTCCTGAAATAATAACAGAGACTGAGGCAAAGATTAAAAGCATTCGTGAACACATGAGAGTTGCTCAACAGCGTCAAAAACAATATGCGGATAAACAAAGGAAACCATTGGAGTTTCAAGTTGGAGACATTGTAATGTTGAAAGTATCTCCCTGGAAAGGAATTATTCGTTTTGGTAAGCGTGGCAAGTTAAGTACACGGTTTATTGGACCTTTCCGTGTAATACAACGAGTGTGAGCTGTAGCTTATAGAATCGAACTTCCTGATGAGTTACGAGGAATTCATAATGTGTTTCATATATCACATCTTCGTAAGACCTTATATGACTAGTCTGCACGAGTTTCCTTGGTAGAGGTCCAATTAGATAAGAAGCTACACTATCAAGAACAACCGAAGAAAATTCTAGATAGAAAGATCAACAAGTTGCAGAATAAAGAGATCAGGATCGTGAAAGTACAATGGAGACATCACCGAGGCATAGATGTCACATGGGAACCCGAGGAAGAGATGCATCTAAATACCCTCTTTTATTTCAAAAGATTCTTAGGACGGAATCTTTTGAAGGGGGAGATAACTTGTAATGCCGTAATACTTTCAGTAAGTAAATTTGAGTTAATCATAGTGTAAATAATATTTACTAGCTTGTTATTGTTGGATTAGATGTCTAAGCCATGACTTATAATTGTATTTATCTTATGAATAAAAGCAAAGTCCATTTGGGTTGCCCTCATAGATGGAGGATAGATATATAGTTCAGTAGAGAGAATAGTTGATTTATTAATTGTATAATAAATCAATAGAAAATATATATATGGTTTATTAATATATTTAAATGTTAATATATTAATTAGAAACTATATTAATTAATTGAGATTTAATCTAGAATTAATTGGATTTAATTTAAAGATTAAATTAATTAATTAAAAGGTGCACGGACTGGTTTGGCATTTATTCAATAGTTGAATAACTGGCCAGGTAAAACCAGGGACCAAAATGGCGCCACCCTGGAGGATCCTCCAGGGTTTGGCGAAACCCTAATTAGGGTTTTGGTAAGCCTGGTCCAAGTGGTCAAAAGCCTTGTCCAGTTGGAGGCTCCTTAGGGTTTCAGGTGTAACCCTAGGAGGCTATAAAAGGAACCCCCTGGCACCTCATATTCACGCCATCTCTCTCTCTGTGTTACTCTGCTGGACTGATTCTTCCATCACTTGGGTGTGACTTGCATTTGAGGCAGGATACTTTTGCTGCTGCTTGAAAGGATCATAAGATCAATGGTTGGTTTTCCTAATTCATCTTTAGAATTGAATTGTATCCTTTAGGTTTTTAGTTCTAATCTTCATAGAAGAAAACATAGATCAATATTAGGGTTGCATGTGAACCATAGGAATTTTTGTGTTCATTGATTGCATAGAAACCCTTTAGTGGTATCAGAGCTAGCTTGTTTTCTTGTGATTTGATTTGAACAGTTTGTGCCTTAGGGTTTTTTGCGAAAATAAACCCTTGGGAGGAGGCCAAAATCGATCTCAAGGCTAGGGTTTCCTAACCCTAGCCGCCAACCCCATATGGTCCCCCTTGATTGCTTGATTTGCTTGCCATAATTATGTGTTGTTATTTTTGGTAATAAGATCTATTAAAATAACTTGAACTCTTTTGTTTTGGCTTGTAATTTTCGAGAATCACATGGACCAATACAGATAAATTAATTTGATTAATTTGGTAATCTGTAACCTAGATTTAATTAGTTTAATTAATTGATTAATTAAAATACCAATTAAATCAGTTTAAAGAATTAATTAAAATTTTCAAAAAATTAGTAATAATTTGCGAAAATTAAGATAAAATTAATTCTAAAATATTTTAATGAAATTAAAATATATCTTATATATATTTATGATTAAAAGTATATTTAATATATATAAGAAAATTGGTTAGTCTACCGCTAGTAAGCCTCATTCACAAAATTGTCCTATAAAGAGGGTATAGGGCGACTGACTATAAAATGTTTGTCTAATGGGTATCTACTCTTACCCACCGCTCTCCTGGTCAGTCGAGTGTCGTTAGCCGAACGGGTATGATAGAACCGCTAAGACTCTTAAAAGTATAATGCAATAATTGAAAGTACTAGAACCCTAAACAAATCCCAATCTAGTTACTTTAGGTTAAAAATGTGAATTTGTGCTAATCCATGAAATTGCACATTGCACTTTGTGGAACGTTGGTGGAGCGTGTGTGGTTTACCGGCACGCCAACTGGGGTCCGCAAAGAGTCGCAATGGGTTTCTTGATTTTGTCATTATTAACGGAGCGTGTGTGGTTTACCGGCACGTTAATTAGAGATGACAATTGACTTCAAGAGTACCAAGCAATTTGCATGGTTATTCACACCCGGTTTGTGATCCTCGGTATCCCAGTCACAAACAGCAGGGCATTCCCGAGATTAAAACATGCTATCGAACAGTTCGGTAAATCTCAAAGAAACTACGAATTTCATTATAATATGATTATGTTTTCGCGGTGGAATTGGCTGAATCGTCATTCGCCTACCTTATAAAATTTACAATATTGATTACGGCATCCCTTTTCGGTATTGTAGATTGTTATTGTAGGATCCTAGCCTTGTATTTATTCTTGGGTGAATATGAGGATTATTATTATTATTCTATCTAAATAAAACTACCTTCTTCTTATTCAGATGTCTTCTGACCAATCCGTTCCCCACTCAAATCCCGGTAATGTCACCTCGATTCTGTCGTTATGCTCAAAAGTGATGTTGGACGGCACTAACTATATTGACTGGATCCGCAACATCAAAATGGCTCTAAGGTTTGAACATAAAGAGTATGTTCTAGAAACCGAGCTTGTTGATGTGGACACTGAAACCGCTACTCCCGAGGAAATCGCTGCGTACACTAAACACTCTGATCATGCAACCAAAGTGGCTTGCATCATGATCGCTACTATGAACCCTGAACTGCAGCGTATCTATGAGGACTATTGGCCTTACCAGATGCACAAAGAGCTCGCGGAAAGGTTGCGCAAGCAAGAGCGCATCGAAAGGCGTGAGGTTGTAAAAACTTTCACTAACAGCAAGCCCAAGGAGGGCGAGTCCATCTGTGCACATCTGCAGAGGATGCATGGTTACGTGGAAAGGCTTAGAAAGCTGGAAATGCCGGTTCATGAGGATTTAGCAGTTGACATAGTGCTGAACTCCTTGCCCAGTTCTTATGACCAGTTCACACTGGCGTATCATTTGAACAACAACCAGGCAAATCTAGCTGAGTTACACCGCATGCTTCGTACAGCTGAGGACGGGATGAAGGGAAAGGCTGTGCTCCCTATCAACCCACCCATCCTGGCTATTGGCTCCAGAAAGGGAAAGAAACGGAAAGGCCCTCCTAAGCAAAACTGGAGGGAAAAGACACATGTCGGGTCATCCAGCGGTGCCCCGAAAGGTAAGTCTTCCGGAATTCCACATGTTCGGAACCCCAAAGAGGCCGACTGCTTTTACTGCAAGCAGAAGGGTCATTGGAAGAGGAGCTGCCCAACGTATCTGCAAGATGTCAAGGACGGTAAAGTGAAACCGTCATAGGCAGGTACGTATTCTATATCAAATAACTCATCTTTTTCCCGTTCATGGGTCCTTGATACAGGATGTGGTTTTTATATCTGTTCTGATTTGTAGGGCCTAGAGGAAAGTAGGGAGCTTGAGTATGGCATACTAAACCTGGTCATGGGTAATAGGCGAACGTCACCTGTTACCAAGATCGGTGTTTATGGACTGATGTTGAGTAGTGGAGTTAGATTAGAATTACATAATTGTTGCTATGCGCCTGATATGGCAAAGAACATAATTTCGTTTCATGCATTGTTTAAACAAGGTTTTTATTACGAGTTTAATAAATTGAATGGTTCAATTTCGATTTTCAAAAATGATGTTTTTATATTTAATGCTGTGCCTTGTGATGGAGTGTATGAATCTATTATGTGTGTTGACAATTATGGTAAAAATGTTTTAACTATTGATGCTTCATGCGGTATAAAAAAGGCATGTCTGTGGCATTGTCGCCTTGGCCATATAAACAAGAAACGCATCGCCCAACTCCAAAAGGATGGAGTGTTGGAATCATTCGACCTCGGGTCGGATGATGTATGCGAATCTTGCTTACTTGACAAGATGACAAAATCACCATTCAAAGGTTCCTTTGAAAGAGGTGAAGGTTTGTTGGATATCATACACACAGATGTGTGTGGTCCCTTCAGAACAACCACTAAAGATGGCACGCGGTTCTATGTGACCTTTACCGACGATTTTAGTAGATATGGATATGTCTACTTAATCAAGAATAAGTCGGACACCTTTGAAAAGTTCAAAGAGTTTAAGAATTAAGCAGAAAATCAATTGGGCAGAAAGATAAAGATGCTTAGATCCGACAGAAGCGGTGAGTATCTTAGTATCGAGTTTCTCGATTACCTCAAGGAATGTGGAATTGTTTCACAGTTGTCGCCTCCAAGAACACCTCAACTGAATGGTGTTGCAGAGAGACGAAACCGAACCTTGTTGGACATGGTTCGTTCCATGATGAGTCGAGCCTCACTTCCAATCCATTTCTGGGGGTATGCCTTAGAGACTCTCGCCCATATCCTAAATCTTGTCCCAACGAAGAAGGTTGCGAAAACACCGCACGAGATGTGGACGGGGAAAGTTCCCTCGTTGGCACACATCAAAGTCTGGGGCTGTGAAGCATTCGTGAGACGAGATACTTCAGATAAGCTCGCAGAAAGAAGTGAAAGGTGTTACTTCATCGGATACCCGAAACAGTCTTTTGGATACTTGTTCTACAGACTGAGCGAGGAAGTGGTCTTTGTAGCAAGACGGGGATTCTTTCGAGAGAGAGAACTCATATCCAAAGAGGACAGTGGGAGTACGATCGATCTCGAAGAAATTCAGGAGACGCCCGATGAAACAACCTTAGAAGAAACTAGCAACCAACATGAAGAAGAAGTTCCTGTTGGACCCACCGACATTTCGTTGCCCCTTAGGCGTTCAGGTAGAGTTAGCATGCCGCCCGAGTTCTATGGTTTCCATATTACTTCGGATGGAGACACGTTAGTCAGTGATCGTACATTGACTAATTTGGATGAGCCAGCTAACTACCGTGAAGCAGTGGCAGGCCTCGAGTCTGAAAAATGGAAAGAGCCAATGGATAGCGAGATAAAGTCCATGTATGACAATAAAGTTTGGAACTTGGTTGACAATGTACCGGGTCGAAAGACAGTCGGATGCAAGTGGATCTTCAAAAAGAAGACCGACATGGATGGAAAAGTGCATACTTATAAAGCTCGGCTGGTTGTGAAGGGATTCACTCAAACCCCGGGGGTTGACTATGATGAAACCTTCTCACCAGTAGCCAAGATTAAGTCAATCAGGATAATGCTTGCCATAGCTGCATTTCATGATTATGAAATCTGGCAGATGGATGTCAAAACCGCTTTCTTTAATGGGAAACTGACTGAAGATGTTTACATGAGTCAGCTAGAAGGTGTTGTAGACACAAAGCACCCTGATAAAGTATGTAAGCTTGAAAGATCAATCTACGGGTTGAAGCAAGCATCTCGCAGTTGGAATCTTTGCTTCCATGAGAAAGTCAAAGAGTTTGGCTTCTCTAGGAATGAAGATGAGTCCTGTGTATATGTCAAGGCTAGTGGGAGTATAGTCACTTTCCTGGTGCTGTATGTTGATGACATACTGCTCATGGGAAACGACATTCCGACCTTGCAGAATGTTAAGGCTTGGCTCGAGAAGTGTTTCACCATGAAAGACCTAGGGGAAGCTGCTCATATTCTCGGGATAAGAATACTCAGAGATAGAAAGAGAAAATTGATAGGTCTAAGCCAGTGTACATATTTGGAAAAGGTGTTAAAGAGGTTTAACATGGAAAATTCCAAAAGGGGAGAGTTACCAATCCTAAGTGGTGCTAAATTGAATAAGACTCAAAGTCCGAGTACTGATGAGGAAATAGCTGAAATGAGTCGGGTACCTTATGCTTCGGCAGTAGGGTCGATCATGTATGCTATGACATGTACTCGTCCCGACGTATCCTATGTACTGAGCATGGTTAGTCGGTTCCAGGGTAATCCTGGAAAAGCACATTGGATTGCAGTCAAGAACATACTCAAGTATATGCGAAGGACAAAGAATATGGTATTATTCCTTGGTGGCAGTGATGAGTTAAACGTGAGTGGATATACAGATGCCAGTTTCCAGACAGATAGGGACAGTGGACGGTCCCAGTCGGGCTGGGTATTTCTTTTGAACGGTGGAGCGGTTACTTGGAAAAGTTCCAAGCAGGAAACGGTGGCTGATTCAACGTGCGAATCAGAGTACATCGCAGCGAGTGAAGCGTCTAAGGAGGCGGCTTGGCTGAAGAATTTCATTGGGGACCTTGGAGTTGTCCCGAGCATTCAGGAGCCGGTGGAACTTTTCTGCGATTATGAAGGAGCGGTCGCCTTGGCAAAGGAACCGTGAGACCATGGAAAGTCCAGGCATATCGAAAGAAAGTACCACTACATTCGACATCAAGTAGAAGAAGGGCACTTACTGGTTAAGCGAGTATCATCCGAGGACAATCTTGTAGATCCATTTACTAAGGCTCTGAATAGGATCAAGCACAATCAGCATGCTTGGAGCATTGGATTGAAGGATGATATTAGTTTTAGTAATTAGATAGATTAGAAACTTGTAAAAGTATAAATGTAATTGACTCGGTGATTTTATAATAGAGATTTATAAATGAGTATTGTTACTGCCTTTGTCAATTGTTTATTTCTGTGTTTCTATATTTGCATGTTTAACTTCCTTAATAATTAGATTAATTAAAACTCCACAGTCGGTCATACTGTTAGGAAGTAAGTATGAACTAAGACTGTCATGAATTGGTTGCAGACTGTCTAAAGAGTTAGACATTGCAGTGAGACTGCTGCAACGTTCATGAGTACTTAGAAAATAGAGATTTGAGTATTGGATAAACCCGCGCTTAAGAGATTGCTTCATGGATTATATCACGAGCAATGTTAAGACGATAATATCCGGTGATCTTTAAGTGGAGAGATATGATCTGTTATTTGCGATACAAGTGCTTATTGACAATGCGAAATCGTGCCAGTAACTCGGTGCTATAAAACTCATTGTTGTATGTATTTGGACCCGCAAAAGTTATGGACATATGAGTTGAAACTTATCCGTCCCATGACCCGATGGGAAACAGATATCTGTAGGCCTCTCGATGATTTAGAAGTTGACTGAAAGTGTTGGCCAACCGGGACTTAATTGATGTGTTCAATTAGTAGTCTCTAAAGTCATATGCAAATCAGAAATCGAGAAACAGAGTGTCAGACCAAGATTGATGTTAGTCCATGTCTTGAGCCTGAAAATATCATGTTGGACGGAGGATCATCAGATCACTTATCTTTGGACAGAACTGACTGGGTCAGAGATCAGACAATTGAAGTCATAGACTTATCCAAGTGGGAGACTGTTGGATTAGATATCTAAGCCATGACTTATAATTGTATTTATCTTATGAATAAAAGAAAAGTCCATTTGGGTTGCCCTCATAGATGGAGGATAGATATATAGTTCAGTAGAGAGAATAGTTGATTTATTAATTGTATAATAAATCAATAGAAAATATATATATGGTTTATTAATATATTTAAGTGTTAATATATTAATTAGAAACTATATTAATTAATTGAGATTTAATCTAGAATTAATTGGATTTAATTTAAAGATTAAATTAATTAATTAAAAGGTGCAGGGACTGGTTTGGCATTTATTCAATAGTTGAATAACTGGCCAGGTAAAACCAGGGACCAAAATGGCGCCACCCTGGAGGATCCTCCAGGGTTTGGCGAAACCCTAATTAGGGTTTTGGTAAGCCTGGTCCAAGTGGTCAAAAGCCTTGTCCAGTTGGAGGCTCCTTAGGGTTTCAGGTGTAACCCTAGGAGGCTATAAAAGGAACCCCCTGGCACCTCATATTCACGCCATCTCTCTCTCTCTCTGTGTTACTCTGCTGGACTGATTCTTCCATCACTTGGGTGTGACTTGCATTTGAGGCAGGATACTTTTGCTGCTGCTTGAAAGGATCATAAGATCAAAGGTTGGTTTTCCTAATTCATCTATAGAATTGAATTGTATCCTTTAGGTTTTTAGTTCTAATCTTCATAGAAGAAAACATAGATCAATATTAGGGTTGCATGTGAACCATAGGAATTTTTGTGTTTATTGATTGCATAGAAACCCTTCAGTTATGTGAGTTAGGATAATTAGAAACATATTTAGGAGGAGTTTAAACCTTAAAAATATCAAAAAGAGGTTACACGGGTCGTGTTATAGTTACTGTAGCAACCCAAAAGCATCCACTAGAGTTACATGGGTCGTGTTTATGAACACATGTCGTGTTCTACTTACTATACGAACCCGAAAGCAAGCAGCCAGGTTGCACGGGTCGGGTTTCGGAGCACGGGTCGGGTTTTTGAGATAGTACCGCTACCTTTCGTGAGTGGGATATAATTTTTACAGCAAACCTAATTTCGCCATTTTCGAACCAAAAAACCCTTCTAGGCGATTTTCAGAGCTTCAAGTGCGAATTTTGGTCAAATTAGTCAATGGTTTTGCATAGAGAAGCTTGGGGAGGTCGGATTTAATCCCCGAAACATATTCTCGGTTTCTAAATTGAAGAGGTTAGTGATTTTGGGTTTTAGAGCTCCAAACCCTAGATGTCTAAATCTGAAAATCTACTTTGATTCAACTCATGTGTTGTTAGTACGTTGCTAATATATGTTGTAGTGAGTATTTATTGCGAATAATGTGATGTTTTAACGGTTGAATTGGTAAAACTGCGAAATTTGGGGTTTCAGATTGATAGTATATGTTATCCACTGTTTGTGATCTTTGTTAGCTGTTGATTTCTTAATCTTTTGAGTTAGATATTATTGAGATGTATGAGAATGTTTGAGATATGATTTATGATGTCATTTTACAGCAGATACTCATATGAGGGAAGGAGATACACGAGGCACGGGTCGATCACGAGTTGAACATACATCAGGTGAGTAATTCTAATTCATCATGTATGATTAGACTATAATATAATTGAGTTAATTGTACATTTCAATTGGTTGAGATAACCAATTTGTATGAACTATACAAGGTTGACAATTTCTTGTTATAAACAAGTATTGGGTGTGAATGAGTACACTAAATGACTGAGATATTCAAAGAGATTGAGATCAATAATTCTATGCTATAGTAGTTGTTGAGAAGTAACGAAATTATTACTAAGTTTTAATTATTTTCTCACTAATCTTAATTAGCTCATAAAAATGGTTGTGTTGTATGTGTTATAGGTGACAATGGCAAGAAGGTTGCAGAGGGATGAATGACTTAACTTGGGACTTGACTTTTGGACGTTTTATGAACTATGACATACTGTTTTGAAACTTATGTATAGTTTTAGGAAAAATAATCTTTTGTAACCCCGTTTTTGGGACATGTTTGTATTAAGTAAATATGCTTATGATAACTGTTTGTGCTTCTGTTGCTTAACTTTGATTGCACCATTAAACCCTTGTGGTTATTTGAGTAATTATTGGCGTATTTCGGAGATAAGAAACTGGGCATTACACATACAAGAGGATATGCTAGAAGAAAAGTATGGTTCAACTTGATCGACATAGACATCAATCTTGTTGACACAAACTTCCAATGGACCCATTCTTGTTCCCAAATAAAAAGTATAAATTTTCACAAAAATCGCCAGAAATAATTTATTTGATAAAAACACAGAAGAAACCTAAAAGCATCAAATGCTTATATCCTGACACAGATATGTTTCCACTTATGTTTGAGTGCATATACAAAGAGAAATAGAGTGAGGTGCGATGGAGTGTATTTGTATATTAGAAATCACTCATTGAAGCTTTCTCTATGGTTCTTCGCTTCTACTATATCTTCGAATGGTTCTTAAATCTATCAGTGGCTGGAGATTAAGAAGCCTTCATTTAGAAAATATTGTTAAACATCAATTTTGAAATTTGACGCATTTACATGGTGTGAAGATATTGCCCAAGGAGAAGTTTTTGCAGAAATACTCTTAAACAAAAACAATCAAAGATAAATTTACAAGAGGGGTAAAAAATCTTACAATTTTGAAGATGACAAGGGGACTTGAATATTAAATACCTAAAACATGAAATCAAATGATCATCAGATGTTAGATCCAAATCTAGATCTACGAAAACAACACACATGGTTAAACACACACGTAGTTAGAGTAAACACAAAAGGTTAGAACTAAAAACAAAACTAATTACTAATAACTATTGGAGCTTATTTAATTAACTAATAGTTTGTTAGTTAGTTGTACAATAACGGTTAGTTGGTTAGTCGTTATTCAGCTCAAGTTAGTTAGATTAGTTGTTATTCAAAACATGTTAGTATTAGTGAGCCTTGTATATATATACTTAGTATGTACTTTGTAAATTCACTTCAGATAATAAGTAAATCTTTTTTCATTCCTTATTCTCCAATATGGTATCAAAGCACTTGCTTCTGATTTGTGCTTCAATCCTTTGTTCATAACCTCAATCGTTTTTTCTTCAATCCTCTGTTCTTATTTTGTTTCTCTGATTTCATTCATAATTGAATCAGTTTCTAATCGATTCTTCTTTCCATCTTGAATCAATCGTTCCTTGATACCTAATTTTTCTCCTCGATTTGAATCTTGTTTTTCGTTCAAATCAATTTCAATTCCTACGATGTCGAGTTCTACAAATTCAACACCTAATTCAAAAAATGATTCAATTTCAGTTGATGATCCTTATTTCCTACATCATTCCGATAGTCCTGGTTTAGTACTTGTTTTAAAAGTTCTCACAGGATAGAATTATGAATGATGGAGCAGAGTTATGCTTATTTCGTTATCTATCAAAAACAAAATCGATTTCATAAATGGATCTATTTCAAAGCCAAATTCTGATGATCAAACTCGTCTTAAGGCATGGCAAAGGAATAATAACGTTGTTATTTCATAGATTCTCAATTCAGTTTCCAAAAAGATCTCGCCAAGCATTATTTACCTGAAATCTTCTCATGATATGTGGAAGGAGTTGAAGGATCGATTTCAACAAAGTAATGGTCCTCGAATCTTCCAGATCAAACGAGATCTTATGAATTTGATGCAAGGAAAAGAAACTGTAAGTACTTACTTTATGAAATTGAAAGTTCTTTGGGAAGAGTTATCGAATTTCAATGTTCATTGTACTTGTGGCCTTTGTACTTGTGGAGGTGCAAAGGAAGCTGAACAGACGATGAGTTTCTTAATGGGACTTAATGACACTTTTTCTCAAATTTGAGGCCAAATACTTTTAATGGATCCAAATCCACCTGTTAACAAAGTATTCTCTAATTATTCAAGAAGAACGACAGAGGAACATTGGAAATACTCAATCAAATAAAACTATGGCATTCACTGTTCGTAATAACAATTCATTTCAAACATAGCCTCAAAATGCAGGAAATACAGGAAATCGATATTACAAAAAAGGTCCTGTCTGCACTCATTGTAAACGGTTTGGACACACTCAAGATAAGTGTTATCGTTTACATGGATTTCCTCCTGGATACATATCCAGAAATTATAATCGATCAAATGAAACTCGTGCTAATGCTTTTTCTACCAATTCAATGAATTCTTCACAAGATTCAATCAACATTCTTGAAATTCAAGGTTCCTCTATTAGTCTAAATGATGTTATTACTAACTTGACTCAAGATCAATGTCGACAGTTAATTGCAGCCATATCTAGACAACTTGCTTCTACTAATCTCGTTACAACTTCATCTGAAACACAATCAAGTAAGTTTCGGATCCTATCTTTCAATATGAGACATTACATATCAAATGTTTGGGTTTTAGACACTGGTGCTACCCAACATATCTGTAATGATCGAAGTTTATTCATTGATGTTCAGACAATCAATCATACCAGGGTCTGATTTCCCAACAATCTGCTTATCCAGGTACATTCCATGGGAAATATCAAGCTTACTAATGATTTGTTCCTTAAAATGTCTTATATGTTCCACAATTTGAGTTGATTTGATTTCAATCTCATGTCTAAGTAAGGAACAACTCATCAAGGTTAAATTTTATCATGATCATGCGTTGATCCGACAGATCAATCCCAAGAGAACGATTGGCAATGGTAGAGTCATCGAAGGACTTTACATTCTTGATACAGATTTTTCAACACACAAAGTGATAGAGTTGTTGCAATTCATGCTGTTTCTGTTCATCTTCTACATCAACGGTTTGGGCATCCTTCAAATAAGAAGCTTAAGATCATTAGTGGTGATTCTTTTGCTAAAAAAGACTTTAATAAACATGTCTGTACTATTTGTCCTTTGGCAAAATAGAAGCATTTATCTTTTAATTCAATGAATCACATTGCTGAGAAAGTGTTTGATATAATACACTGTGATATATGGGGACCTTACCATGTGGATTCTTATCAAGGTATCGTTACTTTATGACCTTAGTTGATGATTGTTCAAGGTTTACATGGATTTACCTAATCAAGCACAAAGACTTATTCCGCAGTTTTTTAAAATGATACTCACTCAGTTTAATACTAGCATTAAGGTCATTCGGTCCGATAATGCTAAAGAGTTTTATCTTCAAGATTTCTTTACTGAAAATGGCATACTACATCAGCTATCTTGTGTAGAACGACCACAACAAAATTTTGTTGTTGAGCGAAAGCATCAACATTTGCTTAATGTTGCTCGATCTTTGTATTTCCAATGCCATCTTCCTCTCACGAGATGTGATATTTCATGAACACGTTTTTCCGTTTGTTCATACCAAACATATTCATAATTTTGATAATTCCTTCATTAATCAGGTTATTCCTATTGCATCTGAAAATCCTTTTGAAGTCAATGATACTACCCTTCTTAATTCACCATCTCCTGATCAAATTCCCAATTCTAATGACTCTATTGATCTGATGTCTCCTGAACATTCCAATCCTATTTCTCTTCGACCAACCCGTCAACGAAATAAACCTTCTTATCTCAAGGATTATCACTGTAATCTTGCCAAAAGAGTTTATTCAGACACTTCATTGTGTTTGTACCTTTATCTCAAGTCGTTAGCTATGATCGATTATCTCCTAACTATAAGAATTATGCATTGGCTCTTTCTACTCAATCTGAACCTAAAACTTTTGATGAAGCAAGTAAGTTTCTAGAATGGACAGATGATACGCAAGAAGAATTGATTGCTTTGGAAATGAATAACACTTGGCAAGTTGTTCCTTTACCACCACAACGTAAAGTCTTAGGCTGCAGATGGGTTTACAAAATAAAACGAAAAGCTGATGGTTTAATCGAATACTACAAGGCCCGATTGGTGGCTAAAGGATTTAATCAGCAAGAAGGCATTGATTTTTTGGATACTTACTGCCCGATAGCTAAGCTAGTAACTGTTAAACTTCTATTGTCATTAGCTGCTTAAAGATCTTGGCCTTTAATTCAATTGGATGTCAATAATGCATTATTAAACTGCGATTTAGAAGAACAAGTTTACATGGAATTTCCTAAAGGTTATCATTTTTCCCAGCCTAGTTCAACGAATACCAAATTTGCTTGTAAATTACAGAAATCCTTGTATGGCTTACGTCAAGCATCTAGGCAGTGGTATGCTAAGTTTTCCACGTTTTTGATAAATGAATGGTACATTCAATCCAAAGCAGATTATTCTCTATTCTATAAAGGTCAAGGATCTTCTTATATTGCATTATTAGTCTATGTCAACGACATTGTTATCACTGGTGCTTCTATGGATGATATACAACAATTGAAAGCCTCTTTAGGCAACCAATTCAAATTAAAGGATTTAGGCAATTTGAAACACTTTCTTGGTCTCGAAATTACAAGATCTTCAGATGGTATAGTTATTTCTCAACGTCAATATATTCTTGATTTACTTGAAGAAACTGGATTTCTTGCTGCCAAACCTGCACAATATCCTAGGGATCTATCTTACAAATCTTCAAACTTTGATGGTGGAAACTTGTCTGATCAAGGACAATATCGACGTTTAATTGGCCGGTTGTTATACCTTACCATAACTCGCCCATATATTGTTTACGTTGTTCATCGTCTTAGTCAACATGTCACTTCACCCCGTGTTCCTCATTTGAATGCAGTTCATCATTTGCTTCGTTATTTGAAACGCAATCCTGGTCAAGGTTTGTATTTTTCCACCACACAGTCCTTACAATTGAAGGCATTCAGTGACTCAGATTGGACACGATGTATTGATTCTCGTCGATCTGTAACTGGTTTTTGCATTTTCTTTGGAAATTCATTGATATCTTGGAAATCGAAAAAGGAAACAGTTGTATCCAGATCATCAACTGAGGTAGAATATAGAGCTATTGCAGCTGCCACCTGTGAACTTATTTGGCTACGACAATTAATTCGTGATCTTGATGCTTTTGAAAATACTCCAGCTTTGATATATTGTGACAACAATTCTGCAATTCAATTAGCTTCAAATCCCATATTTCACGAACGAACAAAACATATCGAGGTGGATTTTCATTTCATTCATGACAAAATTGTTGATCATGTCATCAAACTCATGCCCATTCGTACTCAATTTCAGCTTGTTGATGCTTCACTAAACCTTTGCCCCGGTCCAAGTTGTTATCGATTATGTCCAAGATGTCGCTCAAAAACATTTTTTCACTTCCATCTTGAGGGGTATATTGGAGCTTATTTAATTAACTAATAGTTTGTTAGTTAGTTGTACAATAATGGTTAGTCGGTTAGTCGTTATTTAGCTCAAGTTAGTTAGATTAGTTGTTATTCAACACATGTTACTATTTGTGAGCCTTGTATATATACTTAGTATGTACTTTGTAAATTCACTTCAGATAATAAGAAAATCTTTCTTCATTCCTTATTCTCCAATAATAACCATTCTTAGAAAATCGCATGCTTCTTTGTTAAATCTAAAAAACCAAGAAAAAGAACACCCATAATAAACAAAAACATAGATCTAAAAAACGAAGCTAGTGACTTCGGTTAGAACTGATCATGTCTTCACTTCCATCATCTAAGATCATCTGACTTCCTGGTGCAGGCTTGTTTTGAGAACCTAACATTATTAAAAAACATTATTTAAAATTAAGACCATGAGACGGGGAAATAGAAAAAAAATATTTAGATCCTGAAAAGAGCAAATTTTTAGACCTTAACAAATCTTTTGATGTTCTAAACTGCTGGCAACGCCCCCCTTCGATGCCGCTGCATCGTTCCTTTCTAAATAATGTTACTCGATCTGAACCCCTTTGCTGGTGGTAGAAAAATGCCTAAAATGCTTTCACAATAGAGATAAGGAGGTGGGGGCGGTTTGTCCGGGTATGTGTTCGTAAAAATCCAAAATAATCTGAGTTATGCGTTTCTATAGCAAAAAGATGAAGAAGAACATCGAGAGAAATAGGGGTTTAATGGCAACCGATAAAGAGCATAATCCAGAGAAGCCAGATAAATGAAAGCAGAAACCTTTACGTTGCAGAAGTTTGAAGAGGAAGAAGATAGTGCGTGAAATTGAAGAGGAAGAAGCGGGCAGACTTAAGGGCTTCTCAAAATTGGTTTTGAGGTAATCGAGTTTTATGACAGTCAAGCGTACCGATCAAGATATTTCAAAAAAATTCAAAACAAATTTGAAATCTTTTCGCGCTTACTCGGCTGATATCCCTTTTTTAAGAATAGCTCAAATTCGAATGCATTAAAAGCTTGTACTATCTTAAAAGTAAGATCTTAATGCTTAAGTGACTTGTAATTTATATATTTATTATATAATTGTATGTATATATATATATATATATATATATATATATATATATATATATATATATATATATATATATATATATATATATATATATATATATATATATATATATATATATATATATAAATTGTAAAAATCATCATAGGCGACACCTAGGTACTAGGTAGGCTCTTGCTAAATAAGGATAGTGCTATTTGTCAATAATTAAGAGTAAAAACTTAGTCAATAAAATAGAAGTCTAAAAAGATCTAAAAGAGTCAAAATTGGCCAAAAAATCAGAAAAAAATCAAAATTAGTAAATTTTTAGAGTCCAAATAGTTAAACTTTTGTCGAAAATAGTCCTAGATTGTCAAACACAGTCAATATACGTTTTAACACCCAGATTTCAAACAATACTTGTACATCATAATTTAAACAAAATATAAGTTCATACCAAAGACGTACGAGAACTGGATATTCAGATACAACCCAATAACAAAGTAATAGAGTGTAGTGTATTAGTTTAGTCACTTTACACTAAAACAAAAGAGACGAAATAAAACAAGGACGGGACCAAAAACTCTAATCCATGATAATCTTGTGTAATTGTCCACTAGATCCTCTAGCACCAAGGAAATAGCAACACATTATAAGCATACTCTTAGAGAGTAACAAAGAATGAATTATTTTGTTTTAAATCACCAATTAAATTAGCACCATTTAAAATTTATTTTCCTTTTTAGGCTATGAAACCACCAATGGGAATGTATAAGTACATTGCCCAAAATAATCACCAAGAATGTTAAACATCAACCTTATTAACTCCAATTATTGACTAAATAGTCAAAACACCAATTCACAACATATGGAATTTCACACCCATTCCATAATTGACAATCAATTGAAGACTTAAGACTTTGATATTAATTAACCTGCAATTGAACTCAAACCACACATATATACATGCTTAAACTCCAATTTAGCTAGAGAAGAGAAGGAACATGTTACTCACCTTGGTTTGATTCAAAAGAGGGTTGTTCTTGATGTTTTCAAACCTGCTTCAGTCCTTCTTATCTACAAAATATCGAATACATATAATTTATTTAGCAAATACACCTGTCAAACAAATTTTACAGCCTTTTGTTCTTCACAGACGAATATAGCGCCGCTATTTATGAGGCTCTTCCATAGTTAGTGGCGCTAACTATGAACAGCAGCCCTTTTGTGTTCTTTTTTTCCATTTGTGGGTTTTATACTTATTTCAACTTTATATAAATCAAAATTTTCGACTGTAACATCACAAATTTAACTCATGCAATAACTCTATCACTTAACATATCAAACACACCATAGTTTTGGCTAAATTTACACAATCAAAACAACCATTGGATGAAAATTACCTTGATTCTTGAATCTAAGCTAAAAGCCCTTTAATTTCCTTGTAGAACGAGTGAAATTTTGCTAAAAAACGGACTCTATGACCTGACTAACGAGAGCTTCTGTTTTTAGAAGTTTTCCCCAACAACTGACAGGTATTAAACTTAAAATGGGACACCTGTCTGTGAGAGATAGCGGCGCTAACTTAAGGAGTTAGCGGCGCTATCTTCTGGTATTCGCCTGGTCAAATAGCAACGTACTATGGATAGCGGCGCTATCTTCTAGAGGCAATAGCGCCGTTAAAAGCCTCTGTTAAGGATTTCTATTACATTTTAGTCCTTCTCCTATTTCCATTAAGCCATAATTTAAATCATCACTTCTAAGATGTTTGAAATGCTCTAAAACGAAAAACTAAACTTTAACATTTTCAATATCTCACTCGGTTTTCGAGCTACGAAACTTTCAAATTTTTAACATTTTTGGTCCTTTTTGAAAATTTTCACCAAAACTAAGTTTTAACCCACCAAGTCAATTTTAACACTTATATTAGACATAATTATACTTTCTAACCTGATTTTGGGATGTAACATACGTCAAATGAAAAAAAGTCCAAATTGAAGATTTTTTTATTTAACTAATCGATTATGATCCTGAACATACCTAACCGACCAGTAATCAGATATTACACATGTAGTTTTTACAGTATTGACATATTATATTTCAAATGATTAATACAATTCAAATACACATTGATTGGTTCGGACGACATGAATGTCATTCGGGGCAATTCAATCATTAAAATTAGTGTATTAACATTATATCTAAAGACAAACATTTTAAATAAACAATCTCGAAAGTTCAGTATGATATAAAAATAAGAATATTAAAATATATATTTAGCTGTTGAAATAAAATATACCTAAGAAGGTGGGTAATAATACAAAAAACTTTTTGGAAATTTGCTGAATTAGGACCCGAGATTGCGGTCAATTTAGAGAGACGATTCCATTGGCGCTTCTTCTCTGCCTAACTACTTTAATACACATTTCTTTTTAACTACCAAAAGAGTATATCATGTTATCTGTAACATAAAACATACCGGACTGTGATGATTGTCCCCAGAAAGGGTCCCCTCTTCTATTATATACGAGATACTAATAAACGTTTTTTTACTATAAATATACCATAAATTCATTGCCACCAAACATACATCTGGAGATATCAAAACAATTATTAGAACACACATATTTCTTTCCAAGTTCCTAAGTTTTCTCCTATACAAGAACAACGAAGATAGATACGTAATGACAAAAAACAAACAGCAGAAGTCATTGTTTTCTGTTCTCAGCATATTCAAAAGAAAGAGGGTTAATCGAGGAGGTGATCGCAAGGTGGACGATACTCTTAAGGCTTACAGGGTTTACCCAAGTGATCAAGATGGAGTCCACTGGGTGGCTGAACCTGGAATCGATAGAAAAGCCTCTTCATATATTGATCGCAAAACAACTATGTGGAGCCATGATATTGAAATCTCCAAATAAGTATTACAATTTCTTCTGGAATTAATACCATTACTATCAGCTGTTATGTGGTATCTAACTTCCATTGAGCTATATACATATGCAACTATGCTGGCTTATTGTTATCCTCGGTTCATAGGCCATAACTAGATAGCGATTCTAATAATTTGTTTTTCTATGATTACTTATTCTTTCTCATTGTTAACCGAATAGAAATAAATATTATTGCTGTAACGTTGTTTAATGCTTTGAAAGAGTTTCTTATATATTTCTTGTAGATAATTCTTGTGTCTTCATTTTTGGGTTACATTTGTGAACAGCTTTTGTCTTTTATACGATCAACAAGCTTGATGTAAATATCTAAAATTTGTGAATTCATTGATCATACCATGATAAAGCATTCTTACGCCTGAAAAAGATAACAATATTTTAGACAATGAAAAAATAACGGTTGTACAATCTCATAAAATTTTTTTGGTACAGTTGCGATTTACAATTTTTGAAGGTAGTGTTAATATGTTTCTCTTTTTTTTAGAGCTGCATTATATTAAGAAGACTAAAAAAGGGACTAGTCTGTACCCACAATGACACGAGAGCCATATAAGCCAATCAACACTACGCACACGCCTCTTACTACGACTAGCTATCCAACTATAGGAAAGAGCAATCATAGCTAGACTCTAACAAAACACCTTTTACATACGATGGTCGTCCTCCTTGAAAATCAAGGGAAGATAGGGGTTATGGGTTGAATGCCAATCCAAATATCATCCGGAAAAAGAATATAACACATCCATTCCCAACCTTTTCCTTAATAACAGAACTTATTGCCACCTCCAAGTCATTCAACTTCATAATTGACCCCACAATATGTTTCAGAGTACTGGAATCGGTCTTTTTGTAATTCTCAGCAGAAAAAAGCATGTCTTCACGATGAATGGCTTTAATAGCTTGCACCCAAAAGGCTTCACCATTCCTGACCAATTATCACGTTCATTTGGCTGGAAGTTTGAAGAAACTAAGCAACCCACTCCGAACCTACCATCCTCTTTCAACGGACAACGCAGGTTGCATTTTACCCACGCCTTAGACTTCTTACCTAGAAGCGTCCCTAAACAAGAAGAGACGCGTTATGTGGTTTGACACATTTTTTAAATTTTGTTGGAGAACATAAGTTTATTATATTATTTGTTAGTTGAGGCACAAGATACGCTCAACATAATTAATTCTTCAGTGGAGATTTACTGTTTGATTGGTTCAAATTACACATTTAGTTATTTAAATCTACACGTTGTTTGTATTAGATCATAAAATAAGAAACAATAGAAAGCACAATATAGAACTCAATTCGGCACATTAATGCTCTCCTAATCATCATAAATCTTCTAGAAATATATGGTCATGATAGCATATATTTATGCTTTATACCTTCAAAGAATAAAAAATAATGATTCCAAGATATTTACACCGTAGTCTACATAAAGCTGCTACCGATCATTCCTACATTTATTTAAAGGAGTGTGCTAGAAAAAAACCTATGATTAGACATAGTGTGAGGGGGTCAACTTATACATACATATACACACCCATAAATATAGAGAGAGTTTATTTAATAGGGAAAATGCTACTGTAACCCTACGTGGTTTTGACTTCGGATCGATTTGGTCCGTGTGTTTTATTTCTTGCCCTTTAAGGGCTTATGGTTTGCGTAACCTGCTACTCCCTTGGTATTAACCGGTATAAGTCGGTGACTGTCCACGTAAGCTGCAAAAATCTCGCCTAAACTAAATGTGGTGTGACGTCTAGTTGGAAGGCGAACGACTCCAGTTAGAAAGGAACCGAATCTTAGGGACCAAGAGTCGGATGTGGTCGCGGTATAAAAAGGGGTTGCCCCTTCCCTCTTTCGATCACAATTGAAAACGTCGATACCCTAAATTGAAGAAACACCTTTCATGTCAAGTGATATATACTGTCCTACGAAAAAAAAGAATGTCGTCTTGTTGCCATTCCTTCAGCAGTAGACACAATGCCGACGACATGTGACACGCCTAGGACGTCGTGCGGTCAAAAATAGTAAAATACCTCACTCTCACTAGTATAGTGGTAATCAGGGTCGATCCATAGGAGTTACGTGATCAAGGTAGGCAACAGATTATCAATTGTAGTGTCACTCTACAACCAGAGGGATCTAGTTTCTAACTTTAACCGAAACAGTCCCAAAATCACAAAATCCAACAAATCCCAATTCAAGCATTAACTAAAATCAAAACCAAAACTTAACCTAATTACTTACTGAAATTAGAAATGGAATTCAGAAACAGAAGCAATCAAGATCAAGCCAAAACATCCAAACATTCCAAACTCATTCAAAAGCATAAAAACCGTAAAAAGAGCAATTAACCATAACCGAATGATTAACTATTATAAAACTCAGATACAACTTGTCCAAAACAGTAGACAAAAGATTTTAGAAACCTAAACCTAATGCTAATGGTTGTCACACCCAATAACATTAGCCAAGCTATTAAAAACTACTAAACTACTTGAAATTAAAAGAGAAAAACAATAAATACCACTTATGGTCGACTGAAAACTGAAACTTGGAGTCAAAGAAGCCTTGGGGATCGTTCCTATGCCAGGTCTTTGCTGCTGATTTCGACCTAAAACCCTCTATTTATAGTTTTGAAAAATAAAAGACTGCGTCGCGCGCATTAAGAATCCGCAGCGCGTGTGGGTTTATCCCTGTTTTCTCGGCATTCGAATTCTTCTCACCGCCTCAATCATGACTCAGCGCGTCACTCCCTTGTGCATACCCGCGGCGCGCGTGTGAATTCGACTCTTTTGCCTTTATCTTCAAACTTCTTCCATTTTGTACGCTTTTAGCCCCTGTTTACATCTTTTCTTTCCAAACAAGCACCGACACAAAAAGTGATAATACCACAACATATATGATATAAATTCACCAAGAATAGCGCTCAACAACGACTAAAATACTTGATATTACTAGGCGTTGTCAGCATGGAGGATGAAGTGTCATGTTATTCTGATGTGGTCTCCATGGAGATCCATATGGAAATAGAGGAGTTGAAGCAAGCCTTGACTGCTGAGATCAACACCATGAAAGTAGCTATCGTCTACATTCACGACGAGATGATGGAGAAAAATAATTCATGCAACCGTTTATGGAAATGGCTTGTGGTGGTGATGTTGTCGGTGGCGGTTAAGAAGTTAGCTGGGGGAACAGGCTGGTGATGGTGATGGGGCGGAGCCGTTGGAGGTTTCTTTGATATTTGTTTAATGGAAAGTCCTGCGGCATGTCGTAGCAGGCATTCTGGTAGCATAAGTTGTTTGGTGGTAAGGTTTGATGTAATTAGAGCATCCACAATAGGAAAGGTTTTTGGGAGAGCTTTTTTATGAAAAAGCTCAAAATGAAAATTTAATTTACTTCACCACTATAGGACTGCTTTTTCAATAAGCTTTTTAATGGTTTTTACTAAATGTTGGCTAATTGCAATTGGTTAAAAAGTTTTGGGTTTCATATAATGAATGAAAAAGCTCTTGGCTAGAGCTTGCTAATTAACAAGTTGAACTAAAAAGCTTTGGATTTCAAAAGCTCCCACTATAGTGGATACTCTTAGGTTGGGGTTTTAAGGTTTTTTTATTCATCTTTAGTCGTATTCTACAACCGAGGTCTATAAAAAATGTTAAACCGATGTGATCAGTTTTTAATGAATGGAGATCATATTTTGATTGCAGTATTATATGGATTCTGTGAAACTTTGAATCTTTATTTTCTTTCAATCAAATTTCAACCAAACGATCTGCTAATGTAGGATGCTTTAAAAGTTGTAAACGAAAGTAGGATGGTATAACAAAACATCTGCTAATGTAGGATGGTATAAAAGAGGTAAACGGAAGTAGGATGGTATAACAGATCATATGCTAATGTAGGATGGTATAAAACATGTAAACGGAAGTAGGATGGTATACCAGATGAAAGTATATGGTAGGATGTTATAACAGATGTAAATGATAGTAGGATGTTGTAACTGATTCAATAGATAGTATACTACATAAAATTGCAATATTCAACTTTTTAACACACTCTAAAGTAATTCAAATAATGTAAATATTCCAACAAACAATAAATTAAATCAAGAAACGTAATGTAAAAATGCAAACTCAAGTTACATACGCCACAACAATGTCTGAAAATTAAACGACAGTAAATATACTAGTCCAAATTCATTGGTGTTGCAGTGTTGTTCCTTTCATCATTCTTTCCTTCAACCCTTATAGCCACCTTTTTCTGTAAAATCCTCTCAGATCTTTTAGGGGTCACACATTGTGTACTGGACTTGCTTTTGGTCTTCCTACTTGGAGGTATGACCTAAGATTGCTGAGTAGCTACTTTCTCCACTTGTGTATTGGCATTACTTTTGGTATTCCTACTTAGAGGATTGACCTGAGATTGTTCAGTAACTTAATAATGCCAAGTAATTTCAAGCATTATAGTCGTTATTGAGCCAGGACTTAGCTGAATTAGACTCCTAATACTATCGATATTAATCACTTTTGTGCCAATGGATTGTTTCGTGCTTTAGTCTAAATACAGGGTAAAAAGTTTAAAAATTGGCAAAGTTGGAATCAAAGCTGAATTCAAGTCGAAATGACTTGTACGGTGCGTACGAAGGAGAGAAACGATAGGGACAACTGTTTAACTTGGGTGAAGATTCAAATTTCAAAGGGCAAACATCGGGGGATAAGGTTGACCCGCGCCGCATAGAAGACCAACCCGCAACGTGTATAGGCCAAATCCGCAACTATAAATAGAGGCTCCCATTTAGTGAGTCGGGAGCAAATATCAGACCTTTGAGAGACACTCAGGCATCTTTGACTCAGAAATTCGTAGCTTCTCAGTAGAATCCAATAGTTGGTTAGTTAAATTGTTTTTTTTTTTTTACATTTTTCGGTTTTTGTTTTGTTCTTGTGCGATTGAAGGTTCTGACTTGTAGAACACCATCAACCACAGAAATCAAATTGGTTCCTATTTTCAAAAGCATTTGGTTGTGATTCGGGTTTAGTTTAATGCAAGTTACATTTTGTTTCAGTTTATCACAACTTTATGTTTTTGGTATCGATCATTGTTCTTTGATTCATTGCTTCAGATTTGATTACTTCTGATCTTCTAAGTTGATATTGGAATAAGATTTGTTTAGCGATTGGTTGTGGTTTGTTACTTCAGTATCAATAGATAGTTTTAATTTCGGTTTTCGTGTTTTCGGAATCAATTGTAAGAATAGACGTCGTCTATAGAGTGGCACTATAGATAGGCCATATTTGACACAAAGTGCCAACCATGGACTCCACGGTTCGACCCTTACTTGCCGCTAGTGACAACGCCTATCAATATTAAGTATTTTAGTTGTTGTTAGGCCTTATTCTTAGTGAAATTATATCATATAAGTTGTGGTATTACTCACTTTTGTGTCTAGTACTTGTATGTGAGAAAAAGATAAAAACAGGGACTAAAGACTTACAAAATGAAGAAGTTTGGATAAAGTTCACTTTTCAGTCAAATACGTACGCGCGCCGCGAGTAGAAGACACGCGCGTTGCAGATAGTCAAAGATCAGGCGATGAGTTGAAATTCAAACAGCGAAAAACAGGGATAAAGGATAAGGCGCGCCGTAGTTTTAAGCCATACGCGACGCGATTAGCTCGAATTCTCAACTATAAATAGAGATGTCTAGGTTGAATTTCAGCAGCGAAGAAACGACCGAAAGGTGCAACCTAGGCTTCTTTGACTCAAGATTTCGGATTTCAGCAGCTTCAATTGGTATTTTTATGTTTTCTCATTTATTTTAGTAATTCTTAGTTTTAGTATTTGCTTGATTCCTTCAATTTTGGATTGTAGAATCTGTTGGACCAATTTTAGTTTAGATATTTTCGAAGTTAGAATATTGTGGTTTCTGGAATTGGTTTTAGTTTATGATAATCATTCGGTTTGAGTTATATTGCATGTTTTCGGTATTAGTTTATGTTTAATTGCTTGTTTGATGTTTTGGATTGTTTTATGCTTCTGATTTTTATGGAATTCACTTCTGGAATCAGTAAGTAAGTTTGGTTTGAAGTTTGGAATAGTTTAGTTTAGTTAATGTTTATTTTAGTTTTCGGTATTGCAATTTATCGGTTTATTTTAGTTTTCGGTATGGAATACGCATTATCAATGTACAACCGACTTGTAAATTACAACTCATATTTCTCCGTTTCAAGATCATAAGATATTATCGTCTAAGAATTACTCGTGATAGGATCCATGAAGTAATTCTCTGAGCGTGAGTTTGTCTAACACTCAAATCTCCATTTCTAAGTACTCATGAACATTGCAGCAACACTATTGCTATGTCTAACTCCTTAGACAATCTATAATTCAGTTCATGACAGTCATAATTCACTACTTACTTCCGAAAGTATGAACGACTGTGGACCTTTGAATAATCATATTATTCAGGAAGTAAGACATGCAAATGAAACGTAAAGTGGGAATGATCTGATAGGCAGCCACTCCTGCTTATTACCAAGTCTCCACGAGGTAATCACCAAATCAGATCCGTCATAAACTTTCAATTAAGACTTTATATGTCTATCCACTCAAAATGACTTTCACTCTGTCCATGTATCCAAAAATGTCCTACATTTGTCTACGATACAAATCATTGCAGATAACCCGATCGGACACTCTTCCGATGATATCTCAATATGTCATCTTGTTTCTCTCTCCTAACTTCATTCCTGAAATGGTGGTGTGTATTGTGACTTCTCATGGTTCTCGGGTTCTTTAGTCTAGGTGACTGCACCCTTTGGTGTCAAGAAGATATCAAGGTGTTTATGATGTTGAGGACAACCATCAATATACCGATGAAACTCTTCAACCATGAAGTCCCTTACCATCACCTACTGATGTAAATAATTTTAGATTTGAAAGTCTTTTTCAAATTATTATTACATTCACCCCAATCATTTCTCAATGATTTCTCATGTGTGCTTAAATAATCCGTCTAGTATCCTCAGCCAGGCTGTGTCCTGAATCCAACTTACTATCCTTTAAGCATTAAGTTATCAGGATAAGTCCATGACACTTATGATCGATCCAATTAGCAGAAGCTCATGGGATCCGATTTGTTCCATTCCAAACCTTTTCAGAATCTGAGGATTACTCATTATCCCTGTGTCATGACTTCTAGAAACTCCTTTTCTTGGAGTCATGCATCTTGAATCTTATCAAGATCATACTTATATTAGCAGGGTCTTTACTGACAATTTTATCTATCTAATAGATGCTTGTAACCACGTGAGTACGCTGTATCTCCTTTAGATCTTTTATAGTGAATCATCTCTTAATGACAAGTCATTACACTTTGTAATGAGAAGAGATGTTTCCTAGAAGCAGTATGTAACTGACATACATTAATAGTCATATCACAATGATCCACCCACTAGCTCTGACATGATTATAGGACTCCTTTAGATTATCACAAAATCCAAACCTTTTTGCATATTTTGAGATCCAAAATCCAAACTTTTTGACATAATTATAGAACTCTTTCAGACTATTCACAAAATCCAATCCGAATGTGCTTCTATGCATCAATGTCCTGCATCCTACCGAGTCCCTGCATACAGAGCAAATGTGAGAAACACATCCTATATCAAGGAATTAAGTATCAGGAGTGTTTGAGTTTTTAGATATACCTGAGTTGCCAAACGATTTGGCCTTGGAGCATCTTCCAATCTTTCTGTGACTGTATCTGACCTTGTGGATTCCCACTTTGAGACATCTCAGAACCGGTCCGACAGATGACCTGGACCGTTTCTTGATGTGTCTCATCACCGGACTCAATCCCGAAGTAGCTGAATCAGTGGATCTATGTATCTCTATGAACGACTTGTACAGAGTCAACATCGAATGCATTTCCATGATAGTCTTGTCTTGGTTTCCCTTCCTGTACATTTGGATGAATAGATCGTACCGGCTAGTCAGCAAGTCGAGTAAGATGTTAGTGCTCAACTCCCGATTAATAGGGTGACCAAGTTTATATAGTTTGCTAATGTAATGAGTTAACTCAAGCTCCTTGAAGATCCTAGTTCCTTCTTCTAGCTTGCACACTTCAAGCTCCTTGAAGATCCTAGTTCATTCCTTTTCAACCGGTTCTCGGAACCTTTCGTCAACCAGCTGTGCTAACTCATATAGCCCCAGGAATTTAAAATTCTTGTGAAACTCGGGGTCAATGGTCAATAGCATGAGGCAACAAACTTCCTCGGATTCATCAATCAAGAAGTCATGCTCATCATAAAGCTGCTGTGTGATGTCATGCTTTGGTAGAACGGGGAGAGGACACTCAATCAAATATAGCTTGCCTTCATAACTTAGAACCAGTTTCCATTGGCGAAGCCATTCCACATAATTCACGCCAATCAGCCTATCCATATTCAACAGAAACTTTCTGAAGCTCTCAGAAATGGGTGATGGAGGAGAATGAGGAGAGTTGACACTAGCTTCAGACATCTATAAAATCAACATTTATTAGTTTAATTTTAATCCATTTAAATAATTATCTAATTATTATTTAACAAGTCTACTACCCAAAATCTTCCAACTATGGTGTGAAGAGGGATGCTGTAATCACAACATAATGGTCATTAAGGTAGATATACTTTTATCAATTTCAGTCTCCATGAAATTCCTAGATTAGTGAGATTCGTTGACCAAGGTCAACGTCATGTTAATCTCGGATTATGCTCTTCCATTTGTGACTGGGATGCCGAGGATCACAAACAAGATGTGAATAACCATGCAAATGTGCTTGGTAACCTTAATGTCATTTATCATCTCAATTGATGTGCCGGTAAACCACACACGCTCCATCAACAATGATAATTTATGATATACACATTAGCACTCTTTATAAGTCCCTATTAGTGTGCCGGTAAACCACACACGCTCCACTAACGACTCATAATTTGTAATGTGCAATTTCATGGGTTAGCATATCTTTCACATTTTTTTCTAAGTAACTAGATTTGGGATTTTATGACACAGGTTATAGTACTTTCTTTAATATCATTATACTTTTAATGAGATTAATTTGTCCTATCAAATCCGTTCTGCTAACGACCCTCCACTAATCAATGAATCGGTGGGTGAGACTGGACAACCATTCAACCGCCATTTAATAGGCAGTTTTCTTATACCCCCCTTATAGATCAACTTCGTGAATGAGGCATACTAGCGATTTGACGGACCAATTCTTACACATATAAATATTAACATTTAATTTTATATATATATATATATATATATATATATATATATATATATATATATATATATATATATATATAAGATGTATTTTAAACCTTTTAAAACATTTGGTTTATCTATTTTAAATTTTTGCGAAATAAACAATTTAATTTAAATTTAAATTTAAACCCAAATTGATTTAATGTTTATCTTTTAATTAACAATAACTTAAATGAATTAAATCAGATAAGGATTATTTCATTAAATTAATTAAATAATTTAATCCTAATCCTTGCCCACTAAGTGATCCAAAAATAAGGGTAAGGGTTATCCAATTATTAAATAATCTTAATTACAAAAAATAGAAACCCTAGAAAACCCTAGAAAAAATCGAAAATTATGGGGGGAGGCTAGGGTTTCAAAAACCCTAGCACCAAGTCAACATTTGTAGGTTATTAGGGTTTAATTTCTATAAACCCTAATTTATAGTTCAACAATTATAGCAAATTCAATAGAAAACAAGCCAATACGCTCTGATACCACTGATAGGAAATAGGAATAACAAATAAACTTATACTCTTAAGTTCACATGCAACCTAAGGATCTATGTTTTCTCTAATTGAATCTAAAACTAAGAACCCTAGGCAAAAATCAATTTCTAAAAGATGAATAAAACTACTAACCTTTAGTTGCTTTCGTTGGAAGCAAGCACCACAAGTGTCATGCCTCAAATGGTTCACACCCATAACTAGCAACCAGGAAAACAACAAAGAGAGGGAAGAGACTCTATGAAAGTGGCACGGAAAATGGGGATCCAGGGGTCCCTATTTATAGCCTCAAATGTTTAGCAGATAAGCCTTACAGATAAGCCTTATTTGAATACAAATCGGATAAACCTTTTATCTTAAATTCAAATCCTTATCAGCTGCCATAAATAAACCTTTTTAATTATCATTATATTCAAAAATTATAAGGATAAATATATCCTTATTTTTTAATATAATTAATTTCCCCACATTATACATTGCTCAACTTTTGAACAATTACAATTCAACCCGTACACTTTTAATTAATCCAATTAATCCCAAAATTAATTCCAATTAATTTCTGATTAATTATTTATTAAATATTGCTATTTATAATTAACATATCATCTTCATAATATATTAATAAACTATTTAGCTTGATTTATTAATCATATAATAAATCAATCTCTCTCTAAAAGTTATCATGTCCAATTTCCAGCGTTGAGGGCAACCCAAAAGGACTTTGCTACTATCAATCAAGTATATACCAATTAGACACCTAATCCAACAGTTGGGACTAACAAGGTAATCAACCTGACGGCTACCTTTGATGTGCATCTTGTACAACCTTTACATAGTATATAGCTGTATATCTTCTAGCATACTGATAATAGGCTTCTTCCTAGCTTCTATAAACAAACTATTGAAACTTTTAGATAACCTGTTCTCAACAGCATCACAACAAGCCCCAACCCTAAAAATGCTCTAGACTATGTCTTTGGATCTCTCTAAAAGGTACTCATATGCTGCAAGGTTAAGAAAATGGATTTCCTTCATTGCTTGGTTGAATAGTGCCTCCGTGGTTGACTTGCTAGCTTTCCAAGACAGATTTTCAAAATGTGCTCCGGAAAATCATTTTTTGAAGTTTATAGAGATGTGCCTAGCACACTTCCTATGTTCTGTAGTAGGTAAGACCTCCTTCACTGACTCCAACAGGCCCTACAAATATAACCAGATGCAGAAAGTTAAACAAAGTAGAAAGTATAAGGTTAAGATAAAGGTTGCATACCTTGTGTTGATCAAACATTAATGTCACATTATAACTGTTAGGATTTAGGTAAAAACAAATAAACTTAAAACCCTTAAGTTCATGTGCAACCTAAAGGATTTATGTTTTCACTATTGAACCTATAACTAAGAACATCAAATAAGAAACCCTAGAAACCCCCTAGGTAATTTTCGAAATACCAAAGAAGGGTTTAGGATTACATACCTTATTGTTATTATAGTAAATAACAAGATTCCTTCACTTATAGATCTCTTGGAAGCAAGCACCACAATTGCCGTGCCTATAATGGCTCACACCCAAAAGTCTAAACAATTAGGTTAATAGGTATTTTTGAAAAGCTCGCTATAAAACCCTATAGAGGGATTATAGATTCTGCTTGAGAGAGACAAGAGAAAAACTACAGGAAATGCTCTGGAATTGGTGCGGAGGTTATGAGGGCCAGGAGGGGTTTATATAGCTTGCAAAGGTGTTAGGGATAAACCTTATTTGAATTCAAACTGGATAACAGATAATTGGTTAATTAATCTATATTATGTTTAAATTCAAAAACCCATTCACTTGCACTCTATCTTGAACGATTATGGAAGGGGTGAATCCCTATCTTTCACCATTCATGGTGGACGAATTTAAGGGATAAAAACCCTTTAAAATTCGTCCCTATCCTCCCCAAATATTATCCATTGCTCAACTATTGAACAATTGCAATTCAGGTCTTGCACTTTTAATTAATCCAAAACTAATTCAAATTAGTTCCAATTAATTCTAATTAATTCCAAACTAGTTTCTAATTAATTTATCATCATATAATAAATTAATAAACTATTTATTTCTCTCTCTCATATAACTCTAATACCATTTGGACTATTGAGGGAAACCCAAAAGGATTATGCTACTATCAATTCAAGTATATACCAATTATAGTTATGGGCTTAGAAACCTAATCCAACAATAACATCTGTCAAGTTGTAAGTCATCTTTTAGTAACTCAAAAAGCCACTTCCAGTTTTCCTTATTCTCCACACACACACACAACGGCCCAAGCAATTGGGAAGAGTTGGTTGTTAGCATCCCTTCCAACTGCACTAAGTAACTCCCCACTACAAATTCCCTTAACAAAAATCCATCCAAGTTTATCAACCTTCTACACCCATCGGACCACCCTTTCTTTAGAGCTTGGAAACAAACATAGAAGTTACTAAAGTACGTTTTCCCATCTGGCATTGGGTTCACACTTATTTGCATCGTAGAACCTAGGTTGGGTCTTCTGATCTTTTCTCCGTATGACTATAGTTTGGCATAGTGTTCAACTAGTGTACCATCAATAAGAGTAAGTGCATGTGCCTTTGCCCTCCTACATTGACTCATACTTACCTCAATACCAAATTTCTTTTTAAACTCCTCTCTAAACATTCTGACACTCATTTTCTGCTTTTCCACAAATTCTTTAGTGTAATGACTCTATATCCACCTATAGTTCACTATGGAACTAAGTTCGAAGTTTTTATGTAACACCTGGTTTCTCATGCAAAGTACACCCAAAAATTTCAAAAAATTATACATAAAAAATGGGTATACTTGTACTCCAACCACGGAAACAAGATGAATCAACATAATTAATTACACAAAAGGTCCTTATAAATCTGACCAAGCATTACCAATAAAATCTAACACGACTAAAGGACAGGCTCTAAACTTGTCCGTCTTTCTTTATCACATGCCTTCCCCTGTCACTGCTACAGATACCTGCAAAACAACAAACAACTCAAGTGTAAGCTTATAAAGCTTAGTGAGTAAATCTTAATCACTCTCCATAATTCCCTCTCAATAAACATCCTCCTCATTCTCTTTTGCCAATCTCATTATCAACATCTATCTTCTCTTAACTCGGAAAAACCTACAAACATATTAGCTTTACGAACACCAACTAATTATTAATAACATCCACTTTTTAATAAGTACCACACTCGGTACTACTTATATACTCAATCATAATCTCTCATTTAACAACAAATTATACTCCAGCTCAATAGCCCTCATGGCTATACAATACCACACAAAACTCTATAACACAACCATTCCAACATCTACTCTGATTATATAATCAATATGTACATTTAACTCAGCTATAGTTACTTACATATAGCAGTTCACTCAATCAGAGGTTACAATAATAACCATAAAATAACACAACCACATATATATTATATGTATATCATCAATCATTAAATATATCTCTACTCAAGTACAAAGGAGTACTCACCTTTTATAGTCTTAGTATGTGAAATTTCCAAATACTTCGTGTATTGGCCTCCTGTCCGCCAGACTTGGTTATATCACCATAATCTATATCAATTCTCCAACATCCATAATCATCTCAACAACATCTAACTCATGAGATGTAGTGATTGAAAGAGGAAAAAGGAGTATAAACGGTAAATATCAATTCTATATTTACCGAAACCCCAAAATCCGCGGTTCTACTCATTCAACAGTAGAAACTCGACAATAATCACACCAACAACTTTAAAGGCATCCACTAACAATCTACTAACAATATATATAACAATATATAGCTAAATCACGAAGATTGAAAACAAGGGTTTAAAACCCCCAAAACAGAGAAATACTCACCTCGACGAATTAGGAAGCAAGAACATGTTTACGGGGTTAGATTCATGCTTCTATATGTTTCCCCACAAACCTCCAGGTTTCATTTCACTCAAAATCGCCATTTAAAGCTCTCAAAATCGAAAATGAAATGTTTTTCCTCGAAATAGGTTTGCTGCACATTTAAAGGGGTCTGCAGGCGGAACACGACCCGTGTAAGTTTCTGGATGCCCAAATAGTCCCAAAAGGTCTCCTACACGACCCGTGTGACTCCAACACGACCCGTGTAACCTCTTTTTAGCATTTTTCAACCTCAAACTTCCTCCAAATGGGATTCTAACTACCTAAACTCATGAAACACCCTAACTAATCTTAATCACACCAAGATTAGTATATAAGAAAGGCTTCAATGTCATCTTACCCATTAAGCAACTCATAACTCAAAGGTAATCATAAAAGATCGCTACACCCTTACTCTAAACACGTATATATAAAACCACACCGACTATTAGGTAATAACTCTACTTACCTTAATAATTATCTCAAAATGAAAATGGGTCTTATTACAAGTTCTCTCCTCCTTCAAAAGATTCCCTCCTCTGTATCTCTTAGAATAGGCATGGCTTATATAACCACCTCATCACCACAATCACATACCACATAAAATAATGATCTTATCCTCTAGTCGGCTCATGTGACATGTGCATATCATCACATCCCGTTTATTCATAATATAGCTATAACACTCAAGCTTCCTCGATTAACATTACAATTAGAAATTTTCTCACTCGACTTCCCTTTCTGCAAAATCTCAACACTCGTCATTATTCTCATAAGATGATCTCTATAACCACATTGGTTATCACCATTTCCACGTGGACAACCACTCACGCTTTCAGGGTAGACCCTTCGTTATAGCTTTGATGATACTAAGGTATCTCACCTCACTCCTCAAGTGATACTCCAATCACTACCATCATTTACATACACTCATACTTATGGTTCATATCAAACCACATTCTCAGCGTACCATCCACTCTCTTTGCAACACTAATCTCAAATGACTATTTGAGATTCTACTTCCGTTTCCAATATCCTTGAAATGGTTTGCTCTAAGTCAATAAGGAAAAACGCTCTCATTGTTTCGCCAATTCCAGACTCATATTCCCTCTCAATTCACTCCTTTAATCGTAACATGCTAGTTACAATCTCTCCTACTAACATCTTCTCATTGATCAAGGTAGGAGAAATAATCATATAGCATACACAACACAGACATTCAACTGTCTCAGTCACGTCACGTAATCCAGAATAAACTAAATATTTTAAACTATCTCAAGTTTCACTTAGATCTTCTCAAATTTGGTATTTAACCCTCGACACTTTAGTCAATTAAAACTCTTTTTCAGTTGTTTCTCCTCCACAACTATATCCTAACTCTCTAGGATCTCATCTATCTCTACTCCCACCTCGACACACACATTAAGTTTTCACCCAATATACAATTTACAATCTTTCACCAAAATGGCTCCTCTTTAATTTAGTTCAACAACATACCTCATGTTGTTTTTCTCGATGTACTTACTCGTTACATCATCTCCTATGTGGATAATTCGTATCACATTCTCACTCAATCATTAGTCCTATTGGACTCGGCAATTTATTATCAAATCAATTCTCAATACAATCGTATATATTTCTCCTGATAAATCATCAAAAATAATTTTTCTTCTCTCCATTTCTCCGTCATTTTCATCTCAGTCTTTAATTCATCATAATGACACAAAATAGGTCATACATAAAACTCATCGAAATCTCTACACATGACTCAAATAATAACATCTGACATCGCAATCTCTACGGTGAGATCATATCTCATCATTTGACTAACTTATTAATCTCAAGAAAATAACTCAACATTATTATAACAAAATCTATTGTTCATCGTCTCATACGAATAAATAGTTTTGTCATCTCGACATTCACACATTTCTCTTATCAGCAGTAATCGATTTGATTGCTAAGGAACAAATCCTATCAATCACAATCACAGTTACTTTTATACTTCTTTTTAACTCATTACATAGTTATACAACTTTATCTCGTTCAACAATCAAGTAAGTTTCACACATTCTCAAATTAATATGTTAACACATACTTATAACTCAATATCATCCTCAACATCGTCTAAACACAAGTCACACATACTAAAAATAATACATTTTCAAAACTTCATATCATCATCATACAGTGTACGTATGTCTACACATAAGTGACATCGCAGCGGTCGTCATGCGGTCAAAAATAAGAAAACCTAACACACACACTTAGCACAGTGGAAGTCAGGGTCGATCCGCAGGAGTTACGTGGTCAAGTCAGGTGATAGATTACCAACTATAGTGTCACACTATAGTCAGAGGACTTAGTTCCTACACTTTTGACTACTGATCCAAGAAAACATAAACTAAACAATCTCAAAACAAGCATAGAGTAAGCTAAGCTTCAACTCAAACCTAGTTACTTTCTGAAATCAGAAGTACATCTCTGCTTCAGAAGCAAACAAAGGCATCCAAAGAAATAAACAACCACAAGGCATAAACTGAACCAATAACTGAAAGTCTAAATGACAGTCACTGGCTAGAGTTCAAACCTAAAAGCTAACCTAGTTGGCTACTAAAATCAGCAAGGGAAAACAGTCCCAACAAGGTCATAAACACATCCAAGCATCAAACAAACAAACACAATCCAATATCAAGCATCAAACACCGAAAAACCAATATTACTTGTAACCAAATGATTATTATAAACCCTAAACAGGTTCCAATCATCCAATACAGTAACAAGAACTGAAAAACAGTAACTAAAATGCTTAAGGTCAGTGGTTGTCACTCCCACAAACCCTAGCCACTAATGCTACTACTAAACTTAAAAGAAATTAAACATAAAAAACCTGAAATACCAAAAGGTAGTTGCTGGAAACGAGTTCTTGGAGTCAAAGAGCCTCTACGATCGATTTTTCACCAGGGTTTTGCTCGGGGTTTCGGCTGAAAACACCTCTATTTATAGTTGCAAATTTTACGCAACCGCGCCGCGCATTTATGGTTTCCGCGGCACGCGTAGGGTTTTATCCTCGTTTCTTCGGACTTTGAATTTTGTTCCACCGCCTTGTATCCGCGTCGTGCCTTCTTGATTCCTGCGGCGCGCGTACGTATTTTTCTGATTTTTCTTCTTCTCCAAACTTCCTCCAATTTGTACGATTTTGGTCCCTATTTTCATTATTTTCTTCCAAACAAGTACTGGCACGAAAAGTGAGAATACCACGATATATATGATATAATTTCACTAAGAATAGGGCTCAACAACGACTAAAATATGTAATATCACTAGGCATTGTCAAACACCCCACACTTGTGCCTTGCTTGTCCCCAAGCAAGAGGGTTTTAATAAATTCTAACTAAGACTCAAATAGTTTTTGACTGTGTTCAGTTTCAAAGTTTATTGCTTCATGAGTTAGAGTGAAATAGTTCGTGAAAACATAATCAGAGTGTTCTTTGGAATTCATGGCTTTCTAGAGAACCCTTGATTACAAATTTTCTGTCCACAATGAAGTGTACTTACTCATTCAGATTCTAAAGGCCATTAAGGAATTGTCCATGACTTTCAATGCTGTCCGTATAACGAGCTTTCGGAAATACCATCCTAGACCAGATGATCTTAGGTGGTAAGGTACATAAATGCCTCTTCGAGGCCACCCTTTTCGGACCTACCGGCTCGAACAACAAAGGCCACAGATTAACATTTCCTTCCTAAATTCCAATCCTAAAACACTCTAATCGTCTAACTCCTAAAACTCAACTTGTTTGACTAAACTAATAGCATGATAACAACTACATAGTATCTCTTGAAAAATACTAGTGCTATAAACAATCACAAACCATTCGTTTCAAACTTACAATTTATAAAAAAATTGAAAAAGTTGCTAAAAATTTTGAAAATCGGTCATTTCTGCAAAAATTTCAAAAATTACTCTTTCGACCGTCCACACCCCACACTTAAAACCGTACAACGTCCCCGTTGTACAAAATTTATTTTAGAACAAGGGAGAAAGCGTTACCCCTTTGGATGGTAGATTGCTTGGTTGGTACTCGATATCACAGGTACAAATTCGAACAAAAAGGTTCCTCGATTAACAATCTGGAGTTGTAGCGCAACAATAAACACGCCGGTGGTCAAGACAAGTGGAGGGGGCACGGTGACCCCACACTTGTCTGAGACAACTCCTTCCCATTTGGTATAACATGCATGAATTAACAAAACATTAAATGCAAATATAACAATTAAAATATACACAAAAAAAAAGATAAAAATGTGTCATATATTCGGTACATATATCCAAAAAAATGAAAAAGAAAAATAATACATCAAGTGCCACCTGGTGGCCAGGAAGGTCCAGCCTAATGATCGCGAGCTAGGGCTAGGAATGGTCGGGGGCGCTGTCCCTGCTGTGTGGCTATCTCCAAAAGTACCTCCCCGATCCACTCCAGCTGGTCCTCCATCCTGGCGACTCGATCCTGCAATCGCCTCAGCTCAGTCGCCTCCTCCTGTTGTGGCTGTGGTGCTGGCTTTGCTGGTGCGAGCTGCCTCCTGCGCCTCTTGCCAAGCTGAGCGTATGCTGGCTGGGGATCCTGGATAGCCTCTGTCGGTGCCATCACAAACTGACCGGGCCGCTGCTATTCGATCAGCCCCATCTTCGCCAGTGCCCGCGCTGTAATGCAGACTGGAGGTATAGCGGTCAGGGATGCTACAACCGGAGCAGTAAGGATCCGGTACGACCGGGCCAAGCGGGTGATGAAATACCCATGGCCCAAGGGACTGCTGGCTGATGCGCCAGTCGTACGGCTGGACAGGGCGACGGCTAGGGCGAAAGGGAGGTGAAGGAACCTGGATGGGTCGAGGAGAACCCAGAGATATGTCATATCCTTGCCGGACACCTTCTCGCCTCCCTCCCGATGCATGATGGAGGTGGAGACGATCCGGTGCATGAGTCTATGAAGTGGGTCACGAAGATGACTCTCTCTGGATGTCCCCACCTCGTAGTAAATGTTGGACAGCGGTGTCCAGACCTCCGTATTGGTAGCCCTCTAGGGCTGACCCTGAGTGCATGCCTCCAAGAACTGCGTGAAGAGGCGGTGCTGTAGATCCGCCTCCGTGTATATCCCTGTACGCCTCCCGAACTCCCGGAGGCTACACTCCCTGTGTACACCCCCAGTCTGAAACGTACAAGTCTGGAACGGGCCTCCTGCGATCCCGGTGCATAGCGCACAGTAGAAAGGAACTCCAGCTGAAGCTCGGTGTATACTGTATCATCCTGGGTGGCCATGAGCTTGTCCCAGCCACGGCAAGTGAACCTGGCCTCACCGTCGACCCATGTGCGATGCAAAAATTGCTCTATCTCTCCCCAAAGCCCGACATCCCATAGAATGTCTCGATCAATGACTGTCGCCTCGAGAACCCGGCGACCGACGAGGGCATCCCTCCGTGATATATACTCCACTGAGCTATCGAGCTCGGCGGGGAACTGGAAGAACTGGTGGTCCAATCTGAATGCCATCTGCACAAAACAAAAATTTTTGCAATTTTAGTCCTATGTCTTCCCCACCGCACCGCGACGCGGCCCAAGAACCAGGCGCGTCGCGTCGAGCGCCTGTTTTCAAATTCCGCACCCAATTCGAGTTTTAACCTGTTTAAACTCAATCCAAATACACCACAAGGTAGCCTAGGTGCCGACTAACTCATCTAGGGTGTCTATTTGGCACAACAAACACCCTATGAGTCAGCATTGACGATTTCTAAGTTTTGACATTTTTGGAGAAATCATCCAAATTAACCCCCTAATCACTAGTTTTAACAATTACAAGCTAATTAGAATGACGTACCGTAGTAGTGGGAATGAAAAGAGCAAGAAAAAACACGAGAAATTTTTGGTGATCAGAGCTCCGAGTCGTGGTGTGTGTGAATAGTGTCGCAGATTACCTTAATATCGAAGGAATCCGACCGATCGCTTCCCGCGTCGCACAAATGCACAACCCGCGTCACGCGTCACCAAATCAACCCCTGCGCATCGCGTTGGTTTACGATCCCGCGTCGCGCATATGAACGAACCGTGGCGCGGTCATTGAAATTTTCAAATTCTTCACACAACCCCACACTTGCCTTAGACCACTAGTACCTGCAATTAATGATGATATTTTTTCTAATTATTTCTAAGAAATACAAACCCTAATCTATGACACGATGGGTTGCCTCCCAACAAGCGCTAAGTTTAACGTCTTCAGCCAGACGCGCAGTCCTTCTACAGCTACGGTGGATCGTACGCCTTCTTCCTTCGCTGATTTTCCGTCACCACCGTCCCTTTATTGTCCACATGCTCCTTCCACTTCCCTGGGTCGAATGGCTTGCTAATCCTTCTGCTGCTGCCCAGTTGCTGCCTTCTAATTAACTCCCGTGAATGCTTTGAGGTAGCTTTGAACCTCCAAGCTCGATCCTTCCTTCTATATCTCTTCAAAATCACTGGCTTGACATGAAGCGCGCCTAGTGCTGCTCCCAGTAGTTGTTTTGCAGATCTCATTTTGCCAGTGTCCCACGTGCTATCTTCAATTTGCAATTTTGGCTTGCAGTACCAATAAAAGTTTTCCAATCGAATGGGATCGGAAGGCAACAAATCGGGATGCTTCCATATGTCCTCATCGATGGTATTAATCACATCTAATCTTCCATTCATGAATGGATCATGAGTGGTGATAAAATCATGTTTATTATTTTCAAATATCAATTCGTCAGCATCAACTTCTTGATCATCGTCCAACAGGTGGATTGGGACCAAGAGTGAGTGACTGGTTTGATCTGATGGTGGTACAAAGTCACCCATCACCAGATCCTTGCTTTCAAATTTCTCAAAATTTTCAAAAATTATAGGTTCGGGGGTAGTATTGTCATCTACACCCCCTTCCCAAAAAACATTGGCAACTTCAACAATTTCAGGACTTGTTGGGCTGGGATCTGTACTGTCACTTACAGTCCCCTCCACAACATCCTCATCAACCAAATTGTCTGGTGATGGTATGGATTCACCCAACACCAGATCAACATTACTAATACTTTCAAAAACATCAAAAACATCAAAAGCTGTTGAGTCAGAGGTAGTATTGTCACCTACAACCTCTTCATCGACAACATTTTCGACCCTCTCAATGGTCTCTTGACTTTCCCAAGGTGTATGCCCTTCCATCACATATTCAGGTGATGCAGGTTCACACACATTATCATTGGTACAAAAATCACTCACCTCAGGTTCTAGCGAGGGTGGTGGACATTTCCAACCTTCCTCTAACTGATCTAAAGAAGCTTGCAATCTTACAAGAGCATCAGCCTGGTCCTTCTGCTCTTGGTGAGTGTTATACATGAGTACCCAAAGTCGGGTCCAAGTTGCAGAAATTTCAGGCTGAGATGACTCATCGGTCCGCCATCCATTGTCATCGGATGATCCATTGTAGCAATCATCCTCGTAATAGGTGTCGGCCGAATTTTCATAATTTTCTTAATACTAATCCGGGTACATGTAATCGCCCATTATCAAGACGTACACATTCCAGAAATCAAAGAACTAAAATCAAACATCAAAAATCAGAAGCTAAGTCCTACAGATCACCAAATTTCAAGCTCACAACTCCCCGGTAACGGCGCCAAAATTTGACATCGCAGCGGTCGTCATGCGGTCAAAAAATAAGTAAACCTAACACACACACTTAGCACAGTGAAAGTCAGGGTCGATCCGCAGGAGTTACGTGGTCAAGTCAGGTGATAGATTACCAACTATAGTGTCATGCTATAGGTAGAGGACTTAGTTCCTACACTTTGACTACTGATCCCAGAAAACATAAACTAAACAATCTCAAAACAAGCATAGACTAAGCTAAGCTTCAAGTCAAACCTAGTTACTTTCTGAAATCAGAAGTACATCTCTGCTTCAGAAGCAAACAAAGGCATCCAAAGAAATAAACAACCACAAGGCATAAACTGAACCAATAACTGAAAATCTAAATGACAGTCACTGGCTAGAGTTCAAACCTAAAAGCTAACCTAGTTGGCTACTAAAATCAGCAAGGGAAAACAGTCCCAACAAGGTCATAAACACATCCAAGCATCAAACAAACAAACACAATCCAATATCAAGCATCAAACACCGAAAAACCAATATTACTTGTAACCAAATAATTATTATAAACCCTAAACAGGTTCCAATCATCCAATACAATAACAAGAACTGAAAAACAGTAACTAAAATGCTCAAGGTCAGTGGTTGTCACTCCCACAAACCCTAGACACTAATGCTACTACTAAACTTAAAAGAAATTAAACATAAAAAACCTGAAATACCAAAAGGTAGTTGCTGGAAACAGTAACTAAAATGCCCAGGGACCCCTATTTATAGTTTCCAGATGACCAGTTGATAAGCCTTAAGGATAAACCGATTTGAATTCAAATAAGATAAAACATTTTATCTTATAATTCAAACTCTATTTATCCTCTATTATCAATTTCGAATATATATATATATATATATATATATATATATATATATATATATATATATATATATATATATATATATATATATATATATATATATATAATTTCGCCAACTACTGGCCACTGTCACACTGTCACTTACTCAAGTATTGAATAATTACAGTTTCAGTCCCTGCACGTTTAATTAATTAAATTAATCCCCAAATTAAATCCAATTAATTCTGGATTAATTCCTAATTAATTAATATAGTTTCTAATTAATATATTATGACTTTAATATATTAATAAACCATATATTTAATTCCTATTGATTTATTAATCCCATAATAAATCATCCTTTCTCTCTACCGAATTTTCTACCAAACCTCCAGCCATGAGGGCAACCCAAATAGACTGTGCTTCTATTAATTAGGTAAATACTAATTATTAGTCATGGCTTAAACACCTAATCCAACAATCTCCCACTTGGATAAGTCTATGACTATAATTACCAATTTAGCCTCTAATTAACCAGCACCTTAAGCTTCCTAGAAACTACTGTGAAACTCTGACCTAGTCAGTTCTGTCCAAAGATAAGTGATCAGATGATCCTCCGTCCAACAATATATTTTCAGACTCAAGACATGGATAAAATCAATCTGGTCTGATTCTCTGTTCCTCGATTTCCGATTTGCATATGACTCTTAGACTACCTAGTTAGTCCCGGTTGGCCAACCATTTTAGTCAACTTCAAATTCATTGAGAGGCCTACAGATATCTGTTCCCCGTTAGGGTCAAGGGACGAATAAACTTCGACTCATATACTTATGTCTTTTACCAGACAAATTATTCACAACAGCACGTTTTATAACACCGAGTTACCGATGCGTTTTCGTATTATCAATGAACAACCGCCTAGTAAATCATAACTCATATGTCTTAGCTTAAAGATCAAAAGATATTATCGTCTCAATATTGCTCGTGATGTAATCCATGAAGCAATCCATTGAGCGCGGGTTTATCCAATACTCAAATCTCTATTTCCAAGTACTCATGAATGTTGCAGCAATCTTATTGCAATATCTAACTCCTTAGACAATCTACAACTAATTCATGACAGTCTTACTTCATACTTACTCCCTATAAGCATGAGTGACTGTGGATATTTGAATAATCTAATTATTCAGGAAGTAAAACATGCGAAAATGAAACACAATGATAAAAAATTGACAAATGTAGTAAACCATTAATAAATCTCTATTATTAAATCACAAAAGTCAAATACAATTCAATGTTACAAGTTTCTAATAACCTATCTAATTACAAAAACTTATATCATCTCTTAATCCAATGCTTTTAGCATGCTGATTGTGCTTAATCCTACTCAGAGCCTTTGTCAAGGGATCTGCAGGATTATCTTCCGATGATACCCTCTTTACAAGGAGGTGACCTTCTTCTACCCTATGTCTGATGTAGTGGTACTTTCTGTCGATATGTCTGGACTTTCCATGGTCTCGCAGTTCCTTTGTCAAGGCGACCGCACCTTCGTTATCGCAGAACAGTTCCAAGGGCTCCTGAATACTCGGGACTACTCCAATGTCACCGATAAAGTTCTTCAGCCAAGTGGCTTCCTTTGACGCTTCACTTGCTGCTATGTACTCTGATTCGCACGTAGAATCAGCCACTGTTTCTTGCTTGGAACTTTTCCAAGTAACTGCTCCACCGTTCAAAAGGAATACCCAGCCCGACTGAGACCGACCACTATCTCTATCCGTCTGAAAACTGGCATCTGTATATCCTTCAACTCTCAAGGTATCACTACCACCGAGGACTAACACCATGTTCTTTGTCCTTCGCAGATACTTGAGTATATTTTTCACAGCTATCCAATGCGTCCTTCCAGGGTTTCCCTGGTACCGACTGACCATGCTTAAAGAAAAAGCCATGTCAGGGCGAGTACACGTCATAGCGTACACGATTGATCCTACAGCCGAGGCGTAAGGTACCCGACTAATTTCAGCTATTTCTTCGTCTGTACTCGGACTTTGAGTCTTACTCAATTTTGCATTACTTTGGATAGGAAGCTCTCCCTTCTTGGAATTTTCCATAATAAACCTCTTTAGTACCTTTTCCAAGTATGTACCCTGACTAAGTCCAATTAGTCTCTTCTTCCTATCTCTCAATATTCTTATCCCGAGAATATAGGCAGCCTCTCCTAGGTCCTTCATGGCGAAACATTTCCCAAGCGAAGCCTTGACATCTTGCAAGGTTGGAATATCGTTTCCCATGAGCAGTATGTCATCGACATACAGCACCAGAAAAGGGACTATACTCCCACTAGCCTTGACATATACGCAGGACTCATCCTCACTCCTAGAGAAGCCAAACTCTTTGACTTTCTCATGGAAACAAAGATTCCAGCTGCGAGAAGCTTGCTTCAATCTGTAGATTGATCTCTCAAGCTTACACACCTTATTGGGATACTTTGCATCGACAAAACCCTCTGGCTGATTCATGTAAACATCCTCAGTCAACTTTCCATTAAGGAAAGCGGTTTTGACGTCTATCTGCCAAATTTCATAGTCATGAAATGCAGCTATGGCCAGCATAATCCTAATAGACTTTATCTTGGCTACTGGTGAGAAGGTTTCGTCATAGTCAACCCCTGGGGTTTGAGTAAAGCCCTTCGCAACCAGTCTTTCCTTGAAAGTGTATACCTTTCCGTCCATGTCGGTCTTCTTCTTGAAGATCCACTTGCACCCGACTGTCTTTCGACCCGGTACGTTGTCAACCAAGTTCGAAACATGATTGTCATACATGGACTTGATCTCGCTATCCATGGCCTCTTTCCACTTGGCAGACTCAGGGCCCGCCACTGCTTCCTGATAGTTAGCTGGTTCATCCAAATTTATCAGTGTCCTATCACTGACAAACGTGTCCCCATCCGAAGTTATATGGAACCCATAAAACTCGGGTGGCATGCTAACCCTACCGGAACGCCTAAGAGGTAAGGATACATCAGTCGGACCAACAGGAACTTCTTCCTCATGTTGGTTGCTAGTTTCTCCTAAGGTTGCGTCATCTCATGACTCTTGAATTTCTTCCAGATCAATGGTACTCCCACTGTCCTCTTTGAATATGAGCTCTCTCTCTTGAAAGACCGCTCGTCTAGTTACAAAGACCACGTCCTCGCTCGGTCTGTAGAATAGATATTCAAAGGACTGTTTGGGATAACCAAGGAAGAAACACCTTTCGCTTCTTTCTGCAAGTTTGTCTTGAGTCTCTCGTCTAACGAAAGCCTCACAACCCCAGACTTTGATATGTGCCAACGAGGGAACTTTCCCCGTCCACATTTCATGAGGTGTTTTAGCAACCTTTTTAGTAGGGACAAGATTGAGGATATGGGCGGCAGTCTCTAAGGCATACCCCCCAGAAGTGAATGGGAAGTGAAGCTCGACTCATCATGGAACGAACCATGTCCAACAGGGTTCGGTTGCGCCTCTCCGCAACACCGTTCAACTGTGGTGTCCTGGGAGGTGTTAACTGTGAAACTATTCTGCATTCCTTTAGATAGTCTAGGAACTCGATACTTAGATACTCTCCGCCTCTGTCGGACCTGAGCATCTTTATCTTCCTGCCTAATTGATTCTCTACCTCGTTTTTAAACTCTTTGAACTTTTCAAAGGTGTCTGACTTATGCTTGATTAAGTAGATATAACCGTATCTACTAAAATCGTCAGTGAAGGTTACGTAGAACCGCGTGCCATCCTTTGTGGTTGATCTGAATGGACCACACACATCCGTGTGAATGATATCCAGCAGACCCTCACCTCTTTCAAAAGACCCTTTGAAAGGTGATTTAGTCATCATGCCCAACAGACAAGATTCGCATACATCATCCGACCTGAGGTCGAATGATTCCAACACTCCATCCTTTTGGAGTTGGGCGATGTTTTCTTGCTGATGTGCCCGAGCCGACTATGCCACAGACATGCCTTTTCTACACCACTAGTAGAATCAATATAATTTACACTATGTCCTAAATTGTCAACATATTCAACAGTTTCATACACACCATAACAAGGATAAGCAGAAAAAATCAAAATACCATTTTTGAAAACAGAAATCGAACCAATTTTATTATCAAAAGAAAATTGAAATCCTTGTCTGAACAATGCGTGAAATGAAATAATGTTTCTTGCCATTTCTGGCGAATAGCAACAATTAAATAACTCTAAGCTAACATCACTACTAAGCACTAAACTATAAACGCCGATCTTGGTAACAGGGGACGATCTCCTATTGCCCATGATCAGGTTCAGTCTACCGTGCTCCACCTCCCTGCTTTCCTTTAGGCCCTGCAGATCAGAACAAATGTGAAAACCACATCCTGTATCAAGGACCCAAGAATTAGAAGATGGTGAGTTTTTAGAGATAGTGTATATACCTGCTGTCGATGGCTTTACTTTCCCATCCTTGACATCCTCCAAGTATTTGGGGCAGCTTCTCTTCCAATGGCCATTCTCTTTGCAGTAGAAACAGTCGGCTTCATTGGGGTTGGCCACACAAGGAATGTGGGAAGACTTGGTTCTCGAGCCATTGCTGGACGACCCGACCTGAACCTTTTCCCTCCAATTTTGCTTAGGAAGGCCCTTCCTTTTCTTTCCTTTGCCACTTCCAATGGCTAAGACGGGCTGATTAACCAAGGGTACACTTTTACCCTTCATTCCGTCCTCAGCAGTCCGAAGCATACGATGCAATTCAGTCAGGTTAGCCTGATTGTTGTTTAAATAGTAAGCCAGCCTGAACTGGACATAAGAACTTGGCAAGGAGTTAAGCACAATGTCAACGGCCAACTCCTCGTTTACGAGCATCGCTAGCTTCCTAAGCCGCTCCACGTAACCTTGCATTCTTTGCACATGAGTGTAGATGGACACTCCATCTTTAGGTTTGCTGTTCGTGAAGTCCTTGACCACCTCGCACCTCTGGATGCGCTCTTGCTTGTGGAACTTTTCCGCAAGCTCCTTGTGCATCTCAAAGGGCCAGTAATCTTCGTATATCCTTTGCAATTCGGGGTTCATTATGGCGATCATGATGCAGGCCACTTTGGTCGCATCATCAGAATGTTTTTGGTACGAGGCAATTTCCTCGGGAGTAGCAGTTTCAGGGTCAATATCGACAAGCTCGGTCTCGAGAACATACTCTTTGTTCTCGTACCTCAGAGCCATCTTGATATTTCTAATCTAGTCATTGTAGTTTGTCCCGTTCAATTGAACCTTGGAACACAGTGAGAGGATAGAGGGAACACTGGAGTTTGAGTGGGGAGCAGATTGATCAGCAGAAGACATCTATAAAAGAAGGTAAGTTCAATTAGATACTTGTCGGTCCTTTTAATAACCCAATATAAAATAAGGCTAGGATCCAACTATAACAATTTACAAACTAGAAGAGGGATGCCGTAGTCTATTTGCAAATTCTATAAAGGCAGGCGAATGACGATTCAGCCAATTCCACCGCGGAAAATATAATCTTATTATAAATGGAATTCCTAGTTTCTTTTGAGATTTATTAAACTGTTCAATAGCATGTTTAATCTTGGATATGCCCCACCGTTTGTGACTGGGATGCCGAGGATCACAAACCGGGTGTGAATAACCATGCAAATTAACTCGGTACTCTCGGGGTCCATTATCATCTCAAATTGATGTACCGGTAAACCACACACGCTCCATCAACAATGATAACACCCGAGACACCCATTGCCACTTTTATGAACCCCCATTGGTGTGCCGGTAAACCACACATGCTCCACCAACGTTTCATAAAGTGCAATGTGCAATTTCATGGGTTAGCATCAAATTCACATTTTTCCTAAAGTAACTAGATTGGGATTTTCTGTAAATGGTTCTAGTACATTGATCATTATACTTTTAATGATTAAGCGGTCCTATCAAAACTGTTCGGCTAACGACCCTCCACTGATCAGGCGAGCGGTGGGCGAGAGTGTTCACCCATTAGACCGCCATTTTATAGGCAGCCTCCTTATACCCACTTTATAGATCAGCTTCGTGAATGAGGCCTACTATTGAATTGACTGACCAATTTTATCTTATACATATAGTATTAACAATTAATAAGATATATAAGATGTATTTTAAAACCTTTTAAAATATTCCAGGTTTATCTTTTAATTTTACCAACTTAACTATTAAAATTAAATTAAACCTTTAAAATCCGATTTAATTATCCTTTAATTAACAATTAATTAAAATAATTAAATCTTAATATTTTAAACATTTAAAATATTTTTCTCGGATTTATCTTTTATTTTTTCGTAAATTTGAAATTAATTAAATCCTTTTAATTATCTTTTAATTATCAATTAATTAAATTAATTAAATCTTAATATTTTAAACATTTAAAATATTTTTTTCGGATTTACCCTTAATTTTCGCAAATTTTTAAAAATTAATTAAATCCTTTGAATTATCTTTTAATTAATAATTAATTAAATTAATTCAAATGTAGATAGGTATTACCAAATTAATCAAATTAATTTTAAACCTATCTTAAACCCTTAAATTTCGAATTCAAACAATTTGGGTTTAAGGTTATCCATTTTAATTAAACAATTAAAGTTACCAAAAATAGAAAGCCTCCTAAAACCCTAAAAAGCCTTTTTCGAAAATTACAAGGGAGGGGATTAGGGTTTCCAAAACCCTAATCCAAGATTTCGATCCAAACAAAATTAGGGTTTATAAGCTTTAAATCCTAAACAGTTATAGCTATTCAACAAGAAAACAAGAACAGGCTCTGATACCACTTATGTAAAAAATTTGTAGCTATTCATGTTTTTGCTTTAGCTACTAAATTTTTGATAGCTATATTTCAACTTTTTCTTGTAGTGATATAATGGTATTTTTCCATATGCAATTCCAAAGACAGGAAAGAGATTGTAACATCGTGAACATCATGAGTTTTAAGCATACATCAATTATGCTTTATGAAGAAAATTGCCAACGTTATCAAGGAACAAAAGGAATATTATGCATTAGGGAGTTGTACATAATGCATAAAATGGTTTTAGATGTGTAATTAATTAATTATCATTAGGGAAGATCCAAGAAGGTAAAAAGGTGTTGGTAATTCTAGCGGACAATGTGTGATTAAGGAGGAAGGGTTATATCCATCCTATAACCAAGAACAAATTATGAGAGATTATGAATAATCACCGTAAATTCTTAGGTGTGTATTGAGCCTTTAAATAATAGAACAATACAATGGAATGATAAAGGAAAATAACAACATTCCTAATTTACAGGAAATATAAATAGAATTCTAATCTATTTGTGATCATTCCTATTCTCCCCCCCCCCTCCGACAAGCGAAGTGCGGAAAGGACCAACATGAGGCTTGTTACAAAAATCTTCAAAGAGAGGCGAGGAAGACTCTTTGTGAAGATATATGCTAACTGAAGGTGCGAGGGAACAAACTTGGTGTGAAACTTCCCTGAGATTACAAGTTCTCGAACAAAGTGATAATCGATGTCAATATGCTTGGCGCACTTGTGCGAGACAGGATTTTGGCTGAGAAATAGTGTTCTTTTGTTATCACAAAGAAGGGTTGGCGGAGATGAAGGTAAGACATAGAGTTCCCGAAGTAGATGAGTAATCCATATAATTTCAGCAGCAGTGTTGGCCATCGCTCGATATTCTGATTCATAGCTTGAACGAGAAACAGTGGGTTGTTTCTTTGCACTCCATGTTACTAAATTCCCACCTAAGAAGATGGAGTAGCCATATGTGGAACGACGTGTCTCAATGCAGCGAGCCCAGTCGGCGTCAGAGTATCCTAAGATATTAGGAGAAGACGCATGAAGAAAGGAGAGACCGTATGACATGGTGTATGACATGGTGCCTTTGACGTATCGTATAATACGCTTGACAGCTTGAAAATGATCTTGTGTCGGGGCATGAAGGAACTGACTGACTTGATTAACCGCATAAGAGAGATCATGGCGGGTAATTTTCAGATACTAGAGAGCACCAACCAGAGACCGGTAGAGAGTAGGATCAGAAAACGGAGCACCCTTAGTTGTAAAGTAATCTGATGTAGAAAGCGGCGTCGCAACCGGTTTGGCATCGAGTAACTGAGCTAGAGTGAGAATGGCATAAGCGTATTTAGATTGATTAAGAAATATTCCAGAGTCAAGATAGGATACCTCTAAACCAAGAAAATAACTTAAACGCCCAAGGTCAGTGATGGAAAATTCTTTGTGGAGCTTTGAGATGAAATTCCGAATGGTAGATGCGTCGTTCCCAGTCAATATAATATCGTCCACATAGACTAATAAGTATAAGATGCAAGAGTCCCGTTTAAAAATGAATAAAGAGGTATCGGCACGACTGCATGAGAAACCAAGGCTAACAAGAAAGGTGCTTAACCTTTGAAACCAAGCCCGCAGAGCTTGCTTGAGGCCATAGAGAGCTCGTTTGAGACGGCAAACATGAGTGGGAAAACGTGACTCTAGGAAGCCAGGTGGTTGCTTTATGAAGATAGTGTCCGTGAGATGACCATTTAAAAATGCATTATTGATGTCCAACTGATGTAGTGACCATTTATGAAGAACAGCCAGGGAGAGAACAATGCGTACAGTCGCTGCCTTGACAACGGGGCTAAAAGTAGGTAAGCAATCTATGCCCGGGATTTGAGTGAAGCCTTGGGCAACTAGACGGGCTTTATACATGTCAATCGTACCATCAACATGAAACTTGGTGCGAAAAACCCACTTTGAACCAACAACATTGGATTTAGGAGGTAGTGGAATGAGTTCCCATGTGCCATTCTTTTGGAGAGCAGACATTTCATTACACATAGCAGAGTACCAAGCTGGATTTTTTGCTGCAGATTTGAATCCTTTCGGTTCTTTGGAGGCAAAAAGAGCCTGATGAAGAGTGGAGCCTGAGAGATGAGAGAGATCAAAATGTAGAGGCTTGTAAATGCCAGCTTTGGATCAGTTTATCATTGGGTGACTGGAGGCGGCTGAACCAACCGGTGACTGCCCAACATTTGGATGCGAATCATCAGCAGAGGAGACCGAAGATGGACTGACGGTTGGGGAAGGAGGTGGCTGATCTGCAGTAGGCGGTACTGAAGATGGAGCAATGGGGTGAACACACAAGTCACATGGTGGCGTAGATGTTGCTGGAGGCGAAGAAGCAGTTAGAGTAGCCGGTTTTGGCGAGGGTGGTGACGGAACAATGGTGCCATCACAGTATGTCGAAAGGAGAAGTTTTGCAGGCGGCAAAGTCGAAGAAGTTCCTGAAAAGGGAAAATGAGATTCATCAAATTGAGCATGACAGGTGGTGTAAAGTCGCCATGTATTCAGATCCAAGCAACGATAGCCTTTGTATTGAGTGCTGTAACCAACAAAAACGCACTGAGCACTTCGAGGGGCAAGTTATGTTTGAAGAATAATCCCGAAGATAGGGATAAACACAGCTTCTAAACACCCGAAAATTCCCATAATTTGGAGTAGTCAAGAAAAGGATCTCGTAAGGAGATCGATTGTCCAAAAGTGGGGTGGGTAGCCGATTGATAATGTAGGTAGCAGAACTAAATGCATAAGTCCATAAAGAAGTGGGAACGTGTGCACTGAACATCATTGCCAAACCAGTCTCTGTAATATGTCGATGTTTTCTCTCAGCACGAGCATCCTGCTGAGGAGTGTACCAGCAAGATAGCCTATGATGAGTGCCATTTTTTGAAATAAGGAACGAACGCGAGCATTAACAAATTCTGTACCACCATCTGATTGAAAAACTTTCAACTTGCAAGTGAATTGGGTTTGTACAAATGTGAAAAAGGTATCAAGAACATCATAAAGATCTGACTTCAATTTTAAGGGATAAAACCATGTAAACCTAGAGAAGTCGTCAACAAAAATAACATAATATCAATACCCATCCGTAGAAGCAATTGGAGAGGGACCCCACAAGTCACAATGTACTAAATCCAAAACATGAGATGCACGTTTTAAGTTAAGATTAAAGGGCAAACATTTGCTTTTGGATAATTGACAAGATGAACAAACATTTGGAGTTGGCAAAAGCGAACTAATAGATAAACAGCCCAATTTATTCAATAAAGTAATAATGTCAAAAGAAACATGTCCTAAACGACTATGCCATAAATCATAGGATGCACGAAGCCGTTTGGAAGAAAGATTTGCCACAAAAGCATGTTGCCCACGTTCAAGAACGTATAAGCCGTCTTTAAGTCGCCCTTTTGCTAGCTATTCCTTTGAAAACCGGTTCTGAATAAAAAACATGGGATTAGAAAAAAGAACATCAACTGGGTTATCTCTGGTAAGTTTGCTAACAGACAGTAAACTCTTGGTAAGTTGTGGAACCACAAGAACATCAAGCAAACTGATGTTAGGAGTTATAACAGAGGAGCCTGACAACGCCTAGTAATATCAAGTATTTTTGTCGTTGTTGAGCCCTATTCTTGGTGAATTTATATCATATATGTTGTGGTATTCTCACTTTTTGTGTCAGTGCTTGTTTGGAAAGAAAAATGTAAGCAGGGGCTAACTGCATACAAAATGGAAGAAGTTTGAAGATAAAGACAAAAGAGTCGATTTGACACGCACGCCGCGGGTATGCACAAGGGCGCGATGCGCTGAGTCATGATTGAGGCGGTGGAGAAGATTCAAATGCCGAAAAAACGGGGATAATCTTATACGCGCGCCGTGGATTCTTAATGCGCGCGACGCGGTTTTATTTTTCAAAACTACAAATAGAGGGTTCTAGGTCGAAATCAGCAGCAAAGACCTGGCATAAGAACGACCCCCAAGGCTTCTTTGACTCCAAGTTTCAGTTTTCTGTCGACCATAATTGGTATTTATTGTTTTCTCTTTTAATTTTCAAGTAGTTGGTAGTTTTTTAGTAGCTTGGCTAGTGTTATTGGGTGTGACAACCATTAGCATTAGGTTTAAGTTTCTGAAATCTTTTGTTACTGTTTTGAACAAGTGGGATCTGAGTTTTTAATAGTTAATCATTCGGTTATTGTTAATTGCTCTTTTTACGGTTTTTATGCTTTCGAATGAGTTTGGAATGTTTGGATGTTTTGGCTTGATCTTGATTGCTTCTGTTTCTAAATTGTATTTATGAATTCAGTGAGTAATTTGGTTAAGTTTTGGTTTTGCTTTTAGTTAATGCTTGAATTGGGATTTGTTGGATTTTGTGCTTTCGGGACTGTTTTCGGTAAAAGTTAGGAAGTAGATTCTCTAGTTGTAGAGTGACACTACAATTGGTAATCTGTTGCCTACCTTGACCATGTAACTCCTGTGGATCGACCCTGACTACCACTATACTAGTGAGAGTGAGGTATTTTACTATTTTTGACCGCACGACGACCTAGGCATGTCAAATTTTGGCATCGTTGCCGGGGAGTTGTGAGCTTGAGAGTAGGCGATCTGTAGGACTTTTAGTTTCTGATTTTTGGTTTTAGTATTGAGATTTTCAGTTGGTTAGTATTTCAATTTTTGGTTTTGACGGGCGTGTTGCACTAGTGCATGCGTACCCGTTGGGGTGGGCAGTTATCACCCTTGCGTTTTGACTTAGACATCGAACGAACCGCGCGCAAGAACCATGCACGTAGGCGTTTGGATACAATGAGTTTTAATAATGTTAGTAGTAGTTTAGAGGATGTTTCCCAGGAACCTTCGGGTGAGGAAACGGGGATGCCATTTATTCCCCCAGTTTCAGAATTTCAGTTTGGGAGCACGAGTGCTACTGGTGGTGCGGTTTCAGCCCCCGCATAAATACCATCATGCACTCCACCTTCTATTCCACCATTTCAACCACAATCTACAAACCCTTTTACATCTGCTATGTCTTGGGCAGTGTCGACCCATGATGGCACACCGATGCCTAGGCAGTACACTACCATTTCTCAACCACAATCACAACCATTACAACACCATTAACCTTTAAACCACAACCCACTTTTCAAACCATACCATAACAACCGCAACCTCCGCAGCAGTAGCAGTACCAGTACCACCAGGAGGTTGAGCATAGCTATGAGGACGAGGAAGAAGGATGGGTTCCGCAGCGGCAGCAACCACAGCAACAATGGAACCGAGGTCGGGGACCTCCACGAAGAGCACCACAGTAACAACAACCGCAAGGTCAGCAAGGGTACAACAATGATCATCAATATAACAGTAATTTATTTCGACCTTTGTACTTTGCACAACCGAGAGGGCAGTCGGTTGCATCGCACTTCCAACTGCGGGAGTACGATGATTCATCGCCCATTTATATTCCAGATGATGTAGATGCTTAGGTAGAAATTAGACCACAACTCTTAGCAATATTGCCTGAATTAGGGGATATAAACAGGATGATCCATACTATCATTTGTATGAGTTCATAGCGATAGCAAATACCAATACCCCTAGGAACACGAATAAGAATATTTTTAGGTTAAGTTTGTTCCCGTTTACTTTGAAAAACAAGGCCAAGTATTAGTTCACGTCTCTTTAGTCCAATAGTATCACTACATGGGACCAACTTAAAGCTAAATTCGTACAAGAGTTCTACCCGACAAGTAAGACGACATAGATTAGGAGAGCCATCCAGGATTTCCAACAAAATCCTGGAGAAGCATTTCACGAAGCTTGGGATCGTCTAAAGGAGTTGATGAGGTCGTGCCCTCATCACGATATTCTGAAGTGGCAGTTGGTCAGGAATTTCTTTGAATGGGCAAGTGAGACGAAATAGGCAATGATCAACGCGTCGTCCAGTGGAACTATCATGATGATGGATCCTGATGAGGCTTGGTAATTTTTGGAGCAATTGAGTAACGAGTCTAAGGCGAATTTCTCTACTAGGAAGACTGGAGGCACAGCTGCAGCAGTGGGAGCTGATGCAGATTGGAGGAAGGATATCAAGAAAGAAATTAGCGAGCTCAACAAGAAGTTTGATAGACTGCTGTCTACTCTACAGAATGGACTTCAGACTCAACAACAAAGAGGCCAAGGAGGGCAGAGAACTCAGGAGGCAAATCAGGTTTATGGTCAGGGTCAAGGTCAATACAACAATGGACGACCTTACAGACCATACAACCAAGGCCCACAAAATTTCAACAAACAAAGGCAAAACAATTATCCGGGTCAGTCACCTAATCAGCCCAGGCAGTATCAACCAGCAAATAGCAATGGTAATGCAAGTGGGAGCGGTAACAACAACAGGGGGTCGAATAATTCCAACAATAACAATAATGCCTTAGGATCTCAGGAGGATTTGACCACAAAGATGTACAAGATGTTCAACACCATGCAGCAGAAGTCTCAGGCTAATGCCAAAGCCATCGCCAACATGGAGAGACAGATCGCTCAGATGGCTGAGGATCAAAGGAAGATAGATAATGGTAAGTTGCCTACTACCAAGGAAATCAACCCGAACCATACTCAGCGAGTTGGGAAGGAGCATGTCAATGCCGTTGAGGCTGAATAGAGGAAGGTGACCATAGAAGATTTGCTAGGTTATGAAATTGAAATTGAGGGTCATAGCAAAGAGGATGAAGCCAAAGTTGAAAGTGAAAGCAAGGAAGAGGATATTAAAGAAAAAGTTGAAGTTGAAGAAGATATTAAGGTTGAGAAGGAACCTCAACTAAAAGAGGACAAGGATGTCCAAAAAGAGGATCAGCCAATGGTGGCTGGAATTAAACAGAGGAAAAAGGTTAAGAAAGAAAAGAAAAGGCAGGAGGTGCCAACTAAATCTACTAGGCCATCAATGAACCAACCTCTGTGGGATGAGTTAAAGAATGCTCCTGAGGATACAAGAATCCTTCAGGAGATGTGTGAGAAAAATAAAAAGGGCAAAACTCCTACACCTGATACTGTGAGGTTGACAATTAAAGCTAGTGATGCATTGTTGGGAACACTGCCCAAGAAGGAAAGAGATCCTGGATCGCCATTGATTACTGCCACAGTGGGAGATGTGGTCATTTGGAATAACTTGTTGGATTTGGGGGCAAGTGTTAACGTATTACCAGGATATCTGTACGACAAATACAAGAACGAGGAGTTGGAGCCGGCAAAAACAGTATTACAATTAGCCGATCAGTGAACTAAAGTCTCACGGGGCAACTTAACGAATGTGATAGTGAAAGTTGGTGATTTCTTCTACCCCGTGGATTTTTTAGTCATGGAATACGAAAGTTTGGAGGACGCGCCTGCGCTGATCCTGGGACGTCTATTTTTTGCTACAGCCGGTGCCATTATCGATTGCAAGACGGGAGATTTGGATATCTCCTTTGGGACAAGGAAACGAAGGTTAAATATGTTTGGTAGTCCCATATCTCTACCACAAGGGTATGATGATAAGTATTGGAACAGCAATCCGCTGATGGAACTAGGGACCAAAGACAAAGGAAAGATATGGACCCGAACAGGAGAAGGCGGAAAAGAAGAAATCTTGAAGGAAACAAAAGAGCATCCGCTATCAACCATTGACAAGGTGCAGCTGCTTGAGATGATGGAAACGATGGAATTAAGGCATCAACAACACGAAAAGGATGCACGACTACGGGAGGCAAAGGTCTTCCAGCTTTTGGACGCACAGCAACAGTGGATTAGTCAAGTCAGTGATCGAATGACGCAACTCACTTCATTACTGGAAACGATGGTTCACAATTTCGCACCAGACTATAATTTGATGCCACAAGAGGATCGAGAAGAGTAGAGTAGGAATAATCTGTCTGGCTGAAGACGTTAAACTTAGCGCTTTATGGGAGGCAACCCATCTTCATAAGTTAGGTACTGTATTTCTTAGGAGTAATTACGAAGATTCTATCATCGTCATTGCAGGTGTTATTGGTTCGAGGCAAGTGTGGGGTCATTATGAAGGAAATTTGAAAAATTGAACTCCGCGCCACAGTTTGGTGTTTTGCACGTCGCGGGATCGTAGACCAACCCGATGCGCAGGGGTTGATTTGGGAACACGCGCGCCGCTGTCACTACTTACCCGCGCCGCGGGAATCGATCGGTCAGATTCTTCCTTTATAAGGTACGTCACATTCACTATTCACACACACATCTCCCATGCCGCGCCTCAGAGTTCCGATCAACCGACGTTTTTCTCATGTTTTTCTCGTCCATTTTATTCCTACTATTGAGGTATGTCGTTCTAACTAGTTTTTACTTATTAGAACTAGCGATTAGGCCGTAGAATTGGTTGATTTCTCCAAAAATTGAAAAACTTAGAAATCAACAATGCTGGCTCGTAGGGTGTTTTGTTTGCCAAATGATCACCCTAGAAGGGCTCGCCGCGCCACGCTCTGGTTCTTGGGCCGCGCCGCAGTTCGGTGGGGACGATAAGGACTTATTTTGCAAAAATATTTGTTTTGTGTTGTTTCTGTATGCAGATGGCTTTCAGGCGCGATCATCCTTTTCTCCAGTTCCTTGACGAGCTGGAGAGTTCTGCCGAGTACATTCAGAAGATGGATGCACTGATTAGTCGCCGGGTTCTCGAGGCGATGATTATAGACCGGGATATTCTTAGGACGGCCGGACTCTCGGCCGAGATCGAGCCTTTTCTGCACCGCACTTGGTCCCATGGGGACAATACCTTTACATGTCGTGGTTGGGACATGCTTATGGCCAACCAGGACGATGTAGTTTATACCGAGCTTCTCTTGGAGTTTCTCTCCACGGTCCGCTACGCACCAGCCTCGTCGGATGTCCGATCCAGGCTAGTCAGATTCAGATTGGGGGGAGTCCCTTGGGAGTGCAGTCTCCGGGAGTTTGGGAGGCGCACGGGTATATACACGGAGGAGGAGCTCCAGAGCCAGCACTTACGCCATTCCGCCGGGCGTGTGTTCAGGGGCAGCCCGCACGGGATGCCAATGCTACCATTTGGGCCACGTTGTCCAACGTTTTCTTTGAGGTGGGGTCGGCCAAGGAGAGCCAGCTCCGCAACCCGCTCCACCGGCTCATGAACCGCATCGTCACCACCTTTATCATGTAGAGAGAAGGGGGCGAGAAGGTATCCGGTGAGGGCATGATGTATATGTGGGTGCTTCTTGACACCACCAGGTTCCTCAACCTACCGTATGCCTTGGCGATTTCTTTATCCACACGGGCAGTGGGTGCATCAGCCAGCAGTCCTTTGGCCGGCGGGCACTACATTACCCGCCTGGCCTGATCAAATAGGTTGCTCACTGCTACGACCATGGCCTCCCTGGCGGCGATTCCTCCAGTCCGCACATCGACGCGGGCACTGGAGAACATGCACCTGATCCACCAGCCACGGCCAGGGCATTTTGTGAGGGAGATGACGGAGGCGCCGAGGGCACCGCGACCAGCCCACGAGGAGGGACCGGCGAGGCGACGCCAGAGGGTTGCACCACCAGTTCCACCACCACAGCCACAGCAGTCGGAGGAGATGACAGCTCTCCGACGATTGGAGGACAGGGTTGCTGGTATTGAGGACCAGATGGCATGGATTGGGGAGGTACTTTTGGAGATAGCCACCCAGTAGGGACAGCGCCCCCGACCATTCCCAGCCCGAGCACACAATCACGAGGCAGGTCCTTCTAGGCCACCAGGTGGCGATTGATGTATTTTTCTTATCTTCGTTTGGATATATGTATTGTAACTATGATACTATCTTTATTTTGTCTGTCTGTGTTGATTTCATTTGTTTGTTTAGTTTGAATTTAACGTTTTTGTGAGTTATGCATGTAATACCAAATGGAGGAGTTGTTTCAGGCAAGTCTGGGGTCACCGTGCCCCCTTTACTTGCCTTGATCACTGGCGTGTTTCACTATTGCACTACAACTCCTGAATTCTGAAGTCGAGGAATTGTTCGTGTTTGTGAATGTTATAGCATTGGTATTTTTCAAGATATACTATTTAGTTGTTAGCATGCTATTGGTTTAGTCAAATAAGTTGAGCTTTAAGAGTTAGAAGATTGGGGTGTTTTAAGTTTGGAATTTAGGAAGGAATTGTCAATCAGTGGCCTTTGTTGTTCGAGCCGTTAAGTCTAAAATGGGTGGGACTTATGCACCTTGCTACCTAAGATTGTCTGGTCTGGGATGGTATTTCTGAAAGCTCGTTACATGGACAACATCGAAAGTCATGGATAGTTCTTTAGCGGCCTTTAGAATCTGAATGAGTAAGTTTGCTTTATGCATACCGAAAATTTGTAATCAAGGGTTCTCTAGAAAGTCATGAATTCCAAAGAATATTCTGGTTATGTTTTCACAAACTATTCACTCTAACTCTTAGGGCAATAAGCTTTGAAATTGAACACATTCAAAAATGTTTGAGTCTTAGTTAGAATTTGTTAAAAACTCTCTTGCTTGGGGACAAGCAAGGCACAAATGTGGGGTGTTTGACAACGCCTAGTAATATCAAGTATTTTTGTCATTGTTGAGCCCTATTCTTGGTGAATTCATATCATATATGCTGTGGTATTCTCACATTTTGTGTCAGTGCTTGTTTAGAAAGAAAAGATGTAAACAGGGGCTAAATGCGTACAAAATGGAAGAAGTTTGAAGATAAAGACAAAAGAGTCGAATTCACACGCGCACCGCGGGTATGCACAAGGGCACGACGCGCTGAGTCATGATTGAGGCGGTGGAGAAGATTCAAATGCCGAAAAACGGGGATAATCTCGTACGCGCGCTGCGGATTCTTAATGCGCGCGACGCGGTCTTTTATTTTTCAAAACTATAAATAGAGGGTTCTAGGTTGAAATCAGCAGCAAAGACCTGACATAGGAACGACCCACAAGGCTTCTTTGACTCCAAGTTTCATTTTCCAATCGACCATAATTGGTATTTATTGTTTTCTCTTTTAACTTTCAAGTAGTTCGTAGTTTTTTAGTAGCTTGGCTAGTGTTATTGGATGTGACAACCATTAGCATTAGGTTTAAGTTTTTGAAATCTTTTGTTACTGTTTTGAACAAGTGGGATCTGAGTTTTTAATAGTTAATCATTCGGTTATTGTTAATTGCTCTTTTTACGGTTTTTATGCTTTCGAATGAGTTTGGAATGTTTGGATGTTTTGGCTTGATCTTGATTGCTTCTGTTTCTGAATTGTATTTCTGAATTCAGTGAGTAATTAGGTTAAGTTTTGGTTTTTCTTTTAGTTAATGCTTGAATTGGGATTTGTTGGATTTTGTGATTTCAGGACTGTTTTCGGTAAAAGTTAGAAACTAGATCCTCTGGTTGTAAAGTGACACTACAATTGGTAATCTGTTGCCTACCTTGACCACGTAACTCCTGTGGATCGACCCTGACTACCACTGTACTAATGAGAGTGAGGCCTTTTACTATTTTTGACCGCACGACGACCTAGGCGTGTCAGAGCCATCATGAGATATAGGGGAGGCATTGCCATTACCAAAAAATACATTATCATTACCAGAGTAGGTGGCAGTCGAGTCAAGGTTTGAAGAATATGACGTCGTATGTGTCGTTGCCCCGGTATCAACAAACCAGTCTGGGGTGGATTCAGAGACATTGCATTGGGCTTGAAATGCTTGAGCCAAATTTGCATCAAGACTAGGAGGGCGGTGAGCAAAGGTAGACAGGTCGGGACATTGAGTCGCATAATGCCCCTGTGATCGGCATAGTTGACAGTGTGGAGGACGCCTACCACGACCTCTAGAAGAAGATGTCTGGGTGTTGAATGCAACCTGTGAAACATGAGAACCAAATAAGGAGTTAAGAAATAGCTCATGACTTTCCGCTTGAGAGACAAGATCACGAGACGAGGGTCGGGGCCTGATGAGACGCTGAGTAGTGGATAAATTCTCGAATGAGGAGCCAAGGCCTCGAAGAAACCAGTGAGTCTTGTCAGTTTCATCAAGGGGATGACCAATTGATGAGAGCTGATCACATAAAGCTTTGAACTTTCTTCCAAACTCAGCAACTGTGGAAGATCCTTTCTGAATTTGGCCAAGAGAATCGCGTAGAGTGTGTATTCTTTCAACAGAATCGTGACTGTAGGCAGCCTCAAGGGCAGTCCACACGGCATAAGATGTTTTTTGATCCAAAGTTTCAGCCATTGCCTCCTCTGAAAGTGATGACTGAAGCAAAATAAGAGCACGTTGATCAGCAGCTATCCAGGAAAGATAAGCTGGGTTCGAAGACGAGGATGAATCAGCAGCGGTAATGGTAGGCGATGGTGCTTTAATGGTGCCATCAACATAACCCAAAAGATTATGATAGGATAGTAAGGGTAAAACTTGCTTCATCCACAAGAGATAGTTAGAAGAAGAGAGTTTAATGGTGAGGAGATGAAAAACTGTAGAAAGAGGGAGGGGGAGTCGGATTGATCAGAAGTTCCTGCCATGGCTGAACCGAGAGGAGAAGACATTAGGGCCGGCCAGGAGGTATTTAGGCTGATACCATATGAGAGATTATGAATAATCACAGTAAATTCTTAGGTGTGTATTGAGCCTTTAAATAATACAACAATGCAATGGAATGATAAAGGAAAATAACAACATTCCTAATTTACAGGAAATATAAATAGAATTCTAATCTATTGTGATCATTCCTATTACGAATCCATGAAGGCTAAATAGTAAAAACGCAAAGTATAATATGGTTGATGCAGAGATTTGATGGTATGAATGAGAACGAGAAATGTTATAATGCAAGAAAGGATGAACGAAAAAGTACACTTCCTAATGAATAGAGATGGCAAAGTATATTGTCCAAATGAGAATATAAAATCATGCATTAAATGCATGCTAGTTTTTTTTAAATGGTTTGCTATGGACAATAAAATTGTGTATAAGTCAAGGGATATGTAAAGGAGAAAATGATATGATACAAGTTTGTAGTGCCTGAGAAGGCCACAACTTCCTATGTCGCGATGAAATCATATAACAAAATCATAAATCCTAACAAGGACGCAAAATGGCGGCATTTTCCAAGAGTTGCGTACGTAGCGTAGGTATGATCAAGGCCACATGGCCAGAACTTCCCAAAGTTACAAAGCCCTCCGCGGCCATGTTTTATAAAGTTGTGTTACTTTGGCTTTTCTTAATTTGGTACGAAAGCAAACATATAATAGTTGTAAATTTGGAGAGAACGAAATGAGACAGTGATAGAAACTTTGTAAGGTGATATCTATCCATTATCATTATATTGAGGACCGGGGACAAGGGTTTTAAGATATAATGCAAGTTGTGTTTGAAGATGTAAATGGATAATTCCATGGTATGTTGTTGGATGTTCATAGATGGCTTTTTTTAAGGAAATCATTTAGACTTGAGATTAGGGGCAGTGGATGATAGATTTATTTTCTTTTAGTGATGGAAATGTGTGTTGATGAACAATCACAAAGGAAGGACGGAAGAAATATTTCTGATTTCATCATCTTGTTGAAAGTATGTTTCATTGGAAGGAAAAGAAAATTGGATATGGAAATAAAGTAAAAGGTAGCTCGTGGACAACAAGGTGCTTGATCACTGCCACTTCCGTCCAGACGGTTGTATGTGCACATTTGAGGTATGTTATCATGTTTTGTCACATGATTATGTGATGGTTGAGTGTCACAATTTCGCCCCTCATAATCCTGTTTGATTGTTCCTGTGTTTGTGTGCATATCTATTACTACTTATAAAGCAAACTTTATAAATTTTTAAGACATTCCAATGTTTAAGCACAATGTACAGCTATAAAGTACATAGGTTCAAATTTTCCTGCACAATAAACAACTATGTACTGCTACTTAACTTCCTAAATTTTTAAGACGTTCAAATGTATATGGATAATGTACAATTTTGATGCATAAATAATATCCTAAACACATACACGATCCCAACCCTTATCCCCTAAATGTCGGTACTTTATACCCCAAATTTTTATTTCTCTCAAAACAGAAATCCCGTAATATTCATCTATTTCGTGGTTTATTTCAAATTGATTTGTCTACTTAGGCTTGAACTATCTCTCATGTTTCACACTCTCATGGTTGCGCTTCCGCCATGCCTTCTGAGAAGCACCGAGCGATCAAGGTCTACTGCCTACATCTGCCGCAACAACCACTATCCTCCGCTTCTGTTACCATCTCTACCATTCAACGTGACGACCACCAATCTCCTTCTTCCCCCTTTTCTCTAAACCTAATCAGTCGTCACCACGCCACTACCGCTAGCTTTGCCAACGTTGTCATCCTCCTCTTCATAGTATTCATCCTATTTTGATGCTAGGTTTTTGACATGCAATCTGAAGAAACATGTTAGTATTGTAATGAAAACGGTAGAGACATCTCCATCACTGTTTCCCATGGAGGACGCTAACCATGAGTGCTTCTTCAGTTTAGATTTCATTAGGACCATTACTTTGTAGGATCTATTATCTTTTGGATATATCTGGATACATGCTAACAGTGATTTACTGATTTTCAGGAAGGTAATTTTATTCCTCCTAGTTTATTAGGTCTTTAATATGATATAAGTAACAATCAAGGTCTTTTATTCCAGATTATGTTTTAGAATCCTAAAAATATTCCAACCCACCAGAAACATATAAAAAATGACGATGACAAATACTCTACCAGTTTTGTATATCTTTTTGTTTCCCTTCTTCTACGTCTACTCATATTTAAACCTTCTTTCTATTTGTATGTTAATGTGTTTCTAATAAATACTTAAGTTTGTGTGTGTGTGTGTTTAACTCTAACTGTGTGTGTTTGTGTCTTTTATTTTGGTCCAAGATTCTCTGATGTGAATTTTCAAATGAAAATAACTATGGAGCGGTATACTGTGTAGTGGAGGTTTGGTGCTGATGAACTGCAAGTAACGTCCTCTGTTCTAAGAACTAAGATCTTGTGGAATGTTTGTGAATAAATATTTTCTTGGTAATTTGAATTATTTATTAAAAAGTTCTTTGTTGATAAGGAGGGAATGCAGAGATTCTTACATAGGTATAAATACATGATGTATATAAGAAGTGATGGGTCACAAGAATCTGATGGACCGGGTAAAGTCAGAGTTGTGTTTTCTTGAATTAGCATGTACCCGAATTTTGTAAAGTGCATCTACTTTTTCTTTTATTTTTTATAAACGTTTTTTTGTTAAATTTTCATCTTTATTTCACTATTATCTTTTAGACAGATGGTTCTACTCTTGAGACTTCACTGGTGGTTTTGGAGCAATGCCAATGCATTTACATGGTATGTTAACAATTGAAACATATTTTTGTTATTCTAAATCTATTGGTTCCTGAGTTTGTATTGGCTGTGTTAGTATGCCAATGTGTATGCAGGCAAGGTACATTTTATTGTTCTATCTCTCATTCCCTGTTTATGATATGGTTGTATTATCATTTGACTCTCTATTATCTTGGTTAAACACCAACAACCAAGCTAATTATTTCTACTGGTTGATGATGAAGGTACAAAAAGAATATGTGATTAGCAAGCTTTGTACGAGTTGAAGCCATGAGAAAAGAGACTTATTAGAAAGTATTTTACCAAACATCATAAAATGACATAATTAACATTCTACTTTAATTTATGACAAAATATTTGTTACTTGCAAATGTATTATTGATGTGTATTTTAGCAAAATGCATGAAATAGCAATGTACTTTACTTTCTTGATCGATATAGGCAACCTACTTTATTCTCTACCCATAATTGCAACGTATTTACAATTCTGTAGGGAAATGGATAAGAAACCTTGACTTAAGCACGAAAAATGAAAAATTGTTTAATTTTGGTCTAAACAATGAAAATCCGAAAAATGCGACTATGGTTCTGGATTTTTAAGGCTAATAGTATTTTAGTCATAAAAACACAAGAAAAACGAACTCAATAATCATGAAGTTTATGGGATTTATGATTAATATGAATAAAATGACATTAAAATCTGGAAATATGGTTGGCATTTATAACTGTAATAGCAATTTACTTTGCTATTAAGATTTTTAAAGCCTGGATTTGATTTCTAAAACAAATTTCTGGGTATGAATTCAAACAAAAATGCTTTGGTTAATTGGTTTTTGAATGTTCGAACAATATGTGGTTTTGGATCTTTTTGGATGAAATGGGCATTTTGATCAAAAGGAAAAAATTGCAGGACAAAGTATATATGGGTGAGATGTTTGAAGATCATCCAACTGCTTCTTATTGCTATTATACTTTATCAACAATTACATTACCTCTATAAAATGAGCGTTCAAATTTAACGCAATACTTTCTAAAAGCCCCTTATATGTGAAAACATCAAAATCCCAGGCACTTAGCTTGTGTTGGGTGTTGAAATCAATTAAATATACAATCAATGACTAGTAATTTAACTCTAGGTATTGTACTTAATCAATCACACAGTATTTTGTATAGTGAAGAACAGTTAAAGAACATAGTGATATGAATAACTTGTGCCGAATGCTTGATTGATTTAGGGTTTAACTATTTTGACGATTACAATCTCGCACAGGACACGGTATGGTATCACTGATATTTATACTTGATCAGTGATACGTATAGTACAACTTTATTAAAGAGAATATCCTATCAGAGTACTAACCAATAGGATACTAGATTCATGCAACACGTAATGTACTATTACGCGTGCTTACAAAAGGTACTACTATGAAGAAGTCTTCGGATCCTCCAGGTTATACCCTTCAGAGTCTTCAGACTTCGGGGTCTTATATTTTGTTTAACTCCGTGGCCTTTGACAGAGGGTCTTCAGATGTTTGAGCACTTCAGCACAAAAGGTTTCAACAATCTCCCCCTTTGTGTGAAGTGCATCCGAACCCTATCTTTGTTGCCTGTAGTGTTTCTTGTAGGCTTGCTTCAAAGTGTGCCTCACTGTCAAACACCAGTTGAGGTGTTCTCTCACTTTCTTTTTCTCCTGCCAGTTGTTCACAAAACAATTGTTCACAAGGGTCAGGACTTGAGTAATTGACTCCGAATGGAAGCGACCTATGAAGTCAATTTCGAAAAATTTAGTGACAAGGGTTTCTTTGTCACTAGATAATCCCTTGAACACTACACCCCAGGGCTTATCAACAATTTTCCCAGCCTTCAGATGATCAAAATTTTCAATGGTGGTAGGTGGGGGTGCAAGAGATTGGTTGTAGAGTCCAGCCACAACAATATCAAACCTGGCTACTCTTAGAAGATAGTTTTTGAAGAATGAGGAGATGTGAGTTTTAGCCAGTGCGAAGACCCCCATATCTTCGCACTCATTACCAGCAGAGAAATTCAGGATGTCAAGAAGAGATATAAAGTTCGAAGGATTCATAATTGGGAAGTCTGCGATGGTAAACCTTGACTCTTCTTCATTAATTCCCCGAAGTACGAAGAAATTTAGGTTTTGAAAACCTACATACTCCTCTCCTTTCTTGATTGATATGATTTTTACTATTCTCTTCTCACTCCATACATAGTCCGGAGCCTGGATGAACTTTGTATGGAATGCAACTTTTCTTGCCTTGTACTCCAGCAACTGTTCTTTTAGCACATGCCTTTCAAATTGCAGAAAGGCGAAGGTCTTCGGGTTGTAGGGGAGATCTAGTTGCTGGTTTTTGCTTGTTTTTGTTTCAAGGCTCTTGAGTGGAAGCCTGTTGTTAATATGAAAGTCATTAAAACCGATGGCCTTGATTAACTCCTCAGTCCATGTTTGGTTTTCAATGGCAATCCTGTTGATTTCGAGGATCTTCCTAAACTCATCTTCCCTTTCTTTGTGCACTTGCTCCATTTGAGGAGCAATCCTTATCTCTTTCTGTACCGGCTTTGAACCAGAACCACTGGCTTCTGCTGTTGTTGTGGTTCCGAAGGTAGGGGCGGCCTTGGAGAGGATTGGAGGAATGAAGGATAGTCTACCCAAGATGGTGGATTGATAGGTAGTTTGTGGTGCCGTTTTTGTTGTCACCGGGACTTCGGAGGTTGCGGTTTCTACGGCTTGAGACCCTGGGGCTTCTGATTCTCCCCTTATGAGGGATGAACCGGCTGTTCACCCTGAGCAATTTGCTGGGGTCTCCCTCTTACAGCCTGAGACCGCTCCATCTTGAGAGAAAGATTGATCATGGGTTGAAGAGTGTTCTTCAACTTCCCAACAACGTCCGTCAGAATTGCTTGATTTGCGGTTCTGAGTTCGTTGGCAAAGGTAGCGACTGCGGAAGATGACAATTCCGCAGTTAGCTTTTCCACGCATTTGTAGGCATCAGACAGGTGTTTAGCGAATCCCATCTGGTATTGAGAGTTGAAGGATTCTGTGGAACCCCGAAGATCATTCAGTTCTTTCTTCACTTTGGAGTTCGATAACTCCAACCTCTCAACAAGTTCATCGATTTTCTTATCATTTTGCTCCTTAAGGAGCCGATATTTTTCTTCTATCTGCTCAACCGCAGCGTTGAGCTTAACCTCCACTGTTCGTTGAATTTCGATCTGTTGATCGATAATTCGTTTTTCAGAAGCCTTGACCAATTCTTCCATTTTTCCCGTCAAGGCTTTTTGTGCTTCAGCAATCTGGTCCTCAACACTGGCCTCGGGCTTCTTTGTGGGATCGAAGCCAGTGTTGGACTGGAGAAGAGCATCCAGTTTGCGGTTGAGGGTTTTGTATTGTTTACCAAGGATGAAGTCTGAGTCATCAAGACTTTCATCCTCATTCTCCTCTATCGTGATTGGCACTATGTGGAAGGCGGCCAGGGCCTCTTCGGTTGATGGGGGTTTTGGAGGATATGTTGGCCTCAAAATCGATGTCTTCTTGGAATGGATAATCAGGTAATGATATATCCAGACAAGACGAGGGAATGTTCAAAAATGGTTCCGAAGTGGATGAAATGGGTGGTATTTCGGTGGAGGTTGATTTTGGTGGTGGAGGAGGTGGCACTTCGGATGAAGTTGTATGTATTGTTGTTGTTTGTTGAGCTGTCGTAGGAGGTGGAGGTGGAGTTATATGAGGTGGTGTAGATGGTCTAGTTGTTTTAGGTGGTGATGGTGGTCTTGTGGTAGCTGGTGGAGTGGGAGGTCATGTGGTCTGGAGAGGTGAGGGTGGTCTGTCTTCATGTTGTTCTTCTTCTTCTTGAACAGTGGATGGAGTCTTTTCTGACTCCGAAGACTCATCCACAATGGCAATTTCCTTGACCGCTTCGATTGTTTACTCTTCGGAGTGGTCTGCTCCGAAGCCTTTCTCTTTTTCTCAGCCTTCTTTGGACCACTAGGTCCACCAGCAACTTTCTTCTTGGCTTTTCCTTTTGCTTGTGCCTTGGCAGGCACAGCTTGAGTTGTATCACGAACAGGGTAAGGTATAATAAGAGTATTGCGATAGGTATTTACCACATCACAATCCATAGATACCTTTGAGAGCATATCTAGAGGGATTTGGGCATAGAAGGCTGCGGGTTCATCATCCAGCGCTGGAATGGCAATGGGTGTGTATTTCATTTCTGGAAGAGAAGGGTCAGGAACATACCCAGCCAGCTGATACTGGGCATGAACAACAATTGCCCAAAATCTTGAATTTGAGATCTCAGTCCCCTTCAGACTATGGTTGATGTGAGAGCAGAAGTCGGCCCACAAAATAGATGAAAAATCTACTTTGACATCATAGTAGATTTCGTATCGGAGGCCTTGGAATGCAACGCTTGCAGAGTCCAAGCCAGAAGTTCTTCCAAAGAGACATCAGGAAGTTGGTTTTTCTTGAAGGTGCTGATCTTTTCAAGCAGGGGTTCATAGCCCATTTCGTTGAACATGGCGACTAATTGGTCAGCAGACGGAACCACCATTTCCTTTGAGTTGTAAGCATGAAGATGAAGTGCTTCAGAGAACTTCTCCTTTGTCAGTTGGACCTTTTTGGTTTTACCTTTGGAATCGATGGCCTCGTAGAACACCGATTTGACATGATTGTTGGTGTCAAACAGAGCATTGGATGTGTAGTGAGCTCTGTGAACTAGATTTGCAGGGATAGAAGGTGTATAGGTTAAAGCGTAACCAAGAACTGACCTTTTTAGACACTCAACCAAAGCAGCGATTGGTTGAGGATAGAGTTTAAGATCGTTACGAAGAACCAGGTTAGCAGACTGGTTCTTAAGAACAGGGATGAGATTGCTTCAGTTCTTTCAGATGATGCTTCAGCCATTGTTGAATGATCGAGGAAGACGAAAGGATTTTAGGGTTTCTTTAGAGAATTCTTGCAGAGAAACTTAGAGAGTTGTGATCGCGTAAAGAGGTGAACTGATGGGTCGTGAGGTATATATAGTATTCGTGGTCCCAAGGCCATTTAATGCGCGTTTGAATTGGTCCACTAATAATATGACACCTCAGCACCTGTCCGTTCCACTATCTCTGCAAAAACGGAACCGTTCGTCTGTCAGTCATCATTATTTAAAATTGAACCGCCACTTTCACACGATCTTATTGTTAGGATTTGCCATGATTTTCTCAGTGACAGCTGTGTAACAACGGTTATTAAATTCAAAAGAATGTTTGTCTCTGAGATTATCATAAATATAAAAATCACTTGTGCAATAAATTGACTTAGAATCAACAAGGATATTTATGACCGTTATAGGTACTCTTCGGAATGGAATGGTAGAGTAAATATTATGATCAACTCCTAAGGATGTTGATAACACTTCGGATAGCAACATTCATTTGTGAAGTGTTTGTTAATACTCCGAAGTCCGTTTATTTTCTTTTTGTTTTTCTTGAGTATGTCTTGTTTTGAATTTTTAGTGATGCATGATAACACTTAACCTTGACTTCCCTGAATATTATGAAATGAAGATTTAGCAAGTTAATGTTCAGAATCATTCGAATCATATTGGAAGTCCATTTTTCATTTTGAAGTCTGTTTGATTCAATATCAGTCATGAATATATAAGTCTAGCCACCACATTGTTGGCTTGATTTCGCATTTTAAACCAAAGGTTTTATTGATCTTTTGTGTTTCAAATTTTTTTTTTCATATCAAATAATGATAACATCCTTTGCATTTAAAATTTAAAAGATTTTCATTCTTGAATTGAGCATCAGAAGTGTTTTAGAATTTTGGATTGACTTTGAAGAATCCTTTTTGAAAAACTTATTTCATTTCATCAATTGAAGTGTTTGGATACTAAGCTCTGATGACAAGCCTTTGAGCTTCGTATACCACTCCAACTTTACCATTTAAAATAGATTACTTGAAATGTTCATATTCTCTACATGGTACTCGACTATTTTATAGGAGTTCCTTGTATTGTTATTTAAAACAGAAGAATAAGCCTTTGAGTGCTGATTTGTCTTTCTTTTGCACTCCCTTGTTTATCTTTTTACTTGTTTGTTATCTTTGAATCTTTTGACAATTTGTTTTCTGTTTATCTTTCTGAATTTTTCTTTTCGTTTTCATTTTGAATGTTGTCTTTTACCTTTTTGAATTTGCTAGTCCTAAGAGTCAAAATTTCACCATTTAGTTTCTTCCTGTGGTGCTTTTTGTTTTGTTTTGTTTTGTACAATCCTTGAGTTTGAGAAACTTCATTTAGCTCAATTTTGAAACATTAATGAAAAGAGTTTTAAATTTCCTTATCAGACAATGTTGGTACTATTTTTGAAGAAAACTTCGGAACACTTGAGTCATCCTGTGTAGTTTTGAGGCTACATGATTAATTTGATGTTGAAGCGAGTCAAGTTGAGTGGGGAGGTTAGGAATAGACATTATGTTAAGGATATTATAATCAAACTAAGCTTCGCATTGTAAAATAGCCTTAACCTCACTTCGAAGTCTGTTTTCTTACCAATGTTTCAAATCGATTCCCAAATACCTTTTAGTGCAATAAGGTATGATCATCAAAATCTAAAATCAAAGTTTTGTCCTTTAATCAGTTGATTCATGAAAAGAAGGTTGAACTTTGTCACTCATGCACTAAGAATTGTGTTTTGGACTTTAAAATGTTCACTCGTAATTTCGTTTTTGGTTTTTCTTTAAAACAACCTTTTAATCTGAGAGTATTTATCCTTGAGATCTAAAATCAAATTTAGTTTCAAGAGATTTAATCATTCAAGATAATTTTATTAATTAAAATTATCTGATCCGATGTGCTCCGAAGTGACAGAAGGCTTCGGAGTACTGCGGTGCAACCTTAAGTTGTTTTACTTGTTTTACTCCGATGAGCTCCGAAGCGACAAAGGTCTTCGAAGTGCTGCGGAATGCTATGGATTTTTTTTTTCAATTGAAAAGACTAAGGAAAGAATGAGCAAATCTGAGATATATTATAGAGTGGATCCGTCAATCATTCCAAGTCCACGAACGATTCTTGTAAATGCCTCTTCATTCAAGGCTTTGGTGAAGATGTCTGCCAATTGTTCGGTTGTGTGAACAAAGTGCACCTCAATATTCCCCTCCTCAACATGACTTTTGATGAAGTGATACCGAAGAGCTATATGCTTTGTCTTGGAATGTTGAACAGGATTGTGGCAGATACGAATTGCACTTTGTGAATCACAAAACAAAGGTATTTTTCTCATGTTGATGGCATAATCTTTCAGCTGACTTTGGATCCAGATGATTTGAGAGGTACAAGCTGCAGCAGCCACATACTCTGCTTCTGCTGTGGAGATAGAGACACAAGTTTGCTTCTTAGATTGCCAGCTGATTAGCTTCCCATCAAGGAATTGACAACCACCCGAAGTGCTCTTGCGATAAATAGAGCATCCACCAAGATCTGAGTCTGAATAAGCTTGAATGTAGAAGCCTGAGTGTACTGGGTACCACAGTCCATAAGCAGGTGTACCATGAAGATATCGAAAAATTGTTTTAACCGCAGCCAAATGGGGTTCTCTTGGGTCAGCCTGGTATCTTACACAATTGCAGACTGCAAACATGATATCAGGTCGACTGGCTGTAAGATAGAGCAATGATCCAATCATGCTTCGGTATTGCTGTATGTCGGTCTTCGGTTTGTCCAATGAGGGATTTAACATTGTACCTGCATGCAAGGGAACTTTTGCTTTGGAACAGTTAGTCATTCCGAAGCGTTCAAGCAAACTCTTCGTGTACTTTTGTTGATTAATAACGATCCCATCCTTGGATTGTTTTATTTGTAATCCAGGAAAGAAGTTAATCTTTCCCATCATGCTCATATGAAATTTACTTTTCATGAGTTTTTCAAAGTGTTTTAAGATATTGGGGTCAATGGATCCGAAAATTATGTCATCCACATAAATTTGGACCAACATCAAATGAGATCCAACTTTCTTTCTAAAAAGTGTTGGATCCACTGATCCCTGTTTGAAATTTTATTCTTTTAGAAATTTTGTCAAGGTCTCATACCAAGCCCTTGGAGCTTGTTTTAAACCATAGACAGCTTTGTCTAACACATAGCAATAGTTGGGGTGTTCTTTACTTTCAAAACCAGGTGGTTATTCAACAAAAACGGTTTCCTCGAGATCACCATTCAGAAAAGCACATTTGACATCCATTTGATAGACATCAAAGTTTTTGTGTGCAGCATAGGCCAAAAATGTGACACCCCATTTCTACTGTTTGTAAATACTATGGTTTTTTATAAAATTTCATGAATACAAAAATACGGTTTATCAAAAACCGACAATTTACATGTTTGAAAACAATGGGTGTACAAATCCATATCAAAACTAACCATAGTAAGCAAGAAAGGATTAAACCTTGAGTCCAAGACAGGAGCTAACTCGGGCTCCACTCCAGCTAAACTTCTGCCAAATATACCTTAGCTTGTAACCTGGAATACATGGCAAAACATAAAATACGTAAGACAATAATGTCTCATGAGTTACATGAGTTTTAGACTCAAACCTTTAACTTCTTTTCCAACTTTTATAAAACTTATAACATAAAACATCTTTCAAAGTTTTATAATTATATCATACCATAGCTTATTACTTTTCAAAATCATTACATATCATGCCTTGCAAAAATATCTTCTTTCAAAACTTTATAATAGCAACATACTATAACTCTTTACTTCCCAAAAATCATTTTATGACATGCTTTACAAAATAACATCTTTCTTACTTTCTTTGACTGGTTTTATAAGCTTGCTGGATTTTTATATTTAGGGCTTTAATCACTATAAGTGATACCCCAAGTCTCTATGGCTAGAAAGAACAGATCAATCCTCACCATAGAAGTGCTGAGGCAATCTACTTCGCGATGGGGATTTTTCCCCAGTAGACCCCTTACCTAACCCGGGTAGGTTGGAACATAGTTCCCTTACTAACGCTGCTTGCTACAATTACCAGTCATACAAAATACTTGCTGCTTGCTTGAACATTTCTCATAAACATATAACTTGTGGCTAGGTGCCAAACTACAACATTTTATATCTTTATGGCTAGATGCCAAATATAGCTTTCATCACATAATTTTCATATGTTTAAAACATATTTTTTTTTCTAATATGCTAAGCTTTTTACCAAAACATACTTTCCAACATCTTATGGCTATATGCCCTTTCATACTTGAAAACATATACAATTTGTAGCCAAAACATACTTCTTAAACATATTGTGGCTATATGCCTATCCATACTTCCAAACATATATAACTTGTATTCAAAATATTCTTTCACATAATTGGTTCATAGACCAAAACATACTTTCACAAAATTGGCTCATAGACCAAAACATACTTTCACATAATTGGCTCATAGATCAAAACATACTTTCAAATATAGTATTATACTTTCACAAACAAGTTAGAAATAATACTCTTGCATATAATTTCACATAAAGAGATTTTATAAGAAATCTTGAATATACTTACTTGCCATGTACCCCAAAATGGGTAAAAAAATACTGCATGTACTCACCTCATGTATTGCTAGTGGATTGACTACACGTTCCTTGTATTTATACTCTTTTGATCAAATGATCATTTGTCATGAACCTATAATTACATGTTATACATTAACATTCATTATAACTGATTCTACAACTCATTAGAGTCCTTATGATACCAATATAGATCATGGCAAGATAGAATCCTTAAAAAACAACTTTATATTCATTTTATACATCTCCGGTGTACACGTATTGCTCTATAGCGCCCTCAGAGAGTCGTATTCTAAATTTTATATTTTTCCAGGACTTTTCATACCATCATGGACTTGTAGTTAAAGTTTGAAGTCATTTGGACATGTCTAGCATCAATTTCAAACTTTAAAAGCCCCTGATTAAGAGCATGACTCGTGCAAAATTAAGCCTTGAGGGAGCACTAATCGTGCATGCATTAAATAACAACATACTTTGGAGTGCAGGGAGAGCACGACTCGTGCCAAATGAGCACGACCCGTGCTCTTTCTGGGCGACTTCTTCTTGCCTCGGTTTTGCACTGTAGCAGTCCGATTTTTGTCCTGTAATTCACTAGTTTCACATATTAAGTTCTTTATGACTTACTTAATCGTTTTAGACTCATTCCAGGACCAAAACCCATCTTTTAAACAAGTCTTTTAACCATGGAATCACTGATTCCACCCAAATTCCCCAAAAACCCGTTTTTGATATTTTTGGTCCAAAAACTGAAATTTCTTGAAATTATCTCTTACAACTGATTTATTACATCTTTTATGACACTTTGGACTTATTAGAACATTAAGAATCATCTTCAAACTCATATACCCAATTTCTAGGGTTCTTGACTCAAATCATCATTTCTTTGAATTCCACCATATTCAATGGTTAGAACTTGTTTTCTATGATGTTTTGAGCTAGATAAAGTATATGGATTCATTGGATTAACCTCATCCATAAAAATCAGAAGTTAAGGTTCAACTCCCGTTCAAGATTTTAAACTTAAAACAAGGAAACCTTACCTCTTGAAGCTTGGAAATCACTAGTTCCAATTGTGTTCCTTTGATTTCTTTGCGACGATGTTTGATCTTCTTCTCCTCCCGTGCTCTCTTCTCTGACTCTCTCTCTCGTTCTCTCTAGACTCTTCTGAATTCTATGAGGATTAATGAGATATTTTCTCATTTTTATATTTTCCATATTTACAGTTTCAGTCCCTGAACTTTCATTCATTGGACTTTTGACACAAATATTAAATTTGGCCACATGAAGCTAAACTTCTTACATTTTTGGTCTAAACTAGAATTATACTCTTATAATAATTCTTCTATATGGTCAAATGACCAAATTACCCTTCTCATGGTAAAATGGCTAAATTACCCTTACAAACATACTCTTTCATAAAAAATTACATAAAACTTTAAATTACACACACCTTGTTTTACATATTTATATTATTAGTTTGGGTCGTTACAAAAAATATCCGAACTGATTCGATTCTGGCAACAGGAGCAAATGTCTCTTCATAATCAATCCCCTCCTGTTGACAATAACCCTTGACAACCAGCCTTGCTTTGTTCCGAACCACATTGCCTTCGGTGTCTAGCTTATTTCTATACACCCATTTCAGACCAATAATTGAAGCATTTACAGGTTTTGGAATTAGTCTCCAAACTTTGTTTCTTTCAAATTCTTCTAAAGACAACTGCATTGCTTCAATCCAGTCAGGGTGATCAAAAGCATCTTTAACATTCTTAGGTTCGCCTTGGAGATAAAGACATTGAACATGTACAACTCTGAAGTTTTGTTTAAATCAAGTTGTCTTTGGTGAAGTTGTGCACGAGTCAATACTCTATCTTGAACGTTACCGATGACTAGTGATGGTGGATGATTTTTTGTCCATTTGTCCAAAGGAGGATAGTTTGGATCAAAAGTCGGTGGTCCTTCAGAATCAATATCCTCGATATCTGAAGGATATCCCAAAGTGGACGGAAAATCACCCATTAGTAAATGTTTGTTTGAGTTAGTTGCATTTGTTTGTGGTGTGTGCAATTATGAAGAAGAGTTTAGAGTATTCTCCCCCCGAAAACAGTGGGTGTTGAGGAAGTGGTTGCTCTATCTGAAGCGACTGGTGTTGCTGAGTTAGGGGTGGAAATCTCTGGCTCCCCTGGTTTGATGGATACAGGGACATGATATGAGAGATTTCCTGTGGGGGTGAAGTTTGACTATTGTTTGGCTCCCCCTCAACACTAGCATTCCCTTCACTTCGGTTTGATGGTTCCCCCTCAACAGATGATGGTCTTTGTACACTACTTGTAGAAGAGTCATCAGGTCCATTTGTGAGTTTGGATAGTTCGGACACAAGGTTGTCAGGTGCCTTGGCTTCGGAGTCCACAACCCTCACAGGAGGATCGAACAAAAGTGTGAAGTCTGTATCAAATGTAGTGATTGGTACAGCATCCACAGCAAGCTTTGGAAAGATGGATGACATGGGGAATAGATGCAAAGACTTCTTGATGTAGTAATCATCAAACCTCAGGTTGAAGGTTTCTTCAATTTTTCGAGTCCTCTTGTTCATGACTCTGTAAGCTTTTTGAGTCTTGAGAGTATCCAAGGAAAATCCATTCTTCTGACTTTTCATTGAACTTTGTCAAATGGTCTTTCAAATTCAAGATGAAACACCTACAACTGAAGATGTGAAGAAATTTGACATTTGGTTTTCTTCGGTTGAGTACTTCATAAGGTGTAATATGAAATCTCTTGTGAATGTAGGATCTACTTTGAGTAAAGCATGCAGTGGAGATAGCTTCAGCCCAGAAGTGCATGGGCAAGTTTACGAAGTTTAGCATTGTGCATGGGCAAGTTTACGAAGTTTAGCATTGTTTTGGCCCAGAAGTACATGGGCAAATTTGCAAAATTAAGCATAGTTCTAGCTGCTTCACACAAAAAACGATTTCGCCTTTCTACAACACCATTTTGTTGTGGTGTATATGGTGCTGAGAAGTTGTGACTAATCCCCTTTGTTTTCAAGAATCCATCAAGAGTTTGATTTTTGAACTCCGAACCATTGTCACTATGCACAGTTCGAATGTAATGCTCCGGCATTTCTCGGTACGTTATTTATTTTAATTAATTAATTATGAGGCATTATATTAATTTAATTAATTAAGGTATGATTAATTAAAAGATTGGGCTTATAATTATTCCCATCTTTTAATCACATAATTAAGTCCATGTGTTTATAGCCAAACCCAATTAAAGCTTTGATGGTCTTCTAGCCCAAAAGCTTTAGGGTTTAGCCCACTAATCTAATATATTAGGGTTCAAAAACCCTAATTTCTCCACTCCACCCTCTCATTCACGGCTCCCTCTCCCTCTCTTTCTCTCTCTCTCGGCTCACTCTCTTTCTCTCCCTAACGCTCTCTATTCCCGGATTTGAGAACATAGCCACATTGTTTGGGCGATTCCCGGAGATTGAAAGGTCGGATTACCACGAAACTTTAACCGAAGGTTCCCAAGAAATATATCCAGGTTCTGACCGGAGGAATTTTGATTTCAAGGTCTAGATACTGAGTTATGAATTTCGCAACATAACCTAGGGTTTCTGTCAGATTTCACTGGTGAGTCCCCCTTCTTGTAAAAATCATATCTCGAGTTCTAGAACTCAAATGGACCCCATATCAGTGCCCAAAGTTCACAAATCGAGTTGGGTAACTTTCATAAAAGGAACCCTCGATAAAAAGGACTTTACCTATGGACAACAACAGCTTCTCTGCTGTTGGGTCTGATCCGGGTCTGCTGTGATATGTCATTTTGTTTTTATCATTACTAGGGTTTGGGAAATGATCCTGAGTGATTCCAAATACCCACATGTACATTACATAGTTAGTTTAATATCTGGAGAAGATGGGTCGTTAATTCTTATTATAACTTGGTTAGAATGGACCCACACTCCAGGTCAATGGACAGTCACCAGCTTATGCTGATTCTGTGATTGACCACCTTGTGATTTTTATATCTGGAGCTTGGGAAACCCTTTTTAATCGATTCCAACTCTGAGACTTGTATGTTTGTGTCTAATGTTCCTCTGATTTTTAGTTGGGGCTAATGTCACCCACAAGTTGGGTAGAATTGGCCAACACCACCTGACTGTCCATCCAAAGACTGCAGTGACAAGTCTTTTTGTAAAATTCATATCTCTTACATCCTTTGGAGTTATGAGGAGTTCCTTATGGTTCTGGAAACCTAAGCCATTATATTTTCTTGCAAAAATTATTTAATCTTATGTTTCTATTGTGCATTTTGGAGTAATTCAGTCCCGATCAGCAGGACTGTTTTAGAGTCCTTGCTGTGATTACTCCCTTCTCATTTCTTAGTTTCACAACTTCACTCTTCTAACCTTTAGTTCTATTTAGGTGAAGCCTTGAAGTTTGCACAAGCTTGGTAGCCTTATATTGACTCCTATCCGTTACATACTCAATCAAGGTGAGTTCTCTCACACCGTTGTATTAGTGTTTATGTTTGCTAGATAGCTCGTGTGTGATTGTTTAGATATAATATTTAAAGCATGCTATACTATTGTTATAAAATTGTACATGTGCACTGTATGTGATTGATTAATACTATGAGGGGTAGTTAGGTAAGATCACCAACGTTATACTCTTTATGAGGTGCGGGGATCGGGGCCAAAGGATACGGGATTTACCCGGTGCGACTCAAACCTACAAGTCCTCCCTATTAATATAAGCATTGATTTGTTCCTTGCTTATTAATGTAATTATAATTGGAAATGGATTAGGACTGGTAAATGTGAATATTGATATGATGTCTGTGTTTGAATTCACTAAGCTTTATGCTTACGGTTCTCCCTAACATTTTCAGGTATTAAGATCAAAGAGGCTGAGGCGTGACTTGGAGCACCGGGATACCACTACTAAAAGAATTTCCATTTTGGGACATTATTATTATTTTGCTTCCGCACATTATTATGTTTATTTTGTCATAATTTAGTTTTGTGATACTTATCTTTTGTAAACTCATAGATTCTTTTATAAAAGTTGTTTTAAAAAGTTCAAATATTTTGCGAAAATTTTTGGGTGTGACAAGTTGGTATCAGAGCACACGTTTGAGAGAACTAGGCATTCTTAGGAATGTTCTAGACTCAAATTTGAGGCTCTTAAAATTTTATTTCCCTTAAAATAATTTCTAAAAGAATTTTCTTTAAATTTTTGAAGACAAGTAGTGGAAGATTCCAGGGTGTGCCGGTCAGCCAAGTAAGCCTTGTTTCTTATACTTCTATTTTGATAGATTTTTGCACCTTGAATTGTTATTAGAAGCTTTGCCTTTAGACTTATCATTAGCTAGCCCTAAAATTGTTAAAATTTCACCTAGGCTAGTAATACCATGTGAGAGAGAGTTGTTTAAATAACCGGCTAGAGCGAACTGGAACATTTGAAACTAGACGCGAATGCAAGATTGGAATTTGTGTGGAAGGTAGTAGAAGGGCCCCTACTATTTGAAGCACCGATGCCGATCACGTGTCGGGGCAAGGTTGGAAATGTCCAGTGAGCTGAGTGTTCCGTCTACATAGAAATATATAGGACGAATAAATCCTAATAATCTCTTTACTTTGCGAATATAGATGGCTCCGGCTACTCGTCTAAATCAGACCCAAAGGGAGCAAGTTAGGGAACTCATCGCCGAAGAATTTAACAATGCCTTCAATGACCTCATTCCGAATGTCACTACTGACATCATTACCCAAGTTCGTGCCCTGTTGGATGAGCGTTTCGCAGCTGTTCAAGGAAGAGCTTTACCCGCGCCGCCTGTTCGCGACTCAGCCTACTACTATGAGAAGTTCTCTAAGTGCCACCCTCCTCAGTGGAATGGTGACTTGAATCCAGTAGAGGCTAAGCACTGGATTACCGATATTGAAAGCGCCCTCATGACTTGCGGGTGCCCAGACCAGTTCAAGGTTGTTGTTGCGATGAGCCAGCTGAGGAAAAAGGCGAATGCCTGGTGGAAGACTGTTACAACATTGTTGACTGAGGATGAGCTGAGAGCCATGACTTGGGCCCAGTTTGTGGAGAGGTTTGAGAAGCAGTATGTGCCCAAGGTGGAGCAGCAACGGATGCTGCAGCAGTTTATGACCTTTGAGCAGACTTCAGAGTGCGTGTCAGATCTGAATGCCAAGTTCCTGGAGATGATGTCTTTCTGTCCCTCATTTGCCGAAGATGAGGCATGGTTGGTTAGCAGGTATAAGGATGCCCTACGTACGGAGATACGGGAGTTTGTGAGCATGCAGGAGTTCACAACACTTTCAGCTGTTATGGATGCCGCTAGGAGGAGGGAGATTGAGCTACAGACCCAGCAGCACAAGAGGAAGGCGGACCACGCCCTGACCAAGACGTCCGGAGATGCACATAAGAAGCAGAAGAACGGTGGGAAGACGAGATACGAGTATAGGCCGTCTGCAGGACAGGACGACAAGAGTCGGTTAGTGTGTTACAACTGCAAGAAGCCGGGTCATCATTGGAAGAATTGCAAGTCCTCAGTGGTGGTGGCATCACCACGGGTTCCCTCTTTGGTTCCTACCTGTTTTAACTGCAACGAGAAGGGACACAAGAAGCCTGATTGCCCACTGTTGAAGAATAGTAGTGGAGGCGGGGGTATGAAACCCGCGGGTGCATCGTCATCTAAGGGAACTACCATGGTGACACGAGGACTTGTTCACCAACGGACTGTAGAGGAGCCGGCGATTACCGCGACTGTGGCGGGTAAAATCCCCTTTCCTTCATTCTCCTTCACTCTTGTATTGTTTAAATTTGATGGTAGTTTAAATATTGTTTATATGTTGTGAATCAGGCACTTATTTGTTAGACTCCGAGCCCGCTATTGTTATGTTCGACAGCGGTGCTACTCATTCTTTTGTATCTCGCACATTCATTAATCGTCTGGGCCGTAGTATCGGGAAACTGGCTCGCCCAATGGTTATCGAAGTTGCCGATAACCGTATGATTTATGTCACCGACGTGTATCGGGGCTATACTCTCGAATTTTCCAGGGTTGAATTCCCTATTGATCTTATTCCCATTGCGATGCGAGATCTTTGTGTTATCGTGGGTATGGATTGGCTTGACGCGTTTGATGCGGAAATCCTCTATCGTAAGAAACAAGTTCGCGTTCGAAACCCTAAGGGCGGAGAACTTATCATTCAGGGAGATACTCCTCGTTTGGCCATCGCTTCTTGTTCTGCTGCCAGGGTACTTAATGAAATCCCGGTTGTTTCCGGCTTTAGCGTTGTTTTTCCGGAGGAACTCCCCGGCTTGCCCCCTATTCGGCAAGTGGAGTTCCGCATTGATCTATTGCCGGGTGCGACTCCGATAGCTAAAGCTCCATATCGGTTGGCGCCACCCGAAATGAATGAACTCCAGGAGCAACTTCAAGAGTTAAGTAGTAAGGGTTTTATACGGCCCAGCTCTTCACCATGGGGTCCTCCTATTCGTATGTGTATCGATTATAGGGAGCTGAACAAGCGCACGATAAAGAACAGATACCCGCTACCACGTATTGACGACCTTTTTGATCAGCTGCAGGGAGCATCTTGGTTCTCCAAGATTGATTTACGGTCCGGTTACCACCAGATGCGAGTCCGAGAAGAAGACATTGAGAAGACCGCATTCCGTACTCGCTATGGGCATTATGAGTTCGTGGTGATGCCTTTTGGGCTCACCAATGCACCCGCCGCTTTTATGGACCTCATGAATCGGGTGTGCGGCCCGATGCTTGACCACTCTGTTATTGTGTTTATTGACGACATATTAGTCTACTCTAAGACCAAGGAGGAACATGAGCAACATCTTCGGGAAGTTTTGGAGACTCTCGCGAGAGAAAAGCTTTATGCTAAGCTCTCGAAGTGTGATTTTTGGTTAGAAGAGGTTCAGTTTTTGGGGCATGTGGTGAACAGAGAAGGTATCAAGGTCGACCAAGCCAAAGTTGAAACCATTAAGCAGTGGGAGGTTCCAAAAACGCCTTCCGAAATTCATAGCTCTTTGGGTTTGGCTGGTTACTACCGTAGATTCATAGAAAATTTCTCAAAGATTGCGTTACCACTTACCCGACTGACCAAGAAATCAGAGAAATTTGTGTGGGGCCCGGAACAACAAGCGGCGTTTGATGAATTGAGATCCCGATTATGTGATGCACCAATATTGGCCCTAATGGATGGGGTAGGGGATATAGTGGTTTATTATGATGCATCACTTCTGGGTTTTGGTGCAGTACTGATGCAGCGAGGCAAGGTTATAGCCTACGCCTCCCGACAGCTAAAACCCCACGAGCAAAACTACCCCACTCATGACTTGGAGCTTGGGGCTGTGGTATTTGCCCTCAAGATTTGGAGACATTATCTCTATGGGGTAAAGTTTATTGTATATACCGACCATAAGAGCTTGAAGTATTTGTTCGATCAGTGAGATCTGAACATGAGGCAGATTAGATGGTTGGATGTGGTGAAAGACTATGACTGCGAAATTCACTACCATCCCGGTAAAGCTAATGTGGTGGCTGATGCTCTCAGTCGCAAACCGTCTGCCGAGCCCATTCGAGCTAAGTGCCTCCGTATGACGATGGTGTCGCCCTTGCTAGACGTGATCCGTGATGCTCAAAAGACGGCAACGAACATCAAGCGGGAGAAAATTAAGAATGAACTGCCCAAAATGGAACTCGATAGTCGAGGTTTGTTGACCCGCCATGGTAGATTTTGGGTTCCATTTACAGGAGGCAACCGTAAGACCTTAATGGAGGAAGCTCACAAGTCTAAATTCTCCATACATCCAGGTGCTACCAAAATGTATCTGGATCTTCGGGAGGGTTACTGGTGGCACGGAATGAAGAATGATGTAGCCCGGTATGTGGAAGAATGTATGACCTGCCGGAAGGTCAAGGCGGAGCACCAGAAACCGCATGGGAAATTGCAACCTTTGGAGATTCCGGAATGGAAATGGGAGCATCTGACCATGGATTTTATCACTAAGCTGCCTAGGACTGCCCGTGGAGCTGATACTATTTGGGTGATTGTCGACCGTCTAACTAAGAGCGCTCACTTCTTGGCCATAAAGGAGAGTTCATCTGCAAAGAAGTTGGCCGAGATCTTTGATCGTGAGATTGTCTCATTGCATGGTGTGCCCGTTTCTATTGTCTCCAACCATGACACCCGTTTTACTTCTCGGTTTTGGCAGAAATTTCAGGAAGAGATGGGTACACGATTACACTTTAGCACAGCCTTCCACCCTCAGACGGACGGGCAGAGTGAGAGGACGATTCAGACACTGGAAGACATGCTTCGGGCATGTGCGATCGATTTTGGGGGTAGTTGGGATGATCACTTGCATCTAGCCGAGTTCTCCTATAACCACAGTTATTACTCCAGCATTAAGATGCCCCCTTATGAAGCCTTGTATGGAAGGAAGTGTAGAACGCCTGTTTGTTGGGGCGAGGTAGGACAGAGGGTACTTGGGAGTACCGAAATCGTGCTCCAAACTACGGAAAAGATTCAGGTGATACGAGACCATTTGGCCACGGCAAGGAGTCGTCAGAAAAGCTATGCCGACAAAAGATGTTCGGACCTCGAGTTTCAGGTGGGAGATTCTGTGTTGTTAAAAGTCTCTCCCTGGAAAGGCGTAATCCGTTTCCGGAAGCGGGGAAAACTAGGACCACGATTCATTGGACCATACAAGGTCATTGCTCGCGTTGGGGAGGTGGCCTATCGTTTAGAGTTACCTGAGGAGCTCAGTCTGATCCATGACACCTTCCACGTTTCTCAACTACGGAAGTGTGTCATTGATGAGACCACGGTGGTACCATTGGAGGATATCCAGATTGATGAGCGTCTCGACTATGTTGAGAAACCAGTCGCGATTCTAGATCGGGAAACGAAGACCCTTCGGAACAAAACTATAAACTTGGTTAAGGTTCAGTGGCGACATAGACGGGGTTCGGAATGGACGTGGGAACCGGAGGACGAGATGAGGGCTCATTATCCGGATTTATTTGTTGGCAATGACTTCGAGGACAAAGTCCGTATCTAGTGGGGGAGATTTGTAATGCCCCGACATTTCTCGGTACGTTATTTATTTTAATTAATTAATTATGAGGCATTATATTAATTTAATTAATTAAGGTATGATTAATTAAAAGATTGGGCTTATAATTATTCCCATCTTTTAATCACATAATTAAGTCCATGTGTTTATAGCCAAACCCAATTAAAGCTTTGATGGTCTTCTAGCCCAAAGGCTTTAGGGTTTAGCCAACTAATCTAATATATTAGGGTTCAAAAACCCTAATTTCTCCACTCCACCCTCTCATTCACGGCTCCCTCTCCCTCTCTTTCTCTCTCTCTCGGCTCACTCTCTTTCTCTCCCTAACCCTCTCTATTCCTGGATTTGAGAACATAGCCACATTGTTTGGGCGATTCACGGAGATTGAAAGGTCGGATTGCCACGAAACTTTAACCGAAGGTTCCCAAGACATATATCCAGGTTCTGACTGGAGGAATTTTGATTTCAAGGTCTAGATACTGAGTTATGAATTTCGCAACATAACCTAGGGTTTCTATCAGATTTCACTGGTGAGTCCCCCTTCTTGTAAAAATCATATCTTGAGTTCTAGAACTCAAATGGACCCCATATCAGTGCCCAAAGTTCAAAAATCGAGTTGGGTAACTTTCTTAAAAGGCACCCTCGATAAAAAGGACTTTACCTATGGGCAACAACAGCTTCTCTGATGTTGGGTCTGATCCGGGTCTGCTGTGATATGTCATTTTGTTTTTATCATTACTAGGGTTTGGGAAATGATCCTGAGTGATTACAAATACCCAAATGTACATTACATAGTTAATTTAATATCTGGAGAAGATGGGTCGTTAATTCTTATTATAACTTGGTTAGAATGGACCCACACTCCAGGTCAATGGACAGTCACCAGCTTATGCTGTTTCTGTGATTGACTACCTTGTGATTTTTATATCTGGAGCTTGGGAAACCCTTTTTAATCGATTCCAACTCTGAGACTTGTATTGTTGTGTCTAATGTTCCTCTGAGTTTTGGTTGGGGCTAATTTCACCCACAAGTTGGGTAGAATTGGCCAACACCACCTGACTGTCCGTCCAAAGACTGCAGTGACAAGTCTTTTTGTAAAATTCATATCTCTTACATCCTTTGGAGTTATGAGGAGTTCCTTATAGTTCTGGAAACCTAAGCCATTATATTTTCTTTCAAAAATTATTTAATCCTATGTTTCTATTGTGCATTTTGGAGTAATTCAGTCCCCGATCAGCAGGACTGTTTTAGAGTCCTTGCTGTGATTACTCCCTTCTCATTTCTTAGTTTCACAACTTCACTCTTCTAACCTTTAGTTCTATTTAGGTGAAGCCTTGAAGTTTGCACAAGCTTGGTAGCCTTATATTGACTCCTATCCGTTACACACTCACTCAAGGTGAGTTCTCTCACACCGTTGTATTAGTGTTTATGTTTGCTAGATAGCTCGTGTGTGATTGTTTAGATATAATATTTAAAGCATGCTATACTATTGTTATAAAATCGTCCATGTGCACTGTATGTGATTGATTAATACTATGAGGGGTAGTTAGGTAAGATCACCAACGTTATACTCTTTATGAGGTGCGGGGATCGGGGCCAAATGATACGGGATTTACCCGGTGCGGCTCAAACTTACAAGTCCTCCCTATTAATATAAGCATTGATTTGTTCCTTGCTTATTAATGTAATTATAATTGGAAATGGATTAGGACTGGTAAATGTGAATATTGATATGATGTCTGTGTTTGAATTCACTAAGCTTTATGCTTACGGTTCTCCCTAACATTTTCAGGTATTACGATCAAAGAGGCTGAGGCGTGACTTGGAGCACCGGGATACCACTACTAAAAGAATTTCCATTTTGGGACATTATTATTATTTTGCTTCCGCACATTATTATGTTTATTTTGTCATAATTTGGTTTTGTGATACTTATCTTTTGTAAACTCATAGATTCTTTTATAAAAGTTGGTTTAAAAAGTTCAAATATTTTGAGAAAATTTCTGGGTGTGACATCGGACCTTCTTGTTTAGCATCACTTCCATCTTCTTTATGAAGTTAATGATTTCTTCAGCAGCATCTGATTTGTTTCTTAGAAATAACACCCAAGTAAACCTTGAATAATCATCAACTATCACAAGAATGTACTTCTTCTTTCCAATTGACTCTACTGCGGATGGACCACACAAGTCCATATAGAGAAGTGAAAGGGGTTCAGTGATTTTAGAATTGATCACAGTTGGATGCTTTTGTTTTGTATGCTTGTCATGCTCACAAGCAGAACAAAGTGAATCATTATCGAATTTGAGAGCAGGCATTCCACGAAACAAATCCATAGCCACTAACTTGTTTAAGTCTTTGAAGTTCAAATTAGCAAGTCTTCGGTGCCAAAGCCAGCTAACATCGGAGTTGACTTTTGAGAGAAGACATAAGGATTGCCCACCAGTTACAGGCTTTAGATTTAAGGGAAACACTTATCCCTTCCTTTCATATTTGAGTAAGACTTCGTTTGTTTCTTCTTTTTTGATGACACTCCCTTGGTTGTTGAATGTAACTGCGTTACCCGTTCCAACCACCAATTGAGATATACTCACAAGATTATGTTTTAACCCTTCAACAAATGCCACTCTGCTGATTGTGAATTGGCCATTTGTTATTTTACCATAACCCCGAATTGGACATGTTTCATTGTTACCGAAGCGTACATTTCCAGCATCATCCAATGTTCTATAATCTCTAAGATATTCCCTCTTCTCTGTCATATGTCTTCAGCAGCCACTATCCATGTACCATTTAGTATCGTACCGCTCAGTAGACATTACCTGCAATTAATCAAGAAGGATTTGGTACCCAATCAATCTTGGGTCCTCAGGGTAAGCGAAGGATTCTTGAATCCATTTTTCTACGGCCTCTTCTGGTATTTCATTTGCATTTAGGTTGATCAGATTCTCCGAAGCCTCATGTGATGAACATGATTCCGAAGAGTCTGAACAATATTCAGAAAAGCTTTTTGTCAAATTAGATGATTCTGAAGTGACTGACAAAATGCAAGACTTCAGAACCCATTTTTGTTTGGATGATTTTGACTTCGAGGTTTTTGATGTTTGCTCTTCACTTGAAAATTTTGAACTCATTGATGATTTTGAAGATTTGGTTTTAGCAGTGAGATTTTCTTTCAAATCATTTCATTTCCAATTTTGTTTAGAAATTTCAATTTTCGATTTCTTTGATATTGAACTGCACAACGTAGATGTACAAAGGTACTCTTCGTATGCCAATTTGAAATCATTTATTGAGAGATTCTTATCTTTCAACAAATCCAAATTTTTGTCTAGCCATTGATGAAATGTATCTATCAGATTGTTGCCTTTGGAAAATGTTTTCTTTGTGGGTTTTTGGAATTTTGGGTTGGGAAAGTTAGGTTTTGTTGGTGTAAAAGTTGGTTTAACATGTTGATTTTTGACTTCAGAAACCTTTGAGTTAAATGGTTTTGTTCCAGAAGTTGAAGCAATTGCCTCAGTTGGTTTCAAACCTCCGAAGGGAATTTTTCTTTTGACAATAGTTAGAGTTTGTTTTGATTTCGAGTTAGCAGCAATAGGTTTCTGAATTGATTTTGTAATCACTATTGCTGGTTTTGATTTTTGGAAAATTTGAGGTCTTTTCAAAATCTGAGCCTTTTGCACCGGAGGCTTGGAAACAACAATTTTTGGTTTTGCAATAGCTTTTTCAGAAGATTGTGATAGCGGTACACATTCACATGATTCCATTAATTGAAAGACATCCATCTTCGGAGCCATGGGTTTCTCCATAACTTGAATTTGTTTGTGATTTCGATTAGTGTAGATGTGATTATCATTTTTGACATTCAAAAGATGTGATATGTTTTTGGGAATCTTTTCTTTTTCATAACAAAGACGATTGTAGATGTTATGGCCATACAAATCTTGTTTTCTTATGTTGACTTTTACTTCAATTCTTTCAATCATTTCGTTTTCAACCATTTTTGAAGATGAGAAGAATCCTTCCTCAGTAACTGTGGAATTATCCTCCTCAAGAAGTTTTTCTAAATCGTTTTCAATCAAAGGTAATCCACCTGGTTTCACAAAGACGGCATTTTTTAACTAAGATATCTTCGGATAGATGCAAGCCACATGAACTAGTCTTTTTGAATTGTCCTTAGGATATTGATCATAAGAGACACAATCATCTGAGATTTGTAATTTTGATTTCAAAATTTCTTTGTTTTCAAAAGTTTTAGGTTCACAAACAACTTTTGCTTTTCCTTTGTTCACCGAAGACAGTTGTGATATATGTCTTCGGAGGGCAGTGCGGATGCGGAGGATGATTTTAACAAAGTTAATGAAGAACAATCAATTTCCTCCATATCCGAATCGCTTTGAGAATCATTCTCAGATGCAGTTTCAACTATAACTTTTTCTTTGTTTTCAATTTGAGGAACGTTCTTTTTCAATATTGGAATTTCTTGTGGCAATAATTTCAACAAGTTATCAGAAGTGAGATGTTTTTCTACAGATATCAAACCATGTTTATACGAAGAATTGGTCACTTCGGACCCAGATAATATAGATTCACACTCATAAGATATACTATCAACTTCCTTAAGCTTAAACTCAATAAAAGGTAATAGTTGTCTATGTTGAACATTGCACACATCAGCTGAATGATAAATACGTGTAATATGAGCATATAAACGTTTTGCAGTTTCACAAAATATATTGCGTTGTCTCAAAATTACATCATGATTGTTCAAAAGTTTTTCTCTATTCTCTTCTAGTAATGAGATTCTTAGGTTGGACTTTTCTAGGGCTAGCTTCAAACTTTCTACTCTCCCCCTCAAGCTGAGAATCTCCTGCTCACTGAGTGTCTCCCTATTTTTCACATCAATAAGTATTTTATGCATCACAAAGCAATAACGAGTAATTTCATTTATAATAGGAGTTGATTGAGAAGTAGGAATTCTAAAAGTTGAGAGAAGTTTGGATACCTGCTCAGGAATGGTCAGGCGTGTGTCATTTGCCATCAAACGAATCTCCTCATCATCATCCGAAGTGCCGTCAGACCAGGTCTTCAGATTCCCAGCATCAATCATCTCATTCACCTCCAAAGTCTTGAAACCAAGACCAGCAGTTGTTCCATAACCCAGCTTCTTCTCATCAGCCATCTCCTCAGAAGTATTTTTCAGAAAGCTCTTACCATCATCATATGCCATGAAAGCACTATGAGTTGGCTTTCTTACTTCTTCATCTTCTGAGTCAGAAGGCCATACTTGATAAGATCCTTGATAATCCTCAGCAGCCATCAGGGCTAAGTCTTTGGTCTTTTTCCTCTCTTCTTCCATCTTCATTGCATAGTAAGCTTCATCCTTCACTTGAGGTTTCTTCTCATTTTGTTTGCGAAGCATGCAATCTTTAGCAAAGTGATTTTTACCTCGACAATAATTGCAGTCATAGCCTGAATCACCAGAAATCTTCTTCTCTTCAGTTTTCTCTTGTGAAGACTCTGAAGCCTATGTTTCTGATGGCTTCGGAGTTGAAGACTTTGAATTTTCCTCCTTTGGAGTGTACATTTCAGGTTTTGGTTTAGGATTGAAGTTAGGTTTGTTGAAATTCTTGACAAATGGTTTCCCCGAATTGTTTTTGATGAATGGTTTCTTGAATCTTCAGTTATTTGCAGCATAGAGAGCAACAGTTTCACCATTGTTATCAACCATATAAGCAGCAACTTCTTCATCACTATCTTCGTCTTCATCTTTTGAAACAAGTGCCAGTGGTCCAGATCCAACAGTTTCACTTCTTCGACCAACAATATCAGGTTCATGAGATTTGAGTAAATTGTACAGGGCAGCTAACTTGTACTTTTCAATGTTCTCATAAGATTTAACCATTAACATGATGGGTCTCTATTCCTTGCAAAGACTAAAGAGAAATTTGATGTTGAGTTCTTGTTGACTTCGGGTCTCACCATACTTATCCAAGGTGTAGATCATGTTACTAAGACGTTCATAACATGCTTTAAGTGACTCATTCTCTTCTTGTTTGAAGTTTCCAAAGCCTGCTAGAATTTCTTGAACCTTGCTTGTGTGAAGAATCTTGTCACCTCCAAAACGAAGTTCAAGATTATCCCACATCTCTTTGGCAGATTTCACATCGGCTATGTGATGACTGACATCTGGACCCAGTCCGCTTCGTAGTTCGTGCATGGCTCTTTCGTCATTTTCAAGTTTCTTCATATCTGCAGCATTCAGAACTACAGCTTCTTCTCCATCAGGAACTACGAATCGACCGGCTATGTCTGTATGAGGACCATCAGTCACTGATCTCCAAAGATCCTTATCAAGACCTATTAGATAGTCCTTCATTCTTCCAGCCCAATAGTCATAGTAAGAGGTTACTAGAACAGGGGCTTTTGTTTCAGAACCAATGAGATTTGCATAGTTGAGCATGTTTGCGTAAGTTGCTGTAGAGTCAGCCATTTTGATTAATTTTTCAACCGGTTCTTTTCAGAAAAACTTATCAAAGAAGGCTGATTACAGTGGCGGAAACCTAGATCTAGGAAACAAGCTAGATCTAGAACTGTAACAAGAAAAATAAGCTTCAATGGAATAAGTTTTCAAGCTGTCCCACTCTGATACCACTTGTTGGGTGTTGAAATCAATTAAATATACAATCAACGACTAGTAATCTAACTGTAGGTATTGTACTTAAGCAATCACACAGTATTTTGTATAGTGAAGAACAGTTAAAGAACACAGTGATATGAATAACTTATGTCGAATGATTGATTGATTTAGGGTTTAACTATTTTGACGATTACAATCTCGCACAGGACACGGTATGGTATCACTGATATTTATACTTGATCAGTGATACGCATAGTACAACTTTATTACAGAGAATATCCTATCAGAGTACTAACCAATAGGATACTAGATTCATGCAACACGTAATGTACTATTACGCGTGCTTACAAAAGGTACTACTATGAAGAAGTCTTCGGATCCTCCAGGTTATACCCTTCGGAGTCTTCAGACTTCGGGGTCTTTTATTTTGTTTAACTTTGTGGCCTTTGACAGAGGGTCTTCGGATGTTTGAGCACTTCAGCACAAAAGGTTTCAACAGCTTGATGGTCGAGAAAAGGTGGGGAGCCATCACTCTCTCCATTCTGCTATGCTATTGTCTCGGTTTAACTTGTATGTTATAACTTGTATGTTATCAAAATTTTATTATTTTATTTTTATCCAAAACCTATATATGTTAATGGGATTTTTAGTTTAAAATATATAGTTCTGTAAATGAAAATTTTAGACTTTTATTATTTTGATCAACACATAATATGTTGGCTATATATCCTTCAAAATTCCAATGACAAAAAATATAAACTCCAAATTCATTAATAAAATAATACATATAACAAATTAAAACAAATAAACGATTAAGTATTTTGTACAACGTTGCAAAGTTTTCATTTGCCTTATTAACATGTCAATTATTAGAATTTATTGTTTTGGACTAAACCAAAAAAATTAAAAATTCGTAATAACCACAAAAATACTATATTCATAAAAGTTATTTAAAGTTTTAACATCTTTTATATAAAATGCTAAAATAACCACATATTTCAAATTTTCGGTTATGAGATTTTATACTTTTAGAATTTATTTTTTTAACAGCAAACACCTTGAAAATTATAATTTATTTTTCGGTTTCGAAATTGTCGTTAAAATCTCATCAACATTTGATAGTGGTACACATGATGTGGAAGGTTATTTGGTTGCATGGGGAGATTTTTAGAGGGTAGATGCATCACATGGACGTGCCACGTCAACAAACAAGCTATTAAACTCTAGGGTTGTCGGTTCATTTTAGCGTAACATCGAACCGAACCACATGGTACTCATCTTAACAATTTGTGTCCCGCTGCATTGTGCGGGTACACAACTAGTAGAGATAGATACACAAAAGGGGTGCCTTTGATGCCCACAACATAACCACAATCCATCAACAGGAAGTCAAGCATACACTTACAGAAATAGGAAACAATCCTACACTGAATAACTGCAAAGATGCAACACTAGTATTCATATGGATAAGATATCTAATACTAAGAGTGAGGCTGATATAAAGCATGAAATTGGGTTTATAGAAACAAAACTGTTGATAATGATGCGTAGGAACATAGAATTAGTAACGAAAACGAGCTCTTTTTCTAGCACGACGAGATCTCTTCCCATCACAGCTGTGGGGATGAGCACCTTTTCGATCGGACGTAACAACATCCCTGTAACGAAACAAGGTGATTACAAATAAGCCATATTTAGCCTTGAAAAGTAACAGCCAACACACGTTTTAGGTATAAACTTGTTTTAATGAACCGCTACCATGTATAAATGATATGGATGTTACACAAGCTTAAAAATAAATCTTGACTTGAATACATTTCGGGAGTTAAATTTGGCATTACCTTTTTGAATATTAAAAAAGGAAAGAATGTTTTCAAGTTACTGGCATAGAAATCACATACTGTGGGGAAGTTGATGGGCCTTGGGAACGTACACGTTCTAGCCGCAGATTTTCAAAGTAGCGACTAGCGTAGGGGGCCAGAAATGCAGGAACCGCATAGTCAAAGATCTTGTTTATGTCGTATTTTTTATTTCTCTAAGCGCCAATTGGTAATCAGTGAGACGACACCGCCAAGGATGTCTCTTTATTACTGTCAATGGTTGCATTTTATGCCCCACAATAGGCAATCCATTCACATCTTCTTCTTCTTCCTCCTCCTCCTCCTCCCCCGACTCCGAATCCAACGAAACAACCAACCAGTGCTCGTGTCGAGCCTTCATGGAGACAACATCATATTTCCCTGTTTCAACACCGAGAGGCTTGCACTTTCCATCTTTAGAAAAATCCATTGTCATTGATTTCTCCTGCTCCATGGAGACAACAACATCATCCGTCTCAACATCTGAAAGGGAAGGAAAAAGAAATCCTTTTGGTCAGGAAATAGTTGCACAATCTTTTTAGCAACAAATATCGTTGAATCAAATAGCAAATACTTATGTACCATCACCGCCAACACTGGACTTCTTGTCTTGGCTAGCGTGCTTGGTCATCTTTTGCAATCAATCCGTTTGGTTTGATTCCCTGAAAGCAGAGAAGTCAGTCATTCATGGGGGTTCTATTGATATGTGGAATAAAACCCTCTTAATGTTTACATTAATTAACATCAGTATAAATAATACAAAGGTTAGGACATTTACATAAAGGACCATGAACTATAAAACCTACACACTAAATATAAAACCTATACAATTAACATTCCCCCTCAGTTTGAGCAGGAGGTTCCTTGATGGTCAAACTATCCTGAAAATCCAAGAAGAGCTGTGTAGGTAGGCCTTTAGTAAAAATATCTGCAAACTGATGAGCCGACGAGACATGCTGCACACGAACTTGACCAATAGCAACACATTCCCTGACAAAATGCAAATCTATTTCCACATGTTTGGTTCGTTGGTGTTGAACCGGGTTAGCGGCTAAGTACATGGCACTCACATTGTCACAGAAGACGACCGTAGATCGAGTTAACGGGCAAGAAAGCTCAAGAAGTAAGTTAGGTAGCCATGCAGTTTCAGCAACTACATTTGCCACACCCCAATACTCAGCTTCGGCACTAGACCGAGAAACAACGTGTTGACGTTTGGAGGACCATGAGATAAGGTTATCACCGAGATAGACGCAAAACCCTGACGTGGACCGACGTGTCTGAGAACAACCAGCCCAATCAACATCAGAATAAGAAACCAAACGGTCGACATGGGACGGACGAGTGAAGAGACCATGACGAAGGGTACCCTTGAGATATCGCAGGATACGTTTGAGGGCTAGGAAATGAGGTTCACGAGGGTCATGCATAAAGAGACAAACCTGTTGAACCGCATACGCAATATCAGGACGAGTGAAGGTCAGATATTGAAGAGCCCTAGCTAAGCTTCGATATAGGATCGGGTCTGAGACCGGCTGACCGGAAGAGGAAAGCTTCGGCTTAGTGTCTGTCGGAGTGCTACATGAGTTGCAAGAGAGCATATCATCACGTGATAGAATCTCCTTAGCGAAAGCGGTCTGAGAAAGAAACAGACCGTTCGCCAAGCGAGTAGCAGCAATGTCGAGAAAGAAGGATAAAGGGCCAAGGTCCGTCATGGCGAACTCAGTCGAGAGGCGAGGGATAACTCGCGTAATGAGAAAGGGACTGGAGGCTGTAAGAATAATGTCATCGACATAGAGAAGCAGATAAATGGTCTCAGTGCCACGATGAAAGGTGAACAATGAAGAGTCAGAGCGACTGCTCGTGAAACCAAAGGAGGAGATAAAAACAGCGAAACGCTGATACCACGCACGAGGAGCCTGCTTAAGACCATATAAGGCCTTTCTTAGCCGACACAAGTGGTCAAGAAAGAAGGGGTGGACATAGCCAGGAGACTGTTTCATGTAAACCTCTTCGGTAAGGTCACCATGAAGGAAGGCATTTTTTACGTCGAGTTGATGAATGGGCCACTGGCGAGATATAGCAATGCTAAGGACGGTATGTGTTGAAAATACGATAACCGATCTCCACGAATAAGGGTTATTAAGCCGGCTACTGTGTGACAGATATGTATTTTGGCTATAATATGCGGAATAAAAAAGAGTTGCGGAATAAATATAAACTAAAATTAAATAACTGAAAGCTGTAAATAAATAAAATAAAGCGGTAAATTTAATCTAGACAATATTTAAATGGACAGAAAGCGGTAAATAAAGTAAATGTTAGAAGTTAGAGGTTAGATGTAACAAACGCCATTATCAACGATAAAGTGTTTTTACAATAAATAAAAAGGTTAGAAGTTAGAAGTTAGAAGTTAGATGTCTCGGTTAAATACAGTCCACATATGTTTTCGTTGTCAAGGTTCAATTCGGATGTATTGGATATTTGGTAAAGCTGATTTATAACAGTTTAAATAAATCAATAACGACACAGATAATTTCAAAAGAACTTATTGATAGCTGAGGAAGATGGTGTTTTCTTTGAAGCGTCGATTCTTGTTCTTTACGGTAGGATGAGGTTTGGTAGTTTTTGGTGTTTGGTGAAATGGGTTTTTGGTATCGGTTTAATTGAGATGCACGGGGTTTTTGTGGTTTAGTTTTCGTGGTGTATGTATTTGGTAGAGGGTGTGTAGGTTTTGTAGTTTGGTATTCGGGTTGAGGTTGTTTAGAGGTTTGAATTTTGGTGTCGGGTAGAGGTTTTGTTTTTTGTGTAGGGTAGAGGTTTTGTTTGGTGTCGGGTAGAGGTTTTGTATGGTGTTGGGTAGAGGTTTTGTTTGGTGTCGGGTAGAGTATGGGTGTAGCGGTTTTGTTTGGTGTTTGTTTGGACGTGGATTTTCTTTGGTTGAAAAGAGTTTTCTAGAGAGTTTTGGCAGGTTTTTTTGCTCTTTGGACGTGGGGTAATCTTGATGTATTGGTGCTTGAATGGGTATGGTGTGGTGTAAGGTTTTTTGCACAAGATTGGCAAGAGGTGAGCTTCTTATTTATAGTTGCTGAAATACGGGCTTCGCGTCGCGACCATGTGTCCGTCGCGTCGCGAGGAAGCTTGGCTGGAGGTCGGTGCGCTTTTTGTCGGGTCAGTGCGTCTTCGCTGGTATGTCGAGCTTTCCGTCGCGTTTCCTTTTCGTCGCGTTGCTTTTGGTCGCGTCGCGAAGATGCGTCGAGTGCTGCTTTTGGTCGTCTCGCGATCAAGAAGTTGGTGTGGTCGCGTTTGGTTCTTCGCGTCGCGACCAGGAGTGCCGTCGCGTCGCGATTGCTGTAGCAATCTGGATTCTTTTGTCTTGCTTCTCTTCACGTCGCGACACATGTGTCTGTCGCGTCGTGATTGCTGTAGCTGGGAGATATTTTTGCTCTTTGGTTTTGAGCATCACTTCCTCGGGTTTGATTGTTTTCTCAAAGTTTCTTGGGTCTTGATTCATTCTTGTTTTTGATCTCGAGTCCATGCAACCTGAAATAAACTGATAATATTTGTCAGATAAAATAAAAACAGTTCATCTTATTTCAGTGATGGTCATATACAAAAATATTATTTTCAACAATTTTCCCCTATGTGATCATTACTGAAATAAGAACAGATTAAAAGGTAAGGTTGAAAATTCTTTGAAATTTGGATAAAACATTTATAAAACCATATCACTTGTTTTGAAAAAGTGTGACTAGATTTTACTTATGTTTTGAAAAATGTTTGTCAAGAATATTTGTTTCTGAATCAAGGTTTCATGTGCAGTTATCAAAAGGTTTTTGTATATGTATTTTCATAATATTCCTTAAGATTTTATAGCATTTATAAAGACGACAAGTGATCTTTATAGGTCGATTCAGATGAACGCTCATAGGTATAGCTCACACTTGACTGAGGTGTTTGTTTGTTCTGGATGCAGAACTGGTGTATAATCACTAAAGATTAGTGATATCTCTCAGTTTGAAGGTGTTGACTTATGCTTAATATGGATTTATACCTATATACTTTAGTCACTTGGTCTTCATATTAGATAATCAATCACATAAGACTGGTTTCGGCATTACTCAGAGGGTTTCTTCATTCATGCCATTGATGTTCACTCTCTCTCCGTCGGGAAATACATGTAGAGGGGTTTAGAAATTTTCATAGTGCATATTGCAACTAAGAATATTCAATTTATGAAGGCTACAGTATCCCGGTAAATCTTTGGTTTTGACAGCTATATTTGATAAAGCTTTTGAGAATTCGTTGTTTGAGAGATGTCTGTTTTATCTTTTCTTGATTTTCGCGAATACCTTTTGTGTAAAAGATATCTGATGTGGTTACCAGTTGTGATTTGTTGACATCATTTGTTGGATATGACTTTGCGTTTTGAGATTTTGAGTTTTCTTCTGGTTTTCTTGGATATGACTTTGTCGTTTCTTCAATTATCAGATTCGTTATGCAAGATGATAAATCTTTTCTTGATGTGGCTTGATTGAGGATAGGGATAGGTCATATAAAAGACAGTTTGTCTAATATATTAGAAAATGATTGTATCGTCCCTGGTCATTTTGATATCTAAGCAAAATTGAGACTAGCATCACGGTATAAGAGTATAAATCCTATAAGTCATAATGAAAACACCTTTGCTCACAGAAATGAATTTCTCTTAGCAATTGAAGACGAGGCACAAATTCTCACATGGGTTTGGTTTTCATCTGAATCTCCTGATCTTATGTCCCTTAATAGATAAAATCGTTATAATTGAAATAAATTCAAAGGGAATAGGAGAATGTTCATAACGAAAATTTTGAGATTTGAACCTTCACTTTAATTTAAGAATTAATATGACTGAGAACATTCATCGAGCATAAGTATCTGAAAATTTAGTCAAGAAGATGTTAATCACATGGTTTTATAAAAACTTTTAAAAGGATAATACTTTATTCAATTTTTTTGTGATTTTTGATTATGTGGATGTTTTTTTTTTTTGAAAATTTTGGTTTGGGGGTGAGAATGGGGTAACGAGAGTTCCCCCATAAATGATGCGCTGGGATCATTTTGGATAGGTAGATTGGGATTGTTTAAAGAGGAATTTGGTTTTGATGGTTCTCCCATAAATGATGCATTGGGATCATTTGGACAGGTGGATTTGGGTGTTTTAGGAGGGTTCTTGTTTTGGTGGTTCCCCCTCGACTGGATCCGCATCATTTTGGTTTGGTTGTGAAGTTTCTGCATCGGAGGTAGTGTGGGTCTGAAGTCTTGTAGAAGGCTATGGTTTGTTGTTTTATGCTTGGAACGGCCACTATCGATATACCATGTATCATCCTTGGGCTCTCCAGCACAAAGTGCCTGCAATTAGACAGAAAGTTTAGGTACCCAAACCATGGTGGGTCATGATTTGTTAATGGTTTTCGGTGATTTGAAATCATTATGGTTTCTGTTAATTGGACGAAGTGGTTGAGGCTTGATTTGACTTATCAGATTTTCCCAATTTAAGATTTGTTTTTGAAAGCCTGTCATTTGGAAAGATTTCTGATTGTGTGAAAGGTATCCTTTATGTAATGACTTGTCTGATAACCTTTCTTTGTTTTTGGGATGAGGATGGTTTTGAAAATTTTTTTGTTTTTGTGGCAAGGAGGCTGGTTTCAAAGGTTTCTTTTGGGTTTGTTTGAAAACTTTGGGTTTGCCTTGTTCCTTTTGAAGAGTAATTGGTTTAGAGGTACTGCCTTTCTCGTAAAAGGAGTTTGCTTTATTCAAAAAGTCTTTAAGTTTGGAGTTTTGGTTGGTAATTTGGATTTGGTGGGTTGAAGACCTATTAGTGAAAGATCTTTTGGAAACAGTGAAATCAGTATCATCTGGGTTACAGTTGATAACTGTTTCGTCGTCTGAATTTTCCTTATTAACAGATGTGGATAGATCTGTTAGAGTTGATTCAGAGTTTTCACTGTTAGTCCTGGTTTCTTGTTTGGCTTGTTCGATTTCGAAGGATTCTCTTCCTAATCCAGGTCTGTAATTTGTATCGATTTTTCCAGATCCTAAGGATGTTGCTTTGATGAAAATATCATAACTTAGCTTTCTAGCAAGACTGATAGACTCCAGTTTTCCTTGAAGTCTTTTATTTTCGGATTCAAGAAATTTGTTTTGTTTTGAAGAATCAGTCAGTTTTTTATTTAAACAATGGAAATTTTCAGTTGATTCTTGAAGGTATTGTTTCAACTGAAGGATTTCCATTTCCAAAACATCTTTTATTTCAGAAGAAATGACTGATTGTTTTTTATTTCTAAAACCTTTTTCTGAATTAGGGTCTGATTTAATTGTTCTAAAATGTGATTACATTCTTCTGTTTTTTGTTCGACGTCTCTTTCAAGTTTGTCTCTAGTCCTTGTTGATTCTCCAAATCTGAGTTGCAAGGTTTGTAAATCAGATTTGCAGATATCAGATTTGACTATTGTGTCATGATATAGTTTGAGATCAGCTTTCAAACTGTTCTCAATCTTAGTCATGTGGAACTCAAATGGTGTTTTTGAAAGACCGATTTCTGAGATCATAGACCATACCTGATCGATGACATATGGAGCTCTTGATTAGGTTGTGGAAGACATTTTTGGGTTGTTTTTTTTTTTTTTTTTTATAAATTTTTTAATTTTTTTTTTGTTTTGAAAGGATTTTGAACAAGTGATATTAAAATGAAATTTTTAAGGAAAACTTATTGGTTGGTTATAAAAACGCTACACAAAAGTTTTCGACAAAAATTTCAGACTAAATCACACGAGCTCTGATACCAATTGTTGAAAATACGATAACCGATCTCCACGAATAAGGGTTATTAAGCCGGTTACTGTGTGACAGATATGTACTTTGGCTATAATATGCGGAATAAAAAAGAGTTGCGGAATAAATATAAACTAAAATTAAATAACTGAAAGCTGTAAATAAATAAAATAAAGCGGTAAATTTAATCTAGACAATATTTAAATGGACAGAAAGCGGTAAATAAAGTAAATGTTAGAAGTTAGAGGTTAGATGTAACAAACGCCATTATCAACGATAAAGTGTTTTTACAATAAATAAAAAGGTTAGAAGTTAGAAGTTAGAAGTTAGATGTCTCGGTTAAATACAGTCCACATATGTTTTCGTTGTCAAGGTTCAATTCGGATGTATTGGATATTTGGTACTGTTGATTTATAACAATTTAAATAAATCAATAACGACACAGATAATTTCAAAAGAACTTATCGATAGCTGAGGAAGATGGTGTTTTCTTTGAAGCGTCGATTCTTGTTCTTTACGGTAGGATGAGGTTTGGTAGTTTTTGGTGTTTGGTGAAATGGGTTTTTGGTGTCGGTTTAATTGAGATGCACGGGGTTTTTGTGGTTTAGTTTTTGTGGTGTATGTATTTGGTAGAGGGTGTGTAGGTTTTGTAGTTTGGTATTCGGGTTGAGGTTGTTTAGAGGTTTGAAGTTTGGTGTCGGGTAGAGGTTTTGTTTTTTGTGTAGGGTAGAGGTTTTGTTTGGTGTCGGGTAGAGGTTTTGTATGGTGTTGGGTAGAGGTTTTGTTTGGTGTCGGGTAGAGTATGGGTGTAGCGGTTTTGTTTGGTGTTTGTTTGGACGTGGATTTTCTTTGGTTGAAAAGAGTTTTCTAGAGAGTTTTGGCTGGTTTTTTTGCTCTTTGGACGTGGGGTAATCTTGATGTATTGGTGCTTGAATGGGTATGGTGTGGTGTAAGGTTTTTTGCACAAGATTGGCAAGAGGTGAGCTTCTTATTTATAGTTGCTGAAATACGGGCTTCGCGTCGCGACCATGTGTCCGTCGCGTCGCGAGGAAGCTTGGCTGGAGGTCGGTGCGCTTTTTGTCGGGTCAGTGCGTCTTCGCTGGTATGTCGAGCTTTCCGTCGCGTTTCCTTTTCGTCGCGTTGCTTTTGGTCGCGTCGCGAAGATGCGTCGAGTGCTGCTTTTGGTCGTCTCGCGATCAAGAAGTTGGTGTGGTCGCGTTTGGTTCTTCGCGTCGCGACCAGGAGTGCCGTCGCGTCGCGATTGCTGTAGCAATCTGGATTCTTCTGTCTTGCTTCTCTTCACGTCGCGACACATGTGTCTGTCGCGTCGTGATTGCTGTAGCTGGGTGATATTTTTGCTCTTTGGTTTTGAGCATCACTTCCTCGGGTTTGATTGTTTTCTCAAAGTTTCTTGGGTCTTGATTCATTCTTGTTTTTGATCTCGAGTCCATGCAACCTGAAATAAACTGATAATATTTGTCAGATAAAATAAAAACAGTTCATCTTATTTCAGTGATGGTCACATACAAAAATATTATTTTCAACAATTTCCCCCTATGTGATCATTACTGAAATAAGAACAGATTAAAAGGTAATGTTGAAAATTCTTTGAAATTTGGATAAAACATTTATAAAACCATATCCCTTGTTTTGAAAAAGTGTGACTAGATTTTACTTATGTTTTGAAAAATGTTTGTCAAGAATATTTGTTTCTGAATCAAGGTTTCATGTTCAGTTATCAAAAGGTTTTTGTATATGTATTTTCATAATATTCCTTAAGATTTTATAGCATTTATAAAGACGACAAGTGATCTTTATAGGTCGATTCAGATGAACGCTCATAGGTATAGCTCACACTTGACTGAGGTGTTTGTTTGTTCTGGATGCAGAACTGGTGTATAATCACTAAAGATGAGTGATATCTCTCAGTTTGAAGGTGTTGACTTATGCTTAATATGGATTTATACCTATATACTTTAGTCACTTGGTCTTCATATTAGATAATCAATCACATAAGACTGGTTTCGGCATTACTCAGAGGGTTTCTTCATTCATGCCATTGATGTTCACTCTCTCTCCGTCGGGAAATACATGTAGAGGGGTTTAGAAATTTTCATAGTGCATATTGCAACTAAGAATATTCAATTTATGAAGGCTACAGTATCCCGGTAAATCTTTGGTTTTGACAGCTATATTTGATAAAGCTTTTGAGAATTCGATGTTTGAGAGATGTCTGTCTCTATGGATTGTTGTAATAACTCTTCTTTTGCTTTGGTGAAGTGTTCACCTTTGTTTTATCTTTTCTTGATTTTCGCGAATACCTTTTGTGTAAAAGATATCTGATGTGGTTACCAGTTGTGATTTGTTGACATCATTTGTTGGATATGACTTTGCGTTTTGAGATTTTGAGTTTTCTTCTGGTTTTCTTGGATATGACTTTGTCGTTTCTTCAATTATCAGATTCGTTATGCAAGATGATAAATCTTTTCTTGATGTGGCTTGATTGAGGATAGGGATAGGTGATATAAAAGACAGTTTGTCTAATATATTAGAAAATGATTGTATCGTCCCTGGTCATTTTGATATCTAAGCAAAAATGAGACTAGCATCACGGTATAAGAATATAAATCCTATAAGTCATAATGAAAACACCTTTGCTCACAGAAATGAATTTCTCTTAGCAATTGAAGACGAGGCACAAATTCTCACATGGGTTTGGTTTTCATCTGAATCTCCTGATCTTATGTCCCTTAATAGATAAAATCGTTATAATTGAAATAAATTCAAAGGGAATAGGAGAATGTTCATAACGAAAATTTTGAGATTTGAACCTTCACTTTAATTTAAGAATTAATATAACTGAGAACATTCATCGAGCATAAGTATCTGAAAATTTAGTCAAGAAGATGTTAATCACATGGTTTTATAAAAACTTTTAAAAGGATAATACTTTATTCAATTTTTTTGTGATTTTTGATTATGTGGATGTTTTTTTTTGAAAATTTTGGTTTGGGGGTGAGAATGGGGTAACGAGAGTTCCCCCATAAATGATGCGCTGGGATCATTTTGGATAGGTAGATTGGGATTGTTTAAAGAGGAATTTGGTTTTGATGGTTCTCCCATAAATGATGCATTGGGATCATTTGGACAGGTGGATTGGGGTGTTTTAGGAGGGTTCTTGTTTTGGTGGTTCCCCCTCGACTGGATCCGCATCATTTTGGTTTGATTGTGAAGTTTCTGCATCGGAGGTAGTGTGGCTCTGAAGTCTTGTAGAAGGCTATGGTTTGTTGTTATATGCTTGGAACGGCCACTATCGATATACCATGTATCATCCTTGGGCTCTCCAGCACAAAGTGCCTGCAATTAGATAGAAAGTTTAGGTACCCAAACCATGGTGGGTCCTGATTTGTTAATGGTTTTCGGTGATTTGAAATCATTATGGTTTCTGTTAATTAGACGAAGTGGTTGAGGCTTGATTTGACTTATCAGATTTTCCCAATTTAAGATTTGTTTTTGAAAGCCTGTCATTTGGAAAGATTTCTGATTGTGTGAAAGGTATCCTTTATGTAATGACTTGTCTGATAACCTTTCTTTGTTTTTGGGATGAGGATGGTTTTGATATTTTTTTTGTTTTTGTGGCAAGGAGGCTGGTTTCAAAGGTTTCTTTTGGGTTTGTTTGAAAACTTTGGGTTTGCCTTGTTCCTTTTGAAGAGTAATTGGTTTAGAGGTACTGCCTTTCTCGTAAAAGGAGTTTGCTTTATTCAAAAAGTCTTTAAGTTTGGAGTTTTGGTTGGTAATTTGGATTTGGTGGGTTGAAGACCTATTAGTGAAAGATCTTTTGGAAACAGTGAAATCAGTATCATCTGGGTTACAGTTGATAACTGTTTCGTCGTCTGAATTTTCCTCATTAACAGATGTGGATAGATCTGTTAGAGTTGATTCAGAGTTTTCACTGTTAGTCCTGGTTTCTTGTTTGGCTTGTTCGATTTCGAAGGATTCTCTTCCTAATCCAGGTCTGTAATTTGTATCGATTTTTCCAGATCCTAAGGATGTTGCTTTGATGAAAGTATCATCACTTAGCTTTCTAGCAAGACTGATAGACTTCAGTTTTCCTTGAAGTCTTTTTTTTTCGGATTCAAGAAATTTGTTTTGTTTTGAAGAATCAGTCAGTTTTTTATTTAAACAATGGAAATTTTCAGTTGATTCTTGAAGGTATTGTTTCAACTGAAGGATTTCCATTTCCAAAACATCTTTTATTTCAGAAGAAATGACTGATTGATTTTTTATTTCTAAAACCTTTTTCTGAATTAGGGTCTGATTTAATTGTTCTAAAATGTGATTACATTCTTCTGTTTTTTGTTCGACGTCTCTTTCAAGTTTGTCTCTAGTCCTTGTTGATTCTCCAAATCTGAGTTGCAAGGTTTGTAATTCAGATTTGCAGATATCAGATTTGACTATTGTGTCATGATATAGTTTGAGATCAGCTTTCAAACTGTTCTCAATCTTAGTCATGTGGGACTCAAATGGTGTTTTTGAAAGACCGATTTCTGAGATCATAGACCATACCTGATCGATGACATATGGAGCTCTTGATTAGGTTGTGGAAGACATTTTTGGGTTTTTTTTTTTTTTTTTATAAATTTTTTAATTTTTTTTTGGTTTGAAAGGATTTTGAACAAGTGATATTAAAATGAAATTTTTAAGGAAAACTTATTGGTTGGTTATAAAAACGCTACACAAAAGTTTTCGACAAAAATTTCAGACTAAATCACACGAGCTCTGATACCAATTGTTGAAAATACGATAACCGATCTCCACGAATAAGGGTTATTAAGCCGGTTACTGTGTGACAGATATGTACTTTGGCTATAATATGCGGAATAAAAAAGAGTTGCGGAATAAATATAAACTAAAATTAAATAACTGAAAGCTGTAAATAAATAAAATAAAGCGGTAAATTTAATCTAGACAATATTTAAATGGACAGAAAGCGGTAAATAAAGTAAATGTTAGAAGTTAGAGGTTAGATGTAACAAACGCCATTATCAACGATAAAGTGTTTTTACAATAAATAAAAAGGTTAGAAGTCAGAAGTTAGAAGTTAGAAGTTAGATGTCTCGGTTAAATACAGTCCACATATGTTTTCGTTGTCAAGGTTCAATTCGGATGTATTGGATATTTGGTACAGGTGATTTATAACAGTTTAAATAAATCAATAACGACACAGATAATTTCAAAAGAACTTATCGATAGCTGAGGAAGATGATGTTTTCTTTGAAGCGTCGATTCTTGTTCTTTAAGGTAGGATGAGGTTTGGTAGTTTTTGGTGTTTGGTGAAATGGGTTTTTGGTGTCGGTTTAATTGAGATGCACGGGGTTTTTGTGGTGTATGTATTTGGTAGAGGGTGTGTAGGTTTTGTAGTTTGGTATTCGGGTTGAGGTTGTTTAGATGTTTGAAGTTTGGTGTCGGGTAGAGGTTTTGTTTTTTGTGTAGGGTAGAGGTTTTGTTTGGTGTCGGGTAGAGGTTTTGTATGGTGTTGGGTAGAGGTTTTGTTTGGTGTCGGGTAGAGTATGGGTGTAGCGGTTTTGTTTGGTGTTTGTTTGGACGTGGATTTTCTTTGGTTGAAAAGAGTTTTCTAGAGAGTTTTGGCTGGTTTTTTTGCTCTTTGGACGTGGGGTAATCTTGATGTATTGGTGCTTGAATGGGTATGGTGTGGTGTAAGGTTTTTTACACAAGATTGGAAAGAGGTGAGCTTCTTATTTATAGTTGCTGAAATACGGGCTTCGCGTCGCGACCATGTGTCCGTCGCGTCGCGAGGAAGCTTGGCTGGAGGTCGGTGCGCTTTTTCTCGGGTCAGTGCGTCTTCGCTGGTATGTCGAGCTTTCCGTCGCGTTTCCTTTTCGTCGCGTTGCTTTTGGTCGCGTCGCGAAGATGCGTCGAGTGCTGCTTTTGGTCGTCTCGCGATCAAGAAGTTGGTGTGGTTGCGTTTGGTTCTTCGCGTCGCGACCAGGAGTGCCGTCGCGTCGCGATTGCTGTAGCAATATGGATTCTTCTGTCTTGCTTCTCTTCACGTCGCGACACATGTGTCTGTCGCGTCGTGATTGCTGTAGCTGGGTGATATTTTTGCTCTTTGGTTTTGAGCATCACTTCCTCGGGTTTGATTGTTTTCTCAAAGTTTCTTGGGTCTTGATTCATTCTTGTTTTTGATCTCGAGTCCATGCAACCTGAAATAAACTGATAATATTTGTCAGATAAAATAAAAGCAGTTCATCTTATTTCAGTGATGGTCACATACAAAAATATTATTTTCAACAGTATGGATAGTGGCAGGTTTAACAACGGGGCTAAATGTGTCATCAAAATCGAGGCCAGGTTGTTGAAAAAAACCCTGAGCAACAAGCCTACCTTTATAATGGTCAAGGTTACCATGAGAGTCAAACTTGTGATGGTAAAGCCATCGACAGCCAACAATGTTGGCAGAGGAGGGAGGAGGAACCAGATCCCATGTGTGATTGTCAGTGAGGGTAGTCATCTCAGCATCCATAGCGAGCTTCCAATTAGGATCACGCATGGTCTGAGCAGTGGATCGAGGTATTGGGGAGAAGGTGTCTGTAGCAGACAGATTGTGAAGGACGCGAGGTTTCGGAGAACCAGTGCGAAGACAAGTGGTCATAGGATGACGAGTGGAAGTGGAGTCAGTAGCAGGAGGGGGAGGGGGAATCACAAGGAGAATGAGGAGAAGTCGACACGGCCTCGTGTGTGGAAGTGGATTCGTGTGTGGAAGGAGCCGAGGGTGGTACAATAATGGGTGGAGAATCATCATCCGGGGTGAAGTGATCATAGTCGGAGGCAGGGGCGGGATGAAAATCGGAATAGGGAAAGTGATCTTCTGTTGAGAACATTTGTGATGAAGTGCTGACGTATCCGAAGTCCCGCTCATGAAGTCCGTTGAATAAGAAAACCCCGAAGTGAATAAACAAGAGAAGACACAGAAGTCTAAAGACTCCGAAGTGCTATGCATAGAGGATCCGAAGACTTCACAGCCTGTCATCTGTCTTTTGTGTGCACGCGTATAGTACAATACGTGTTGCATGAATCTTCTATCCTATTGGCTAGTACACTGATAGGATATTCTCTGTAAAAGTTGTACTATCGGTATCACTGATTCAGTATAAATATCAGTGATACCATGCCGTGTTGTGAGTGAGACTACAAGACTAGATTACGAGAATTGTATGAAATAGAAAACCCAATTGTAAAACCAAAGTTCTAACCAAGCATTCGGCACTTGTTATTCATATCACCTTGTTTATTCAGCTTTGTTGCATTATTATTGTGTGATTGATTGTGTTATTGATTCAACATCAATCTTTGTTCATCTATTCTCTTATTTCAACACCCAACAAGTGGTATCAGAGCAAGTCAGCTCAAAAACCTGTTGATAGAGTTCGAATTCGTTTGCTTCAGTTCTAGATCTGAATCGATTCTCAGATCTAGCCTTCCGCAACTGTTGCAAATCTCTACTACCTGTTTTTACTGAAAATATCCAGTTGAAATACATCAAGATGACTGATTCCACAGCAACTTATGCCAATATGCTTAACTATGCAAACCTCATCGGTTCTGCAACAAAGGCCCCTGTTCTAGTAACTTCTTACTATGATAATTGGGCTGGTCGAATGAAGGATTATCTTATTGGACTGGACAAAGATCTATGGAGGTCTGTGACTGAAGGTCCACACACAGACATTGCTGGTCGATTCGTTGTTCCTGACGGAGAAGAAGCCGTTGTCCTTAATGCTGCAGACATGAAGAAGCTTGAAAACGATGAGAGGGCCATGCGTGAACTGAGAAGTGGCTTGGGTCCCGATGTCAGCCACCACATTGCTGATGCGAAATCTGCAAAGGAGATGTGGGACAATCTTGAACTCCGCTTCGGAGGAGATAAAATCCTCCATACTAGCAAAGTTCAAGAAATCCTTACAGATTTCGGGAACTTTAAGCAAGAAGAAAACGAGTCCTTAGAAGCCTGTTATGAACGTTTGAGAAACATGATTTACACACTAGATAAGTATGGGGAAACAAGAAGCCAACAAGAAATAAATATCAAATTTCTCTACAGTCTTCGCAAGGAGTGGAGGCCAATCATGCTCATGGTCAAATCCTATGAGAATATTGAGAAATACAAGATGGCTGCCCTATACAATCTATTAAAATCACATGAACCCGATGTGGTGGGTCGAAGAAGTGAAATGGCTAGTTCTGGACCACTAGCTCTCGTGTCAAAAGAAGAGGAAGAATCAAGTGACGAAGACATTGCTGCCTACATGGTAGATGATAATGGAGATACTGTTGCTCTCTATGCCGCCAACAATCGTAGATTCAAGAAACCCTTCTTCAAAAACAACTCTGGAAAGCCATTTGTGAAAAACTTTAACAAATCAAACTTCAACTCCAAGCCTAAACCTGAAATATTCACTCCAAAGGAGGAGAACTTGAAATTGTCAACCCCGAAGCCATCTGAAAAACCGGCTTCAGAGTCATCCAAAGAAAAGTCCGAAGAGAAGAAGATGTCATGTGATTCTGGTTATGATTGCAATTATTGTCATGGCAAGAATCATTTTGCAAAAGACTGCATGCTTCGGAAGCAAAACGAAAAGAAACCACAAGTGAAGGATGAAGCATATTACGCAAGAAAAATGGAGGAAGTTAGAGTAAGGACCAAAGACCTAGCCTTAATCGCTGCTGATGATCGTCAAGGATCATATCAAGTTTGGTCTTCGGACTCAGATGATGACGAAGTGAGAAAGCCATCTCATAGTGCTTTCATGGCCTATGATGTCGATAAGAGCTTTCTAAAAGACACTTCGGAGAAGTTAAATGATGAGGAAATGATGAAGGTTGAAGCAACTACGGGTCCTGGGTTTGTGACTTCGGAGGGATTGGAAATGACAGATGCTGATACTCCGAAGACTTGGTTTGAAGACTCTTCTGATGATGATGAGGAAGTGTGCTTGATGGCAAATGACACCCGTTTGACAATCCCAGAACAGGTATCAAAACTTCTTTCATCTTTTAAAATTCCTATTTCTCATTCTGCTCCAATTATAAATGAAATAACTCGTGATTGCTCTGTTATGCATAAATTACTCATTGATGCTAAAAATAGGGATGTACTCACTGAGCAGGAGCTTCTAAGCTTGAGGGGGAGAGTAGAGAGCCTGAAGCTAGCATTAGAAAAATCCAATCTAGAATCTCCTTGTTAGAAGAAAACAGAGAAAAATTCCTAAACAATCATGATGTAATCTTGAAACAGCGAAACATATTTTGTGAAACAGCCAAACGATTATATACGCATATTACTAGAATTTATCATTCAGCTGATGTTTGCAATGTCCAACATAGACAACTATTGCCTTTCATTGAGTTTAAATTAAAGGAAGTCGATAGTATATCTTATGAATGCGAATCCATAGTATCAGGTTCCGAAGTTACAAATCCATCATATAAACATGGCCTGGTATCTGTAGAAAAACATCTAACTGCTGATAACTTGTTGAAAATATTGCCTCAAGAAATTCTCATCCTGAAAAAGGTTGTACCTCAAATTGAAACAAAGGAAAAGGAACTTGTCAATAACATGTCTGAGAAGGATTCTGAAAGTGATTTGGACATGGAGGAGATTGATTGTTCTTCTTTGATATTGTTAAAGTCATCCTCTATATCCGAATCGACCTCCGAAGACATTTCACAAATGTCTTCGGTGGACAAAGGAAAAACAAAAATGGATTATGAATCAAAAAATTTTGAAACCAAAGAAACTTCTAATTTCAAACTTCAAATCACAGATGAATCCGACTCTTATGATCAATATCTCAAGGATGATTCAAAAAGGCTAGTCAAAGTGGCATGTATCTATCCTAAGGTTTCTTACTTCAAAAACACAATTTTGGTAAAACCCGGTGGATTACCCTCAATTGATAATGAATTGCAAAAACTTCTTGAAAAGGATAACTCCATAGTTACAAATGAAGGGTTTTTCTCATCATCCAAAATGGTCGAGAACGAAATGAATGAGAAAATGGAAGTAAAAATAAATATAAGGAAACATTTATACGGTCACAATGTGTATAATCGTCTTTGTTTTGAAAAAGAGAAAATACCCAAAAACATGTCACACTTACTAAATCTCAAGAACGATGATCACATTTACATTAATCAAAACTACAAATAAATTCAAGTTGTGGAAAAACCCACAGTTCCGAAGATGGATGTATTGGAATTAATGGAATCTTATGAATGTGTACCTTTTTCACACAATCCTGAAAATGAAGTTTCAAAATCAAAAGTTTTAACCAACAAAACCTCAACACAAAAACCCCAAATTTTGAAAAGACCACAAATTCTACAAAAACCAAAATCAGCAGTGGTGATTTCAAAACCAACTCAAAAACCCACTGTTGAAAATTCGAAAACCAAGCAAACCTTAAATCTTGTGAAAAGAAAAACTCCTTTTGGAGATCTGAAACAAAATGAAGCAATTGCTTCCACTTTTGGTACAAAACCTGTTTGTTCAAAAATCTCAGAAGTCAAAAGTCGAAATGAAAAACCAACTTTTACACCAAGGAAACCTAACTTTCCAAATCCAAAATTTCCAAAAACCTACGAAGAAAACATTTTCAAAAGGAAACAATCTGATAGATACATTCCACAAATGGCTGGACAACAATTTGGATATGTTCAAGGATAAGGATCTCTCATTAAATGACTTTAAAATGGCATACGAAGAGTATCTTTGTACCTCTACGTTGTGCAGCTCAATTTCAACGAAGTCAAAAACTGAAAAACCAAAACAAAATTGGAAAAGAAATGACTTGAAAGAAAACTTAACTGCAAAAACAAAAACTTCAAAATCTTCAAAATCCTCAAAATCAAAATATTCCATTCAAAAATGGGTTCCGAAGTCTGCCATTTTGTCAGTCACTTCAGACTCATCATTTTTAACTGAAAACTCTTCTGAATCCTGCTCAAACACTTCGGAATCGTGCTCATCACATGAGGCTTCGGAGAATTTGATTAATTAAATGCAAATGAAATTTCTGAAGAGGCCGTAGAAAAATGGATTCAAGAATCCTTTGCTTACCCTGAGGACCCAAGATTGATTGGGTACCAACTCCTTCTTGATTGATTGCAGGTTATTTCTGATGAGCGGTATGATTCAAAATGGTACATGGATAGTGGCTGCTCAAGACATATGATTGGGAGGAAGGAATATCTCAGGGATTACAGGAATTTGGATGATGCTGGAAATGTTCACTTTGGTAATAATGAAACATGTCCAATTCGGGGATATGGAAAATTAACAAATGACCAATTCACTATCAGTCGAGTGGCATTTGTTGAAGGATTAAAACATAACCTTGTGAGTATATCTCAATTGGTGGTTAGAACAGGAAACGCTGTCACGTTCAACAACCAAGGGAGTGTAATCACCAAAGAAGCAACAAATGAAGTCTTACTGAAATCATAAAGGAAGGGATCTATGTTTCCCTTAAATCTAAAGCCAGTGACCGGTGGGCAATCCTTATGTCTTCTCTCCAAAGCCAACTCCGATGTTAGCTGGTTATGGCACCGAAGACTCGCCCATCTGAACTTCAAAGACCTGAACAAATTGGTGGCTATGGATTTGGTTCGAGGTATGCCGGCTCTCAAATTCGACAATGATTCTCTTTGCTCTGCTTGTGAACATGGCAAGCAGACAAAACAAAGGCATCCTACAGTGATCAACCCCAAAATCACCGAACCTCTTTCTTTTCTCTACATGGATTTGTTTGGACCATCTACAATAGAATCAATAGGAAAGAAGAAGTACATTCTTGTTATTTTTGATGACTATTCAAGGTTTACTTGGGTGTTGTTCCTAAGAAACAAATCAGATGCAGCTGATGAAATCATCAACTTTATAAAGAAAATGGAATTGATGCTCAACAAGAAAGTCCAAACTGTGCACAGTGACAACGGTTCGGAGTTCAAAAATCAGACCTTGGATGGATTCTTGAAGACAAAGGGAATTAGTCACAACTTCTCTGCACCCTATACTCCTCAACAAAATGGGGTTGTGGAAAGAAGAAATCGCTCTTTGTGTGAAGCAGCCAGAACAATGCTAAACTTCGTAAACTTGCCCATGCACTTCTGGGCTGAAGCTATCTCCACTGCATGCTTTACTCAAAACAGATCCTACATTCATAAATGATTTCATATTACACCTTACGAAGTACTCAACCGAAGAAAGCCAAATGTCAAATTTCTTCACATCTTTGGCTGTAGGTGTTTTATATTAAACATGAAGGATCACTTGACCAAGTTCGATGACAAATCAGAACAAGGCATCTTCCTTGGTTACTCTCAAGACTCAAAAGCCTACAGAGTCATGAACAAGAGAACTCGCAAAATCGAAGAAACCTTTAATCTAAGGTTTGATGACTACTACATCAAGAAGTCTCTGCATCCATTTCCTATGTCTTCAATCTTTCCAAAGCCTGCTGTAAATGCTGTTCCAATCACAACATTTGACACAGACTTCTCACTTTTATTTGATCAACTTGTGAGAGCTGTGGACTCCGAAGCTAGGGCACCAGATAACCATGAGTCCGAACTCTCCAAGCTCACAGATGGACCTGATGACTCCTCTACAAGCAGCATACAAAGACCATCTTCTGTTGAGGGGGAGCCATCTAACCAGAGTATGGGAAATACAAGTGTTGAGGGGGAGCCATCAAACCGAAGTGCTGGCACTCCAAGTACTGATGGGGAATCAAACAACAGTCCAAAAGGAACCAACACTCCTATCTCTACTCCCCAGTCAATCTCAAATATCATATCCCTGTATCCAACAATCCAGGGGGAGCCAGAGATTGTCACTCCGAATTCAGCCACAACAATCGCTTCGGATAAAGCTACCACTTCCTCAACACCAACAAATGTCCAGGGGGAGCACACATCAAACTCAACTTCACAAATGCACACACCACAAACCAACACAAATTCAAATAATCACTTGCTAATGGGTGATTTTCCTTCCACTTTGCGATATCCCTCAGACATTGAGGACATTGATGCTAAAGGACCTCCTGATTTCGATCCAAACTATACTCCTTTGGACAAATGGACGAGAAATCATCCTCCATCACCTGTCATCGGTGATGTTCGAGATAAAGTACTGACTCGTGCACAACTTCACCAAAGACAATTAGATCTTAAAAAAACTTCTGAGTTGTGCATGTTCAATGTCTTTATTTCTAAGGTAGAACCTAAGAACGTCAAAGATGCATTTGATCACTCAGACTGGATTGAAGCAGTGCAGTTGGAATTAGAAGAATTTGAAAGAAACAAAGTTTGGAGGCTAATTCCAAAACCTGTAAATGCCTCAATTGTCGGTCTCAAATGGGTGTACCGTAATAAACTAGACACCGAAGGCAATGTAGTTCAGAACAAAGCTAAGCTGGTTGTCAAGGGTTATCGTCAACAGGAGGGGATCGATTATGAAGAAACTTTTGCTCCTGTTGCCAGACTCGAATCAGTTCGGATATTTTTAGCTTATGCTGCACACAAAAACTTTGATGTCTATCAAATGGATGTTAAATATGCTTTTCTGAATGGTGATCTCGAGGAAACCGTTTTTGTTGAACAACCACCTGGCTTTGAAAATAAAACTCATTCGAATCATTGCTATGTGCTAGACAAAGCAGTCTATGGTTTAAAACAAGCCCCAAGAGCTTGGTATGAGACCTTGACTAAATTTTTGAAAGAATCAAACTTTAAGCAGGGATCAGTGGATCCAACACTTTTTAGAAAGAAAGTTGGATCTCACTTAATGTTAGTCCAAATTTACGTGGATGACATGCTCTTTGGATCCACTGACCCTAATTTGTCAAAAGATTTTGAAAAATTAATGAAAAACAAATTTCAAATGAGTATGATGGGGAAGATTAATTTCTTTCTTGGATTACAAATAAAACAATCCAAGGAGGGGATATTCATCAATCAACGAAAGTATACGAAGAGTTTGCTTGAACGCTTCGGAATGACTAACTGCTCCAAAGCAAAAGTTCCTCTGCCTGCAGGTACAAGGTTAAATCCATCATTGGACAAACCGAAGACAGACATACAGCAATACCGAAGCATGATTGGATCATTGCTCTATCTTACAGCGAGTCGTCCTGACATCATGTTTGCAGTTTGCAATTGTGCAAGATATCAGGCTGACCCAAGGGAACCTCACTTGGCTGCGGTTAAGACAATATTCTGATATCTTCATGGAACTACTGCTTATGGTCTGTGGTATCCAGCAAACTCTGGTTTCTACATACAAGCTTACTCAGACTCCGATCTTGGTGGATGCTCTATTGATCGCAAGAGCACTTCGGGAGGTTGTCAATTCTTAGATGGAAAACTTATCAGCTGGCAATCCAAGAAGCAAACTTGTGTCTCTATTTCCACCGCAGAGGCTGAATATGTAGCAGCTACAGCGTGTACTTCGCAGATCATTTGGATTCAAAGTCAATTGAAAGACTATGCCATTAATATGAAAAAAATTCCTTTGTTCTGTGACTCTCAAAGTGCAATTCGTATATGCCACAATCCAGTTCAACATTCCAAGACGAAGCATATAGCTCTTCGCTACCACTTCATCAAAAGTCATGTTGAGGAGGGGAATATTGAGGTGCACTTTGTTCACACTACAGAACAATTGGCAGATATCTTCACAAAGGCTCTAAATGAAGAAGCATTCACAAAAATCGTTCGTGGACTTGGAATGATAGATGGAACAACTCTTCAATAAATTCCAGATTTGCTCACCCTTACTCTTTTCTGCAAAAACACTAAACTCCGTAGACCCCCGAAGTCAATTTTGGCTTCGGAGCTCATCGGAGAAAAATTAGCAAAAACACTTGCTACTTCACAGCATTATTCCGAAGTAAAATATCACTTCGGAAGTCTGCGGAACAAACTTCTCTTCAGAATAAACTCTCCAAATTTGAAAATCACTTAAACATTGGTTGACTTCATGTTTCAAGGATAAAAATAAAGAGTTGTTTAAGTCAAAGGAAATTCAAAAACAAGAAAATTCATACCAAACGAAAAGAAAATTCTGATGCACAATGACAAAGTCTAACTTTTCTCTCATGAATTAACCAAGTAAAGGACAAAACTTTGATTTTAGATTCTGAAAATCATACCTTATTGCACTAAAAGGTATTTGGGAATCGACTTGAAACATTGGTAAGAAAACAGACTTCGAATTGAGGTCAAGGCTATTTTACAATTTGAAGCCTTGTTTGATTCCAATAACCTTAACATAATGTCTATTTCTAACCACCCTTCGAAACTTGACTCGCTTCAACTTCAAACTAATCATGTAGCCTCAAAACTACACAGGATAATTCAAGTGCTCTGAAGTTTTCCTCAAAAATAGTACCAACATTGTTTGATAAGTAAATTTACATCTCTTTTCATTAATGGTACAAAATTGAACTATATGATGATTTTCACTCACAATGATTGTTTAATACAAAAACAAAAAGCACCAAAGAAAGAAACCAAATGGTGATGTTCTATGTCTTCGGATAAGGAAATTCATAATAGAAAACAAGAAAGAAAAATAGATAACCAATTGTCAAAAGAAACAAAGACAAACAAAAACCAAAAAGATAACCAAGGGAATGCAAAAGAAAAATCAGCATTCAAAGGCTTATTCTTCTGCTTTAAATAACAATACAAGGAGCTCCTATAACATAGTCGAGTACCTTGTAGAATAATATGAACATTTCAAGTAGTCTATCTTAAATGATAAAGTGGGAGTGGTGTACGAAGCTCAAAGGCTTGTCATCAGAGCTTAGTATCCAAACACTTCAACTGATGAAAAGGAATAAATTTTTCAAATGAATCTTCAAAACAATCCAATCCAACTTCAAAAACACTTCTGATGCTCAATTCATGAATGAAAACTTCTTTAAATTTCAAATGCAAAGGATGTTATCTTATTATATTTGAAAATTTTGAAGCACATAAGCACAACTCAAAACATGTTTCCTAATGCGAAATCAAGTTAGTGATGGCCCATCATTGATGGGGTAATTAGACTTATACATCCATGACCGATATTGAATCAAACAAACTTCCAAATGAAAAATGGACTTCCAACATGATTCGAATGATTCTGAACATTAACTCGTTAAATCATCTTTTCATAATATTCATGGAAGTTAAGGTTAAACGACATGTTGCATCAGTCAAAAGTAAAATCAAAAACTCATAGAAAAACAAAGAGAAAAACATATGGACTTCGGTACATTGATGAACACTTTGCAATCACATGTCAATCACCGAAGTGAAAGAACACTCTTCGGAGTCAAACATAACTTTATGCTCCGAAGCGTATCCTCAACGGTCATAATTTTTCATAACTACGAAGTCAATTAAATGTTCAAATGATTTCCACATTTATTATAAATCACAGAGACAAACATTCCTTGAATTATAACTGTTTGTTTACAGCTGTCAATGAGAATTAAATAGAAAACATTAACGATAATGACTTCTCAAAAAGTAGCAGTTCAAATTTTGAATCATTGCAACTGACAGCCGTATATTTCTCCTTTTTGCAGAGATAGTGGGACGAGCAGGTGCTGAGGTGTCCATTTTCTACTGGATCATTTCAATCGTGCATTAAATGACCTAGGGACCACGAATACTATATAAACTTCTCACCTCTTCCATTGCACTCTTTACGCGAACACAACTCCTATTTCTCTCTGCAAACTTACTCTCGAAGAAATCCACAAACCCTTCATCCTCTTCATCTTCTTCATCTCATCATCAATGGCGGCTGAAGCATCATCGCAAACCACTGAAGCCATTTCTGTTCCAAATCTCAAGAGTCAATCATCAAACCCGGTGCTACGAAACGATCTGTCTCTTTACCCTAAACCAATCGATGCATTGGTGGAATGCATGAAAAGGTCTATACTAGGTTATGCCTTAACCTGTACTCCTTCAGTCCCTGCGACTCTGGTTCACAGGGCTCACTACACATCCAATGCCCTGTTTGACTCCAACAACCAGGTCAAATCCGTGTTCTATGAGGCTGTTGATGCCAAGGGCAAAACAAAGAAAGTGCAATTAACCAAGGAGAAGTTTGCTGAAGCTCTCCGACTTCCAATCTACAACTCAAAGGAAATGGTGGTCCCATCTGCTGACCCACTGGTTAGTATGTTCAACGAAATGGGGTATGAACCCCAGCTTGAAAGAATAAGCACCTTCAAGAAAAACCAACTCCCTGACCTCTGGAGATACTTCTTCAGTATCTTCCTGAGATGTCTCTCTGGAAGAACCTCAGGCCTTGATTCTGCGAGTGTTACATTCCAAGGTCTCCTCTACGGAATTTACTACGATGTCAAGGTGGACTACGCAACAATTCTGTGGACCGATTTCTGCTCCCACATTAATCACAGTATGAAGGGGACAGAAATTGCTAATGCAAGATTTTGGGCGATCGTTGTTCATGCCCACTACCAGCAGATAGGATATGTTCCTGATCCCTCTCTTGGAGAGATGAAGTTCACTCCTATTGCAATTCCTATTCTAGACGATGAACCTGCTGACTTCTGTGCTCAAATTCCAAATGTCATGCTCTCCAAAGTCCCTCTGGAATGCAATGAGGTAAACTCCTATCGCAACTCTTTAGTAATTCCTTACCCAACTCGCGACATGAGTCAGGTTGCACCTGTAAGAGAGCTTCCAAAAAGAAAAGGGAAGAGGAAAATGGCTGGTGGACCCAATAGTCCTAAGAAAGAAGAGAAGAAAAGAAAGACTTCGGTGAAAACAACACCGAAGAGGAAACAGCCGAAGAGGCAAAGGAAAATAATGGCTGTGGATGAGTCTTCGGACTCAGAAAGGACTCCATCCACAGTCCATGAAGAAGAACAAGAAGAAGAACAATTTGCTGATCAACCTCCTTCACCTACACCAACAACCAGACCAACCTCTCCATTGCAAACTACCGTTCCTCCATCTCCACCTAAAACAACCAGACCACCCACACCTACACATACTATACCACCTCCTCCACCACCTCCTACAACAGCTCAACAAACTACCACCATTCACATTACTTCATCTGATATACCACCACCACCACCAACAACTGCTCCTCTAACCTTCGAAGTACCTATCTCTGGTATTGATTTTTCATTACCAGAGTTTGACTTAACCCCATCACCCTCAAGACAAAACCCCACTTCGGCTGCTTTCTTTGAAGCCTTTCATTTGGCTCCTTTGAATGTTGAAGGAGTGTCCGATGAAGATTTGCCAGATGAAGGATTTGTACTAATGAAACAGTACAAAGTCCTTAACTCCAAGCTTGACACTCTCATTCAAGCTCAAACTGGCTTTCATCCCACCAAACCCACCTTGGGTGACATCACCGAAGAGATTGAATCTCTGGAGTTCTCCTTGTCCAAATAATTCAAGGACTCCATACAAACGCTCGAACAAAAGCTCATGGAGCAACAAAGTAAGATCCAATCCTCCTTCGAACAGAAGTTGGAATCCGCTATAACCTCCATCAACAAGAAATTTGATGCCCTTGCTGAAAAGATGGAAAAATCAAACTCCGAAGTTATAAAAGCCTTGCAAGGACTTCGGAGTGAATCCCAGCATAGTACCAAGCTTGAAAAACAACTTGATGAGGCTAGAGCAAAAATCGAAGAGCTCACAGCCGCCCAAACCACTTCGGATATCACTAAGTTTACAGAGAAACTGCAACGAACGAATGCAGCTCTCACACAAGACTTGGTTGCAAAGTTGAGAGTTGCACTTCAACCTCTGATAAACTTTTCTGATAGGTTGTCTAGGCCACAGGGCAGGCCTACCACTGCTCAGCATGCGGGGCATGCTTCACAAGGGGGATAAAGGCCTAGACAGATCTCTGCAGCCACAGCAGGTCCTTCAACCTCAACCATTACAACCACCACCATAGGTGCTAGTAGATCGGCTGGAGCTGGAAGCTCGTCAGACCGATCACTAAAAAGCATAATTGCCCCACACATGGAGGAAACATACAAGGCCAGGCGAGCAGATTACAATCTAATGATCAAAATAAACGAATTTGCTCGTGATAATGGTGAGTGGACTGTTGAGGAAATCAAGCAATTTGGATTCCAAAATCCAAATGTACTTAACAGACTTCCTCTTCGGAGTTTTGCAACTATTGACTCCGAAGACACCCAGCTTGACATCCCCTTCAATCCGAAGACTTTCGCTTTTCTTCAATTCATCATTTCGGTACCCGAGGATCAGAAATCAAGTTTTTGGACCAATAAAATCAATTTCCATGCCAAATACATTCAACGACAGAGTTATGTTTGGAGCTTGAACAAGATAAAGAAAATTCTTTCGATCAAAGAAGCTGAAGTCTACATAGGCTTCAGGAATTATGAATTTCTTGTTCTTAAGGGGCAGATGAAGTTGAATCTAGGTTCTCAATTGCAGACTTCCCAATCATGAATCCTATGGACTTCATCCAGATTCTTGATCTTTTGCGAAGCAGTGAGGCCGCTCATGCTGCAATGTCTGCCCTCACCATCAAAAACCACATCCTGGGCTTCCTTAACAATTATCTTCTCAGGTTTGCAAAACACGACCTGGAGTTATGTTCCTACTACATACAACCTTTGAACACTCCTCCTATTGTAGTTCGAAACATAGCCAGATTCAAGAATGGAGAGATTTTAGACGAACCATATGGCATAGTTTTCAAAGGACTTCGAAATGAAACCGAAGTGACAATCAAGTTCTTTGAAATAGACTACATTGGCCTCCATCCCTCCTCCTTTATCTCTGGGATGATCTCTCATGTGAATGCCTGTCATGCTAATTCCACCGAGAAAAAGAAGAAGTTCATGGATCATATGAACTGGTATCTACCAATAAGAAAAACCTTGAAGAATGCATACAAGAGAAACTTTTGTGTATAGGCTTCGGATGCACTTCACACAAAGGGGGAGATTGTTGAGAACATTTGTGATGAAGTGCTGATGTATCCAAAGTCCTGCTCATGAAGTCCGTTGAATAAGAAAACCCCGAAGTAAATAAACAAGAGAAGACACCGAAGTCTAAAGACTCCGAAGTGCTATGCATAGAGGATCCGAAGACTTCACAGCCTGTCATCTGTCTTTTGTGTGCCCGCGTATAGTACAATACGTGTTGCATGAACCTTCTATCCTATTGGCTAGTACACTGATAGGATATTCTCTGTAAAAGTTGTACTATCAGTATCACTGATTCAGTATAAATATCAGTGATACCATGCCGTGTTATGAGTGAGACTACAAGATTAGATTACGAGAATTGTATGTCTACAAAATAGAAAACCCAATTGTAAAACCAAAGTTCTAATCAAGCATTCGGCACTTGTTATTCATATCACCTTGTTTATTCAGCTTTGTTGCATTATTATTGTGTGATTGATTGTGTTATTGATTCAACATCAATCTTTGTTCATCTATTCTCTTATTTCAACACCCAACATCTTCATCAAAGACGACATGACGAGAGATGATGACATGTTGAGTGACAAGATCAAGGCATTTATAGCCTTTATGATCGATAGCAGGACCCAGGTAGACACACGCAGAAGACCGAGGTGAGAGTTTGTGAGGAGTAGCGGAAGCTGTGTTTGGGTTGCATAGACAACCAAACACACGGAGGTGGTCATACTTTGGGAAGAACCCAAAAAGAACCTCAAATGGAGTCTTGAGAGCAAGAGTGGTAGTGGAAAGAAGATTGACAGTATGAACCGCTGTCAAGAGAGCCTCAACCCAAAACTTGGGAGGCAGGGACGCTTGAAACAGGAAAGTGCGAACAATATTATTAATGGTACGAATGGAGCGTTCGGCCTTGCCATTTTGCTGAGAAGTGTAGGGGCAAGAGAATCGGATAGAAATGCCATTAGAGTGGAGATATTGGAGTAACGATCGATTGTTAAATTCACGACCGTTATCACACTGAAAAGAATGAATATCGGTTTTAAATTGGTTGCGAACATACATTCGAAAATTCTGAAAAATAGAGAAAATGTCAGATTTAGCACGCAACGGAAAAACCCATAAGAAATGTGAAAAATCTGTTAGGATCGAGACACTTAGCATACGAACACGAAACTCACACACTCAGCTAACAAATTAATAACAATAAGAACACAAGGATTTTTACGTGGTTCGGATTCGGTGTCAATCCTACATCCACGGGCACAACTAGATTTTATTTGAATGAGGAGATTACAAGAGATACACACTCAATCTTTGCATGTATTGTGTGTTGTGGTGCATGATGCTCTTCATCTAATGCTATATTTATACATGTAAGTAATTAATGTGAATATATGAATTTTCAAATCAAAGAAAGAGGCTTTGCCTAACTTTGAAAACCTTCACCAAATCTTCACCAACTTTGAAATTTCACCTAACAATCTCCCACTTGAAGATTTGAACATCTCTCATTAATCTCCTAACATAACAAGTCTTCCAAGCTTCCAATTCCCAAGAACAAGCTAAGACTCAGTCAAATTCCCTTAGTTGTAGCCGCCCCTCATCTTTAAGTACTAGAAGGGCCAGTTGAAACTCCCACTAGCTCCAACTCAGCCGTGGCTAATCCCACCACCGACTCATCCTCTGTCTCAACCGGTTTGGACACTCCACCAGCTCCAAAGATACACCGAGGACCACTAACACTCTCCAAACTTTGTAAACTTCCAACAGGAGAGAATTTTTCAGTCTTAGTCTTCAAAACCCAACGGCTCTTTGTAACTATACCAGGAACACACCCCGTGCTCCCACTGTCACAAAATCCCCTGAATGGTTTAGACTTTCCGACTCGTTCAACTAACATCCCCTTGGCTCCAGAATTTGAAAAATGAACTCTCTTAGCACTAGATTTAGCGAACCAGATTTTGTCATGCTTAATGGGGACGGTCATACTTCACTCAGCAGGTACCTCAACCATATACAATGACCCACGCTTCATACCTTGAGCAATCACCGAATTACCATTGACCACCCTCTATTTACCACCACCAAACCTTACTTCCAGTCCTTATTTATCCAGCTGACCAACAGAAATCAATTTCTTCTTCAGCTCCGGAATCACGCTGACATTCTTCAGGTTCCATGTAGTTCCCAATGAAGTAACCAGATCAATATCTCCTATGCCCGTTACTTAAAGCATCTCGTCATTTGCTAACCGTACCTTCCCAAAATCTCCATCTTTTAGATTCACCATCGTTTCTCCGTTGTCCATGGCGTGAAACGAAGCTCCTGAATCCATGACCCAAGAGTCTACATAGTTTTCCATACTGAGTATCAATGCATCTTCCTGATAAACATTCTCAGCACCAACACTGTTTAATTCTTTCTTTGGACATTGACTCTTAACATGTCCCACCTCTTGGCAGTTCCAGCACTTCACATTCTTCCAAGTTCTAGATGAACTTCTTCCCCGACTCCCACTGCTCCCACTATTCCTGCTATTCCCTCTACCTCTTCCGATGTTTAATAACTCAGAAGAAGAAGATCCACCTTGATTCTTGCGTCTGACATCCTCGCCAAGAACCAAATCTCTAACCCCTTCAAAAGTCATACCACTGGTCTCCACTGAACTTGTAACAGCGGTTACTGTTCCAGACCAGCTATCAGGTAGTGAAGCTAGTAGCAGTGAAGCTTGAGTCTCGTTATCAAATTTAATTCCCACAGATGATAATCTGGACAGAATTGAATTTAGATTGTTAATGTGAATCGTAACTGAACCTTCCTCATTCATCCTTGTAGTGAACAGCTCTCTCATCAAGAACACCTTTTTAGCCGCCGACGGTTTCTCATACATGTTCGTCAGAGCATCCATCATACCACGCGCCGTGGTTTCCTTCATGATGTTGAAAGCAACGCTCCTTTCCAACGACAACGTAATAACCGCCTTAGCTTTCTTGTCCTTTGAGTTCCACGCATCTTCAGCAGCTTTTTCCATTTTCTCCGGTTTGTCTCCAAGTACCACGTCCAAATCTTTCTGACATAGCAATGCTTCTAATTGCATTTTCCACCAGCTAAAGTCAGAATCGTTGAACTTCTCAATTACAATCTTGTCTTCAGCCATTACGACAAACAAGAAAGAACTCGAGACAATTTTGCAATTTTTCTGAGACTTCAAGGACCTGTCTTGCAATTTCCTGGAAGTTCAGGGACTTGTTTTGCAATTTTCTAGAACTTCAATGACCTGTTTTGCAATTTTCGGAACTCCAGGGACCTGTTTTGCAATTTTCTGAAAAAATCTGCTACAGTACTGCTACAGGAACGCTACAGTGAACTGCTACAGTGTCGTCTTCTTCGGCGGACTCCGGTGCTACAGTGTCGTATTCTCCTGCGGACTCCGGCGCTACAGTGTCGTCTTCTCCGGTGGACTCCGGCGCTACAGTTTCGTCTTCTCCGGCGATCTGGTTTCTCCGGTCACTATTCTGGAGAACATTTGGCCGGCGATTTGGAGGTCTTCCGGTTGTCGAAAAAATCCAAAAAATATATTTTCGGAATCTGCGGTACGAGACCTTTCCAACGGCGTACACCAAAATCGTTTTTGAGACAAAAAATTTTCGACCAAAAAACAGAAAATCACCCTCTGGAGCTAGACCAAGGCTCTGATACCACTTGTTAGGATCGAGACACTTAGCATACGAACATGAAACTCACACACTCAGCTCACAAATTAATAACAAGAAGAACACAAGGATGTTTACGTGTTTCGGATTCGGTGTCAATCCTACATCCACGGGCACAACTAGATTTTATTTGAATGAGGAGATTACAAGAGATACACACTCAATCTTTGCATGTATTGTGTGTTGTCGTGCATGATGCTCTTCATCTAATGCTGTATTTATACATGTAATTTATTAATGTGAAAATGTGAATTTTCAAATCAAAGAAAGAGGCTTTGCCTAACTTTGAAAACCTTCACCAAATCTTCACAAACTTTGAAATTTCACCTAACAAAATCATCAAGAAATAATATATAATATTGAAAACCACTCAAACTAGGAACCGGAGAAGTCCATAAATCAGAGTGAATGTGTTCAAATACACGCGTTGTTTTAGACAAAGACGAAGAAAAAGATAAACGACAATGTTTCCCAAGTTGACAAGCATGACAAATGGGAACTTTATTTGTAGTACTAGAAATAAAACGACGAGACTTCAAGAACTGGAGAATAGAAGAGCTGGGATGTCCAAGACGGCGATGCCAAGTGGGTAGAGACACGGTGGTGAGAGCAGAGTCCGTGGAAGAAGAAGTGCACGGGTACAAATCACCATCGCTATCGCATCGCTGAATAAGAGCATCCGAGTCAATATCCTTAACAGAAAAACCAAACGGTTCAAAAGAGACAGAAACTTAATTATCAGTAGTAAAGCGACGAACAGACACTAAGTTTTTAACCATTTGATTTGACAAAAGAATATTTTCAAGAAGAAATTTATTTTGAGAAAAAGGAAGAAAAGATTGACAAATGTGAGTAGCCGGAACAATAGCACCATTACCCACCATAATAGATTTAGAGTTGCACGGAGTCAAAGAAAGCATGTTACCTTGATTAAAACTCATGTGAGAGCTAGCCCCGGTGTCCATGTAATATTGATTATCCGGCGGTGGTTGAACCGACATAGCTTGAAAAACCGAAGCAAGGTCCGTGGGCTGTGAGGAGTGCGACTGTCCAGCAGGCGGAAAAAATTGTCCATTGGAATTGGGCTGAAATCCATTGCTGTTGGGCCGAGGGAGGTGAGTGGTGGGCTGCCCAAAAAAGGCGTGGTGCTGGGGAGTTGCTGGGCTGCCAGCGCTGATTGAAGGAGGCATCGGCTGGGCTGCAAGTGGGCCAAGTGGGACGTTGAAGCATGTGGAGCGGCAGAATCAAGGTGGGATGGTGGAATGCAATTTGTTGAAGCAAATGGGTAGTTCCACGTGGTTGGGTTCATACCGTAAGCACCATTTGACCCAAAATAATTAAGTGGCTGTTGAGTTGTAGAAAAAACACTAGGATGAGATCCCATGATTCCTGCAAAATTCGAATGTGAACTTGTATTTGTTCCTGCAAAAGTGTTAGTAGTAGAAGAATTACTAGAATTGCCCCCCTGGAAGTAACCCGATTATTGTTACGATTTTTATTCCACTTATTTTTAGATTTTTAGGATTGTTGGGTGGAATAAAGGGCGGTAGTAGTTGTATGGGTAGGGTCGGGCAAAATTTCATTGTGCTCTTCACGGTTTTCATGTAGTAAGAGCATGTTTTTGGCTTCCAAAAAAGAGGGAAAGGGCTTTGTATTAGTGATGACATCTATGATACTTTGATAGGAGGATGGGAGGCCAAGAAGGATTTGCATAACAAGTTCAACATCCGAAATTTCGGAATCTACATCGTGTAAGGCATCGGCGAGGTGTTTAAGGCTATGACAATATTCTTGAATGGAGGATGCACCTTTTTTGTTATTGCGAAACTGTTCTTGTAATTGTAACATCCGGGGCATTTTATTATTCAGAAAAAACTCATGCAAGTTGTCCCATAGGTCTTTGGCGGTGCACGTATCAGTAGTGATTACTTGCAAAATAGTCGGATCACACGTAGAATAAAACCACGATTTTACACGTGAATCTATTGAGTGCCAATCCTCATCATCATCACTTTTTGGTTTAGAAGTACTAGTGATGTAACCAAGGACTTTAGCACCTTGACAGATATCCTTGAAAATGCAACACCACAACTTAAATTTCGAGCCATCGGGAGTCAGTTTGAAACAAAATTGATTGTAGACATTTGTGACCGCGTAAACAAGTTGTTGAGCGGTCGGGGCTAAAGTGGAGGATGAGGCGGGTGTGGACATAATTAACCCAGAAAATCCAAATACAAGATGAAAATAAAAAACGCAAATATAATCAGAGAACTAACTGTGGGTAGAGAGGAGGGTTCAACTGTTGCAGCAGGAAGAATCGATTAAAATCATGAAGCCTTGAGCAGAGAGCAATGCGGATGCTTGAGTAAAATCTGAAGAGGCAATAGCGTGACTGATTGCAACAAGAGCCGTGATGCCAGGAGGTGTGATCGGTAATGGGGAAGAAAAGGAGAAAAGAAAAAAAAAAGAAATCGTGAAGATGGGGTTCACGACAGGAGGTATACGGCTGTGTCGTATTGGCTTGATATCATGTTGATATGTGGAATAATACCCTCTTAGGGTTTGCATTAATTAACATCAGTATAAATAATACAGAGGTTAGGACATTTACATAAAGGACCCTGAACTATAAACAAATATAAAACCTACACACTAATTATAAAACCTATACAATTAACAGGTTCAAATTCCTACTACCAACAAAATATCTCAACGAAATTTATCAACATAACAAGCAGCATTCGATATGTCAACAACAAACTGGTTTCTATGCTACCGGCTAAACCATAAAACATTTACATTTAAGGGGAGGGGTATGATCAGTGATACAAACGTCGTCTCAAAGCCCCGTAGCCCGTAGGGTTTTGTATATCATTTACACAACTCCTCAAATAATATTAAAACTTTACAATTTTTTTCTTCTATCTGCTATGAATTGATTTACTCAAATGTTTGTAAGAACATTAACACCAACAACGCATCTAAGAACATGAGTTTGAAAGAACATTAATAGACCGAGTTTGAGAAACTTATGTGTGCCAGTGATGAAGATGTCGAAGGAAGCGAACCGAGTTGAAACCCTAGTAGTCAAAATTGTGGCCGTGATGAAAAGGGATCGACTATTTATACTCTATTTTTTTTAACTCTTATCTCCTAATTATTAAGTGAATCTTTTTTTTAATAAAATGATTCATTACTTTTTCTTATAATAATTGTTAAATTATTACTAATAATCATTATATTTATTTTTTTAATATAAAAATTATCAAATTTTATTATATGGACTCTTTATTATATACCATTAATTAATATCAATTATAATTATATCATTACATTTTTTTAATATAAAAATTATAAAATTTTATTATAATTATACCATTCGTACGCTTCAAGTAGGGCCAAAATGGAAGCCTGTTTTTTTTCAAAGCGATCAAATTTATCTTCAATATAGAGTATTATTATTGCAACTTCAAGTAGCAACCTGTAACTTTGATTTTACAGGTACCAATGAAATTGGAGTACCAATATAAAGTATTATTATTGTAACTTCGATTTTTGTAAGAGAAAATGCTAACATACAAGGGGAAAAAGAAGCATTATTTCGGGCCTGGAGCGAATTAGAAAAATTAAACAAGTTAGTTAAACTTAGAGGAAGATTTTTCATAATGTTTGAGTACAACTCCAACTACGTACCCGACTATTAGACAATTATATCAGAGCTCTAGGTTAAAACCCTACTGCTGACCACAACCCCCTGCCGTCGACCGCCACCTCCGGCGACCTTTTAGTCGTCGGAGGTGCCTACAATATTTTTCCCTTTCTTTTTTTTCATAAATAATAATACAGCCGCCGGCACCAAACAAAGCTCCGTCATCGGGAAGCCTCCGATTTGCAGTCGACAAAGTCTGCCAATTCATATGCAGTCAACAAAGTCTGCCAATTCATGCATGATCCTACTGAGATATCGCTTATGCAGTCAACAAAGTCTGCCAATTCATGCATGATCCTACTGAGATATCACTTATGCAGTCAACAAAGTCTGCCAATTCATGCATGCTTCTACTGAGATATCACTTATGCAGTCAACAAAGTCTGCCAAAACATGTTGAAGTTGACTTTCACTTTGTCAGAGAAAAGGTTGCTAGAAAGAAACTGTCAGTTCAGCATATTTCCACAGATGATCAAATCACCGACGTGTTTACGAAACCTCTATCATCCCAGCGGTTTGAAGCCATTCGGTCCAAGCTACAAGCTACAGGTCGCTACCCGACCTTAGCTTGCGGGGGAATATTAGACAATTATATTAATTATATTCCATGACCCTTGGGTTCCTTGACCCTTGGTATTCCATGACCCTATGTATTCCAGGAGAGCCTCTATATAAAGGCCTCCTGTCCTCCTCATTTGTACATACACAAATTTACTGATTTACAATACAATTACCAAGTTTATCTCCGACTAATGTATCCAGATGTCTAGCGGTTGTTGCAAGAAGCCCCATCGTTTTTCCTATTTTCAACGAAGTTTGCTTGTTTTGAATTTGAAAAAAGGAATGCTAACCTTTTTTTCAGCAGTTATGGCCTTTTCAACAGCATAATTAAGCAAAAAGGAAGGCTAAATTTTTTTTTCAGAAAAAATCTCAGCAAGTTATGGCCTTCTCAACAACATAATTGAAGGTGGGATTAACCACTTTAGTGGAATCACTAATCTCGGTAGTAGCAAACCCATTGATATCACATTTGAGACCATCAACATACAAAGAGTCACGATTAGGTTTACCCAAATTAAATGCCCATGGATATATCAGATTTGAAACCATAAACATACAAAGAGTCAGGATTAGGTTTACCCAAAATGTTTAGAGCCCCATATCTCCGCAGAATCTAAATCATCGGCAATATTCCGAGGACCATTTTCTCCGATACACAATCTTCAAAAAAAGAGATGAAATCAGCCATCGAGGACCATCTTCTATGACCAAATTTAGAAGGTTTATTCACCATCGCTTTTGGATCGATACACTATCTTTGACCAGCGGAGGAGGGCTTCTACGAGGTATATCAGGTGGCTGGTTGTCCACCAGACGATGGATGGAGGAGATCAGAATCAGCAGAAGAGGTGATGACAATGGTTGGAATTAAAAAGCAACACCGGCAAGAATCCTTGAATAATAATGGAGAAGCAAGAGATCGAATGGATAGAGAGGAAAAGTAGAGAGACTTTTAGGGTGCGTTTCCTACCCTACCCCCACCCCACCCACCTACCCCCACCCCCACCCCACCCTACCCTACCCCACCCCCTACCCGCTCCAACCCCCACCCACCCCCACCCCTACCCTCACCAAATTACTATAAATTATATGAATAAAATCAAGTCTTAGTTCACTGCTCAAAATTACTATAAAGATAGTATCAGGTAAGCAGGATCGGTCCACAGGGACATGGGACTAAAGATGTGCCAAATTCTCGCGTAGGATACACTAGATTTAAAGAGGGGGTTTTTGAAATTGAAAGTTGTAAACTAATCAAATTAGACATACAAATAAATTAAGAGATGTAAATACACAATAAGATAAAGTTCTGATCCCGTTTTCACATGTTTGATAGAGTTCTCAATATAGACTATAAATTGAACCAAATTCATCTAAAAATGGTTTATAAGGTATTAATAAGCTCAAACACCTTGAGTTCACTTATTTATACTCAAAACAAGCTCTTTGAGATAAAACTGTTTTTCTAACACACAAATCAAATAAGCTCTCGAGATATGATTAGAAAAACGCTTAAAGAACCAAAAGAACAAACCATTCAACGTTCTATACTTCTCAAATGTTCGGAATAAAAACATGTTATTCAAGTTACATTGACATTAATTTTGATGCAAAACAAACGACAATGATGATGCTACTAACATTTCCCCATAAAACAATTACGGATTTCATGGTTAAACTTGCAAACAAAATTCAAATGGCCAAATTGAAATTGACATATGAACCAATTAAAACATTCAATACAAACTTGAATAACTAGATATACTTTAGAACAAAAACATAGCCTAATGATTAATTAACCCAAATCACATGTCTAACAGAATCAGAAAACATAGAGTTCTATCCACACATGCTTGGACTAGAACTCTACAACACAAACGATAAGAAATATGCCAAATGTACTTACAAACAAGGATTTAAACTAATATTCAATGTTCTCCAAGTGTAATTGATGGATAGAATCTTCCCAAAGTCGTCCTCTCTCTCTTAGAAATGAAGTGTGTCTTAAAACCTAACAACGCCTAGTAATATCACATATTTTAGTCGTTGTTGAGCCCTATTCTTAGTGAAATTATATCATATACATCGTGGTATTCTCAGTTTTCGTGCCAGCACTTGTTTGGAAAGAAATAATGAAAACAGGGACCAAAAGCATGCAATTTGGAAGAAGTTGGAAGATCAAGGCAAAATCAGGCAACGACGTACGCGCGTCACGGAATTCATCAAGGCGCAACGCGGGTATGAGGCGGTGGAAAGAATTCAAATTCTGATAAAACGGGGATAAACCCCTACGCGCGACGTGGGATCCATCTATGCGCGGCGCGGTCTGGAGATTTTTGCAACTATAAATAGAGGCTTTTAGGTCGAAAAAAGTAGCGAAGACCTGGTGTAAAATCGACCCCCAATGCTCTTTGACTCCAAGATTTAGCTTCAGCAACTATCTTTTGGTATTTTTATGTTTTTATCTTTAATTTTCAATTAGTTTAATAGTTAGTAATCATTGGCTAGTATCTTTAGGAGTGACAACCATTTATATTTAGTTTTAGTTTCTGTTTTTGGATCTTTTGGTTACTGTTTGTGTCATTGGATCTAAGTTTTGAGTTAATGAATCATTTGGTTACAAGTAATTATCTCTTTTCGATGTTTTATGCTTGTGAATGAATCATTGGATGTTTGAATTGTGTTTGATGTTTGGATTGCCTTTGTTTGCTTCTGAATTGGAGATGTACTTGTGATTTCAGTAGGTAACAAGGTTTAGTTAGTAGCTTAGTTTAGTTAATGCTTGCTTGGAACTATTTTATTAGGATTAGTTGTCAAAAGTTAGGAACTAGATCCTCTGATTGTATCGTGACACTGCAGTTGGTAATCTGTCACCTGTTTCGACCACGTAACTCCTGTGGATCGACCCTGACTTTTACTGTGCTAAGTGACAGTGAGGTTTATTTTCTTATTTTTGACCGCATGACGACCGCTGCGATGTCAAAACCACCCAAAAGTAGGCTTAAAATCGTGCACAAAACTGTCACAGAAACAGTTTTCCAGCATTACACGGCCCGTGTAAAAGTAACACGGGTCGTGTTCTTCAAATAAATTCTGAACTGGGCGCAACACGGCCCGTGTAAAGTGGGACACGGCCCGTGTAACTTTCGGGATGGATTTCTGTCATTTTTATAGCTTTACACGACTCGTGTAAAGGTTACATGACCCGTGTTCTTCATTTCTTTGTCATTTAGGCTTCGAAACGCTTCCATCTTCAATTCCAACACTCCTAAGCTGCTTCCAATCACTCCAAATGCTCCAATACGTCCATGCTATCAACCAAAATCGCTCCACGCTATCCAACATACTCCACGCTATGCTCCAATCCTCCATTTTCCATCTTCCAAATCTCCAATCCGCTCTAAATGCTCATCTCTACCTGAAATTCAACACAAATATATGAAGTACCAAAGTCCCCGAAAAATAACTAAAAATGCATGTAAATAGCTAACACTAGAAATAAAGAAAGGGAAAAATGGCTTAGAAAAGATGCACAAAATGCATCTAACAAATCTCCCCAAGCTTAAGACCTTTGTAAGACCCGTATCCTGATTATAACATATACTTAAAATAAGAGTGTTAGGAATTATATGATGTTGGTAGTTATAAAGCTAAGAAAAACTTTAGTTACAATTTCATATGAAAATCAGCATTTTGTGTCATTTTTAGAAAAATCATAATTAATTCTAGGAAACTCGTTTGGACCTCAAACCAATGCACAAAGTTTAAAAATTGAGTCTAGTATAATTACCAAAAATAATAGTAAGCTTGAAAATGACATTATCTATGGTAAAAAATGCAATCTTTACTGATTAGTTCGGAATTGACAGATTAGATAGTCTGTTTTCAAAAATTCATAATAAATCATAGAAAAATCATATAAATACGTAAAATACATCCATAGAAAGGTATTGAGATAAATTTCTGGAATATCAAATAAAAACGTGAATTTCATGGGTTTAAAGTCGGCTAAACCAGTCTTGAACAGACTGATTCTAGAAGGTATTAATTTCAACAAAGTTATATTATTAAAATCTTTTGTCAAAAGTGTCATGCCATTTTTTATTCAAGAATTCAAGTATAAATACCCCTCAAAACATCTCATAAACCACACAACTAAATCTCAATCCAATATATAGAGGTTTCTAAGCACTAGAGTGTAAGCAAGTGAGCGGAAGGAAGCTTAAAAGCTTAACGAAGGAGTTATAGATCCCGACGAATGGTCATAAGGTAACTACAAACCTTTCTATAGCTTAATTAGGTATTGTAAAATAATTTTTGTATTAAGAAGTAGAATATGTAATAAGTATAACATATTCATTTCCAACAATAGTAAATAAAAACCTTAAAAACATCGTTATTATAACAATTCGTAATTCTGAAAATAATACCGATTGATTTACTTACGAGGACGGTGCCTAGGCCGATTACTTGGGATCTGGTTGTTGGATTTTCCGAAAGGCTAAAATGCTGAAAGGATCCTGCCACCCCATCCAATCTTCTACCTGGCCGTTCTTTACTTGATAAATCATGGAGTATCATATTGGAATTATTGAATGGTTAATGATGCGACTATAATATAGTTAAGGATTAAGAAATGATAGATTTCTTATTATGTTAACAGTTAAAGTTGAAGGAAATACAAAGCCGAGAAAGATAAACGATATAGTCAACTATAATTAGGTGAGTCTTCTCACTATACTATGGGTGATATTGAATGCATAGGAAGGAAGATAGGTTAGACTAAGGTTGTCTTACCTGTTATGATAATTGTGTGAATTATTGCTATGATAATGATTGTTTGTGGACGGAACGGGAACAGCCCGCGAGCCAATAGGCGGAACGGGAATAGCCCGCGAGCCAATAGGCGGAACGGTAATAGCCTGCGAGTCATTAGACGAAACGGGAATAGCCTGCAAGTCATTAGACGAAACGGGAAAAGCCTGCGAGCGATAAGACAGAACGGGAACTGCCCGTGAGTCTTCAGGCGGAACAGGGATAGCCCGCGAGTCTCATAGACATATGAATGGTTATTATGTGTTGTATGTTATGTGATGGATCGTATGGTATTTTGAGGAACTCACTAAGCTCCGTGCTTACCCTTTCCCTATATAAACTACTGTTTCAGGTACATCAAGTACCATGGATGGCAAGGCGTGACGTGTATACACTGTGCTGCTTCATTGGAGGACTGTTTTTGAATGGAAGTTCCGTTATGTTGTGATTTCATTAACTTTTGTTAATCCTGAGAAACTTATAAGTTATGGAATTTTGTCAAAATTAATTAAGTGGCTTTTCTTATATTGAAGTTTTCGTTTAATTTTTTTTTAATTTTACCCTAAAATTTTGGGATGTTACAAGTTGGTATCAGAGCACAGCTTGAGAGAATCAGGCTCACTTAGTGAGTTATGGACTCAAGTTAAGGCTTAAGAGTTTTCTTAAAACATTTTTACGAAAGAAGGATGTTTTATGAAGGGTGAACTGAAGACACAGTGTGTACCGCCAGCCGACGCCAGTATGAGAAAAGGGTTAAGTATTTAATATTGTGGATGTTAAAAAAAACCATATGGTATATGTTTGCTGAAATGTCTGGTAGAGATCACATATTGTTGTATTATTATCTGCTATTTGCTAATAGAACTGTATGCTAGTGCCGATAGGTTGCTTAGAGATTTTCACTAAGTTGTATACAATATGGACTGAATAGTCATAGAATGTGTGAGTTGACCTTATTGCATGTTCCTTGTTTGGTTGTTGCCTTAGGGAAGATTCTCTTATTTGAAAGACTGTGTTGTTCGATATTGTATACAACTAAGTTCGCAAAACAATTTGTCATCACTGGAGGAAGTTCCGTCTTAGTTAGAATAGCAGGGTGGGGGTGGGATTCCAAGTATTCCTAGAAGGGTTGACATATGCCTTGTAAGGGCATATGTGTTAAAATTATCGGTGAGAAGCGAATTGGATATTTCGAGACGGGTCTTGGAACGAACATGGATAGGTGTGGAAGGTAGTAGTAGAGCTCCTACTATCGAAAGCACAGGATCTGCGTTTGAGTCGGGAGTTCATCACGAAGGATCCAAGGAGCTGAGTATGTGAGTATCTAGCATAGTTGACTTAAATGCTAGTGTAATGTGGTAAACCTTTATCCATTCGATTGTTGAATGTTGATTGTGAGGTTCAGTAGGAACAATTAAGATGTGATCATACCAGCTTGGTTGGACCGATCATGCTTAAGTTGATTACTGAGCTTAAAGACTGTTGAAAGGGAGAATGTCAAAGTGCTATTGTGGTAGCTATTTTTCATGCAACTAATGGGCGCACAAGTCAGACAGGGACTAGAGGATGCAAGGGTGAGTTTTCCAACTCACGGTCAAAGAGGTGCAAGCGGCGCCTGAGATGATGGCGGGTATTTTTGAGTCAACTCTGTATATGCCTAGTGCTGTGTAATAGTGGGGCTACCTACCCTTGTATTGATCTTGCTTGAGTGATTGATCAGGTCGTGTGGGTTGAGAGTCTGGATCACTCGCTCGTGATTGAGGTAACTGACGATAGAGGTGTTGACTAGGGTCGCAAGCGGATGAGTAACATATGGTGGTTGATGTAAACGTCTATTGAGATGGTGTTTGCCCCTGATGCAAGTTGTTGGCTGAGCAGAGTGGGCTTGGTTTTTGTTCGAGAGTAAGGGCTCGTAAAAAAAAATTATAAATCGAATAAACAGACTTGGACTTTAGCCCAAGTGGGGGAGGAATACGAAATTAAGGGAACAACATGAATATTATATTGAATCGATGAAATTATTAAAATTATATTAACACGTCAATATATTTAATTCATTACTACAACTTTATATTAATACATTAAGAATAGTTTACAGAACTACTAACCTAAACCAGAGAATCAGAAAGAAGCGAGAAAAGATCTTCTACACTGCAATCTTTGTCATCATTAGGTTGACTTGTACCTTCTCGAGGATTTGGAAGTGGTATGCTTTCAGTTATTGGAGGAGGAGCTCCAAGGCATGGGGTCTCGATAGGGTTGGAACCTGTAACCCCATGATTAGGGGCTAAATATTGACTCATTTGGGCGTGTGTAAGTAGGGCAGTGATGAGGAAGGGATCTAATTCGGAACCAGTTGGGGGTAGCTATAAGAAGGAGCAAACTAGGCTAGGTCACCTACAAAGCCTCAAAAATTCTCCTCACTCGAAGACTCGAGTAAACCAGGGTTAATACTACTGATACCAGAATTAGATGGCGGAGATTGCTGCTGTGTATGAGTTCTTGATGAAGTTTCCCCCTTTTCCTGAATTTTTCTTTTCCTAAATACAAACTTATGAGCAGCTTGTATTAGCTTCTTTGTGCCGTCTGTTAAACCCGATTGTGACCCTTCAATTATCGCTTCTTTTTTTTTTTAGGTTGGGTATTAAATCTCCTGATAATTCTGTTGCCTCAATAAATTCATTACCAAATTCCTGTGGCACAAATAACTTTAGTAATTTCAACCTTATGATATAAAGGAATTAAAAAAATGTAGTTCTTTACCTCAGCACGATCAATAAGGGTTTGCAAACTCGTAAGTTGTCGTTGGGGCCAATGATTGATACCTAATTCTCTACAACGTTTTTTTAATTGTGTCGTTCCAATGTTGAGTTCCTTCGCAGCTTTCTCAATTGGTTTGTTAAAGTGTTCAGCTATTATTTCCCTACTTAATAAATGTCTGAAACCTCTTCCACTGCCACCTGCTATGTTTTCTGAACTAGAAGGTTCAAATCCAATTGTATTGTTATCATTCTGGGTCATTTGAACATGATCCTGATTTTTTGACCCAAAGATGGACATTGATTCATCAAAATTAGTGGCCTCTATCGGTAATAATTGTTGGTTTTCAACTAAAATCTCAGGATTCTGAAATCCTTCTAGATTCCTTTGAATCAACCGAAGATGATCTTGATATTGAAAACCAACCCCAGACTCGGGATTCAATTCAATATTTATGTTATGAGTCCTCTGTAATTGATTCTCATCCTGAATACCAACCATGACTTCTTGATTCATGGGGACAAACTCACTGCTTGTTGGGTGCACGTCCATGAATGGATTGTACTCAGTTAGACCATCCACAAATGGGTCTACAAATAACACATGTCAAATTATAAAACAAAATAGAATACTTATAAATGGATCATTCAAAAGAATTTAACCTGGTAGAAGGCATGGAGTCTAATCAAGTGCAAAGTCAGATGCATGCACCGGATCATCGGAGTTAATGTTCAACTCGGGAAAAATTTCCGGCTCATCGTGGAGATGCTCTATTGGTAGTATATCTGGAAGACTGTACCATAATTCAAAATCAAACAAAACATTAGAAAGGTAATCGAAGTATGGATGATAGATGTCTAGAATGTTAGAGTCACCGAACTCTATTAAGAATTCTTGGTTTGAAGTACCCTCTCCATGCGGAAAACCAGGTCCAGGGTTCGACAGATCGCCCATTGAAGATCTGTTTTCCATGACTCGACTTTAAATATGAGTTCGTTCACGAACAAACTAGTGATAAGAGAGGATGAGACTGAAAATTAATGATACTACATACATGTATATATAGTATCTTGCAGCAGGAACCGAAAGGACACACGGAACTGAAAGGACACCTCACGTTTTAATTACCGAAATTCAAACTAACTACAGTAGATGCGACTTTTCACTACCCCAAGTGACATTTTTTTCAAAATTCTCTGCTTGACGGAACGGGAACGGGAACAGCCCGCGAGCCAATAGGCGGAACGGGAATAGCCCGCGAGCCAATAGGCGGAACGGGAATAGCCTGCAAGTCATTAGACGGAACGGGAATAGCCTGCAAGTCATTAGACGGAACGGGAAAAGCCTGCGAGCGATAAGACAGAACGGGAACTGCCCGTGAGTCTTCAGGCGGAACAGGGATAGCCCGCGAGTCTCACAGACATATGAATGGTTATTATGTGTTGTATGTTATGTGATGGATCGTATGGTATTTTGAGGAACTCACTAAGCTCCGTGCTTACCCTTTCCCTATATAAACTACTGTTTCAGGTACATCAAGTACCATGGATGGCAAGGCGTGACGTGTATACACTGTGCTGCTTCATTGGAGGACTGTTTTTGAATGGAAGTTCCGCTATGTTGTGATTTCATTAACTTTTGTTAATCCTGGGATGTTTTCATTAAACTTATAAGTTATGGAATTTTGTCAAAATTAATTAAGTGGCTTTTCTTATATTGAAGTTTTCGTTTAATTTTTTTTTTAATTTTACCCTAAAATTTTGGGATGTTACAACCTTACTTGTCCCCAAGTAAGATAAACAATAAGAACAAGTCGGGAACCGATTTGATGACTAAGATCCTAAGCCAAAACGCAGAAAGAAATCTAGATGAAATGCAAATGCAAATGCCATGATAAAAATGCAAGACTACTAAACTAAAAAGAACATAAAACCCAACTTCAAGTTTATCATTCAATGTCTCACATCCCATGTAGCTTTACCATATATATATATATATATATATATATATATATATATATATATATATATATATATATATATATATATATATATATATATATATATATATATATATATATATATATATATATATATATATATATATATATATATATATATATATATATATATATATATATATATATATATATATATATATATATATATATATATATATATATATATATATATATATATATATATATATATATATATATGTATATATATATATATCTATATATATATGTATATATATATATATATATATATATATATGTATATATATATATATATATATATATATATATATATATATATATATATATATGTATATATATGTATATATATATATATATACATGTATATATATATATATATATATATATATATATATATATATATTAATGTATATATATATATATATATATATATATATATATATATATATGTATTATATATATATATTATATATATATATATATATATATATATATATATATATATATATATATATATATATATATATATATATATATATATATATATATATATATATATATATATATATATATATGTATATATATATATATATATATATATATATATATATATATATATATATATATATATATATATATATATATATATATATATATATATATATATATATATATATATATATATATATATATATATATATATATATATATATATATATATATATATATATATATATATATATATATATATATATATATATATATATATATATATATATATATATATATATATATATATATATATATATATATATATATATATATATATATAGGGTTGGGTTCTTGTGAGATCCCAAAAAAACCATAAGATCTTGAGAACTCCTTCTGATTGGTCAGATCACAAAAGGGCACGATTGTCATTTTACAATTCTCATTCAATTTTGATTTTTCTTATTTTTAGCAACAACACTAACAACTCATAAAATCAAGGCTAAAAATTAGCCTAACAAATTTGAATTTTTAAATTTTAAAAATTTTATAAGATTTTCGTTTTTAATTTTAAATAATTTTTTCCAGAATTAAAAAAACATAAAAATTCTGAATTTTTTTAAAAAAATCAAATTTTCGAAATTAAAAAAACATATTAATGTATTTTTAAGTGTATATATGCATACTCGCAGATGCATATATGCATATTTTCACAATTCATATATACATATTCGTATTTTTAATATCTAAATGTAAAAAATGAATAACGCATTTTATTCTAAACAATAATATACAACTGTTTTGAATGATACATACATAAAATTTAAAAAGTACAACAAAAAAATAATAAACGTTACATACAAAAATTATAAAAAATACAACGAAAATTCATGATATCTTCATTTCTCAAAATTTCAATTTTCATTTCTTCAAATTGCTCGATAAATTCTCAAAAACCTGCAATAACATTAATAAAAATTAATAAACATGTATATTCAAAAACTATAATATAAATACATACATGCATATACGCATATGAACAAATGCACATCTATTTTTGCATATATATACATATATGCATATGTGCCCATATGCATTTATATGCATATAAACATATATGCATATATGCATTTATAAAACTACATATTAAAAAAACCCTCAAAAAATACTTACATGCATATACACATATGCACATAGGCACATATATGTATCCATATAGGCAAATATGCACACATGTGTACACGAAACAAATAGACATATGAATATGTACACCTATGTACATGTGCATATATGCACATATGCACATGCGTATATATACATACCAATGTACTAATATTTATGATTACAAATACAGTTTAAACCTCCACATATACACATACAGATAAGCATATATACGTATGTACACATACATTAATACACATGTAATCAAACGTTTATACATATTCATATTTGAGCATACATAGGTGCATACATATATACAAACAAATTAAGATATACACACATATTCAAACGTTTATACATATTCATATTCGTTAGTGGTGCACGTATGCACATAAGTACATATACACATATGCACATATTCAACATTTATATTGACATGAAAGTGTTTTAATCTATAAAACAAAGCACACTAATGAATGAACATAAAACTGATACGGTGCAGCAAGAAGAACACACAGTCACACAGAAACGAAACATAGACATACAGAACTCCAAAAATTTTTGAATAAGTTATATATATTAGAGGTACAAACGATAATTGAATAATCAAGCAAAACATATTCACACATTCGTCTTCCTTATACCATAACACAATACTTTTCAAAACCCAATTACATAATCAATGATGAACCAGTAAATGAAAAACCCCTAATCAAATTGTGTTGAGAACCAATGCAGTTTCCTTTTTTTTTTTCAAATCAATGCAGTTTCCTAATCAAACCGTTTATCGAGTTCCAAATCAATGCAGTTCCTATTTTTTCAAATCAATACCCCATTACAATTAGAATCAATGCAGTCCACGTTTATCTATTTGCAAATCAAACTTATGAGAATAAAAAGAGAAACCGAACAAGCAATAGTGAGATCAAGATAGATGAACAGACCCGGAAATTGAAATCAGGGTCGATAATAGTAAGCATACAGAGGATTACAGGTGTTGAAGGCGAAGCAGGGCAGCAGCTTCCGAGCCGATGGCGATGGCCTGTGCGATGATTAGCTGTACGATAACGATGACAGTAACCTGAGAATGAGACGATGACGACAACAAGACGCTTAAAAATCCTCTCCTGTAAAAATTAATCAGAAAGCTGGACGATTACGATGACTTCAAACCTTTCAAACACCACCCATGAAGTGAAGCAGAGACGACGCGGTGCCAGGCAGGGGGTCCGATTGGGGTCGGCGCTAGGGCAGGGGATAGCTCCAATTAGAGAAGAAGGCCGGCGACGATAACCGGACTGGTGAAGCGAAGCAGCGCCGACGAAAACTTGGCGTTTGATGACTGCGATTTACTTCAATCAAGAGAATGGAAGATGTGTAGAGAAGAAGGCCGGCTGGGATTGGAATCTCGATCTCAGTAGGGTTCCAACAAAATGGGCGATCGGTAAAGAGATGGAGAAACCGATGAGAGAAATATGGGGGAGAGAGAGTGTGTTAGTAAATGTAATTAAGCTAAATTTTAGTGTTTGATTTACCTGTCAATTTTTAATACCTACAATACCCTTGTCTAATTTATTAAAATACCAAAAACATCATTAAGTTTCCTATTAATTACAATATTGCCACGTTGCATCTTAATCATTGATTTTTTTTAATCTAGTGGCTCACAAAAGGTTCTCAAGATCTCATAGTTTTTTGAGTTCTCAAAAGAACCTACCTATATATATATATATATATATATATATATATATATATATATATATATATATATATATATATATATATATATATATATATATATATATATATATATATATATATATATATATATATATATATATATATATATATATATATATATATATATATATATATATATATATATATATATATATATATATATATATATATATATATATATATCATTAAAAACACATGGTTATTTCTTACTCCAAGATAGCTTCAACGGAATCACGGACAAAAGACGTTCTCCTACAAAACCCCTAGTGTGAAATCAGCCCCTACGGTTAGAAAGGTATAAAATTTTTGCCCAGGCCTTACCAACCCAACTTTTGAAACTTTAAACACCTCCTTAAGACAGGTAACTCATAACAAGGAAACATCATATTATAAAGGGTTCATTTCGACTCAAACCCCTCAAATAAAGCCCTAGCCTAAATCTCGTTTTTTGTTATTACCCCCTACTCATCACCCCACTCAGTCTTTTGCTTGCACACTTCACTTGATTTGACTTTAACTCGACTTTGAATTTCTTGAGTGTACTTGCTTGTAGGTGCAATTTTGTGATACACCTTCTTCAATCTTGAATCTTTGAGATTTGGATTCTTTGTTTTTAGATTGCTTGATTTGATTGACTTGACTTGATTATGATTTTGGACACTCCGTCTTTGATTTGCTTTGTAGAGGACTTCTTGATTTGAATTTTACTTTGACTTTGATTTCTTGAAATCCTCCTTGACTTTAATTGAGATTGAGAGAGCCTTCCATTTTAGAACTTCATGACTGAGTGAAATGACAAATAGGGTCCAACGAGACTTTAAACTAAGACGTACAATGGGGAGTAAAAGGACTTGAACCTTGTTTACAACTGTGTTGCCCCTCCCTAGTTGTTACTTTGGTTTAAGAAAACGTTTCTTTTCTCATTTTGCATTAACAAGGCTTATTAAAAACTTATAACTTTCAGGTTGCAAAAACTACTTTTACACCTAGAGAGATGAGGCTAACGCTTCTATCCCTATCATGATCCGTCTTAACGAAGCACGTTTGGAGTGAGCTCAATTTTCATTTATTTTTGATATAATGAAAATACAAGCATACCGGGACGTAAGACACTAAACAACAAACTCTTTGAAAGGTCAACCAAACAAAAAAATTATTTTTTATTTTTTTATTTTTTTATTTTTTTTATTTTTTTTTTAAATTTTTTGAATGCATGAAATGCATGAAAAATGTGGAAAATGGAAATTAAATTGAAAAGAAAATCTAAGTATTTACAAAAATTTTAAAAATGTTTACAAAAAAGATGCAATGCATGAATGAATGAAAAATGCACTCCCCCTCCCCAAGATTAAAATTTAGCATCGTCCTTGATGCTCGGAAAGGGGGAAACGCGCCTAATTTTCCGGGGGCGGAGGTGGCGGGAATTGGGGCGGAAAGGGAGACCAACCTTGGAACATTGGGTACATATATGAATATTGTTTTTGTTGTTGTTCCCAATGGTTTGCCTGTTGTTCCTAGTGTTGTTGTTGTTGGCCCCAATGGGTGGTGTATTCATTATGAAAGGTGGTGAGACGGGTATCTATGGATTGGTAGCTTGTATTGAGAGTTTGGAAATCCGTATGAAGACCGGAAAGACTGTCCTCGATGCGAGACAACCGGTCGTCAACGGAATAAGGTGAACCCTTGGTGTAGTGGGAGCTTGATGGGATGGAAGATAGACCCGCGTCATCCGTGGATGGCGGAACTGTTGGATTAGGTGTCTAAGCCATGACTTATAATTTGTATTTATCTTATTAATTGAAGCAAAGTCCATTTGGGTTGCCCTCATAGTAGGAAGATTGATGTAGAAGTCAGTAGAGAGAAAGGTTGACTTATTAATTGTTTAATAAATCAATCGAAATAAATAAATAGTTTATTAATATATTAAAGTGATAATATATTAATTAGAAACTATAATAATTAATCTAGAATTAATTGGATTTAATTTGGAGATTAAATTAATTAATTAAAAGTGCAGGGACTGGTTTGTATTTATTCAATAGTTGAATAACTGGCAAGACAGTAGCCAGGGGCCAAAGTTGGCGCCAATAGGGAGGGAACTCCATAGTTGGCGAAAACCCTAATTAGGGTTTAGAAGCCTTGGTCCAAATGGTCAACAGGCTTGCCCATTAAGGAGGCTCCTCTAGGGTTTCAGCTGTAACCCTAGGAGGCTATAAAAGGAACCTCATGGCTCCCCATTTTCTGCGTCACCTTTACCTCTCTAAAGTTACTCTGTTGTCTTCTCTCTTCCATTGCTTGGGTGTGACACCATTTGAGGTAGGACACTTGTGCTGCTAGCTTCAAGAACAAGATTCAAAGGTTGGTAATTCTTGTTTTGATCTTTAGAATTAAATGTTGGCCTATAGGTTTTATTATTATATGTTCATAGAAGAAAACATAGATCTCTCTCAGGGTTGCATGTGAACTTAGGAATTTTATAGTTCATTGATTGTGTAAAACCCTTTAGTGGTATCAGAGACTGGGCTTGTTTTCTTGTGAATTTGATATAAACTGTTTATGTGTTCATGAGGATCATCGAAAATTGACCATTGTGTGGCCAGGGTTTCTTGTTGGCGGCTAGGGTTTGGAAAACCCTAGCCTCCCTTCCCTTTCTGCGATTTCTAGTTGCCTTGGATAAGTAGGTTGTTATTTTTGGTAATTATTGGATAATTAAATAACTGGAACCCCACATCCCAAGCATGCTATTTTCTGAGATTAAGGGATGGGGATAAGAAATTAATTTGATTAATTTTGTGCTTCCCCATACTTGATTTAATTAGTTTAATTAAATTGTTTAATTAAAAGACCAATTAAATTACTTAAAGAATTAATTTAAATTTTCAAAAAAATAGATATTAATTTGCAAAAATTAATAATAAATTAATTCTAAAATATTTTAATAAAATTAAAATATATCTTATATATTTATGATTAAAAGTTAATATTTATATGTAAGATAAAACTGGTTAGTCTTACCGTTAGTAGGCCTCATTCACAAAACTGTCCTATAAAGAGGGTATAAGGCGACTGCCTATAAAATGGCAGTCTAATGGGTGTCTACTCTCACCCACCGCTCTCCTGGTCAGTCTAGTGTCGTTAGCCGAATGGGTTTGATAGAACCGCTAAGCCTCTTAAAAGTATAATGCAATAATTGAAAGTACTAGAACCTTGAACAAAATCCCAATCTAGTTACTTTAGGTCAAAAATGTGAATTAGTTGCTAATCCATGAAGTTGCACATTGCACCTTGTGAAACATTGGTGGAGCGTATGTGGTTAACCGGCACACCAATATGGGTTCACAAAGAGTTGCAATGGGTCTCTCGATTTTACCATTATAGATGGAGCGTGTGTGGTTAACCCGCACGTCAATTAGAGATGGTAATTGACTTCGAGAGTACCAAGCTAACTTGCATGGTTATTCAAACCAGGTTTGTGATCCTCCGCATCCCAGTCACAAACAGTGGGGCACATCCGAGATTAAACATGTCATTAAACTGTTCAATGAATCTCAACTGACCAAGGAATTTCATATGATGAAATTGATAAGTGTGTTATCTACCTTAATGACTATTATGTTGTGATTACGGCATCCCTCTTCACATCATAGTTGGGGTATTTTGGGTCCTAGCCTTAATAAATAATAAATTAGGTAATTATTTAAAAGGATTAATTAAACTAATAAATTCTGTTTATTGTAGATGTCTGAATCAAGTGTCTATTCTCCTCCTTCTCCTCCTTCACCCATTTCTGAGAGCATCAGAAAGCACCTGCCAAATATGGAAAGGCTGACTGGCCTTAACTATAAGGAATGGCTTCGCAATTGGAGACTGGTTCTCGTCATTGCTGGCAAGCTTCATCTCACAGAGTATCTGATCCCAGTTCCACCGGAACAAGTCATCATAAAGAGTTCTTCTGATAAGCATAACTTCTTGATTGATGAATCCGAAAAGATTCGTGACCTCATACTATTGACCATTGACCCCGAGTTCCGCAAGGATTTTGAATGACGAAAAGATTCGTGACCTCATACTATTGACCATTGTATGCAAGGAATCAGTAAGGTACGGGACTCTGGCGCATAGGAGCACATTTGGATTGGATTTCCAGCTCATGCAGTTTTGAAGTTTAGATAGATATTAAAATCATGTTCTTAGCTTATTAGATGCATATGACATTGTCTATCATATATTACATTGTTCAAGGATTTTGTTTTAATAAAATTGTCAATTTTCTTTTAACATCTGTTGTTTGAAATATCTTTGAAATATTGTATGAATGTGTTGAATGCATGATTAGTAATAACTTGAATATTGATACATCCAAAGTGTTTGGATTTAGGAATTGTATCCCTTATGATTGTTAAGATAAATGTTATAAGAATCAATTCAACTAAAGGTCCAGTTCGACAGGACTTTGGAATCATTTGACTTGGAGTCACATGATGAATTGAGTTCTTAATGTGTCAAGAAAAGAAGCACCCAAAGATCCAGTTGGACAGGACTTTGGAATCATTTGACTTAGAGTCAGATGATGATTAAGTTCTTTATAAAGCACATATGGCAAGAAATGAATCACCCAAAGATCCAGAGGATAGGATTTTGGAATCAGTTGACTTAGAGTCAACTGAAGATTGCAAGTCTTGAACAGAATTAACAAAGTCATAAGTTTACATAGAGATGTAAAAGACATTGAGATTAAGAGCAACGGACGCATCAGTTTCTGTTTATTGCTCGAATCGTCAAATAGAACACAATTGTTTGTACTTCACGATATTTGTCATTCGGTATGACGAATATGGCTTCGCTTATCAAAATAAGCAATTGAATTGAAACCTTGAATGGTTTAAGGACTTCAAAGGAAGTACAAGATCCACAGAACCTGAGTGACAACATAAACTGGGAAAATGTTTCACAGTTCATTCCCTTCCAAGAACATTAATGGTTATGATGTATCTTAGGGAAGATGATGGATCATTGGTCGAAGCAGTTCGATCCTAGATGTATGAGATACATCGTCAATTAGTTTCCGATGAATTGAATACTAAACCAGTCAGACCATAGAAACCATATTCCGACTACATCCTAGACTGAGTAGGTCTTGCAGACACCATTTAAAATGTAAAGCTGGGATTGTCCCACTTGCACATAGAGAGTCCAAGGTCTTGTAGTGTTTGTCCGAACATCATGACTAGCATGAACCTGATCAGCAATGTCGTATCACTGGCTATCCTTCTGTACCTGTAAAAGAATAGCTCTTTTAGAAAGAACTCATGTTCTAAGGAAACAGTGGGAGTTGGGACAGTCCTGAATGAGTTCATGATTAGCCAAGTGAAAGAACCTTTGGTCATCACTAGGCTTGGAGTAGAAATCAGATTTCTGTTTTAAATGCTGACATAATCTTCTCTTGACCAGTAGTATTGATCACCATCATAAATAGTTATGATCGAGGTGACATACCATTTGGTGGTAAAACAATATAGTTGGAACGGATTAACAATCCAACTACTTGGAAGCATTGGTGAGCCTGGTTGCTGCCAATTAAAAGAACCTTAGAACGAGATACAGTCTATGTGAAAAATTGATTGATTTTACACCTGGTCTAAAAACCATTGGGAGTAATTGAATCATCAAAAGAAAGCAACATGGGCATAAACGTACCTTCAGAACATCTGGTTGAGTGAGACGATACACAGAGTCAAGTAATTGATTCTGAGAGAAGCACTCTCAATAGAAGATGAAATTCGAAAGGATTCTACATGGCACATTATAAGTCATTAGTGGAGCGCGTGTGGATCACCAGCACACTAATAGGGACTCACAAAGAGTATGCCAATACAAAGGTACATAAGCCAGGGATTACACCCCATGGGCATCTCGCAAGAAAACCATATTCAAATTCTCAAAATATGCCAAAGGATTGGATTTTGAGAAAGGGCTGAAAGATTTCCATTAAGATGTCAGAAAGGTTTGGATTCTCAAAATGTGCCAAATGTTCTGGATTTTGTGAATAGTCCATAACCGTGTCAAAGCCAGTGGGAGTGTCGCTGTTATCTACTATCTCCATATGTGGATTACATACTGTTTCTAGGAAACGTCTCTTTTCATTACAAAGTGTAATGACTTGGTGTTAAGAGACGAATCGCTATGAAAGACTTAACAGAGATACGACATACTCAGGTGGTTATAAACGTCTATAAGATAGATCGAAACTCTGCCAAGATGATCTTGATGAGATTTAAGATGCATTTCCCAGGAAAGGATTTTTCTATCATTAAAAAGTGTGATGATTTGGCATGAGAGATATAAAGAAGGTGCAACATACTCATATAATCCATAGACATCTGTCAGATAGATGTTATCATCAGTATAGACTTAGCCATAGTAAGCATGATCTTGGTAAGATTCAAGATGCATGAGAAAGAGTCTCTGAAAGGAAATAGTTATTGAAAATCATGACACAAGGATTATAAGTAATCCTAATATTCCAAAAGGGTTTGGAATAAGTTTAGATCGAATTCCACGAGCCTCTTGGATCGATCAGAAGTGTCATGAACATGTCCTGATGACTTAATGCTTAGAGCATAGTGAGTCAGATTCAGGATATGACCTGGCTGGGAATACTTAATGGATTCTGTACATACGTGAGAAATCATTTGAAAATTATTGGGGTGAATGTTAATAATAATTTGAAAAGAGTTTCAAATAAGTAAAAGGACTTAATGGTTAAAGAATTTTGTTGGTATTCCGATGGAGCGCGTGTGGGTCACCGGCACATCGTAACACCTCAAAATAGTCTTAGGGTGCAGTCATGTAGACTAAAGATCCCAAGAACCATGGAAAGTCACAGTATACAGAATGGAGATGTAAGTGAGAATCACATTATATAACTAAATTGAGATATCATCGGATGAATGTCCAATTGGATAAAGTGTATCAATGTATGACATTTGGATACATAGAAAGAGTGAAAGGTCATATAGACATAGATACATAACATGAATTAAAAGTTTAAAAGGAATCTAGAAACCGATAATAGTCTTATGAAGAATCCGACTTGGTGATTACCTCGTGGAGACTTGTTAATTAATAAGAGTAGCTACCAGTCAGATTTTAAGTTTCGTTTTGCATGTTTCACTTCCTGAATAATTTGATTATTCAAAGGTCCACAGTCGCTCATACTTTTAGGAAGTAAGTATGAACGAAGACTGTCGTGAATTGGTTTGTAGATTGTCTAAGGAGTTAGACATTGCAGTAAGACTGCTACAACGTTCACGAGTACTTGGAAATAGAGATTTGAGTATTGGATAAACCCGCACTCAATAGATTGCTTCATGGATTACATCACGAGCAATGTTGAGACGATAACATCTTATGATCTTGAGGCAGAGACATATGAGTTGAAATTTGCGAGTCGGTTGTGCATTGATAATGCATAAACGCATCGGTAACTCGATGTTATAAAACGCATTGTTGTGTGCGATTTTGATAAGTAAAAGACACAAGCATATGAGTCGAAGCTTATTCGTTCCTTGCCCCTGATGGGAAACAGATATCTGTAGGCCTCTCAATGATTTTTAAAATTGACTAAAGTGCTGGCCAGCCTGGACTAAATAGATGTGTTCAATTAGAAGTCCTAAAGTCATAAGCAGAATCGGAAATCGGGAAATAAAATATCGGACAGAGATTGATCTCAATCCATGTCTCATGTCTGAAAGTATCTTGTTGGACGGAGGATCATATGATCACTTATCTATGGACAAAACTGAGTGAGTCAGAGTTCGGCAGCAGTTTCTAGGAAGCTGCAGGTTGTTTATTAATCAGAAGATAAATTAAAGTCATAGACTTATCCAAGTGGGAGACTGTTGGATTAGGTGTCTAAGCCATGACTTATAATTTGTATTTATCTTATTAATTGAAGCGAAGTCTATTTGGGTTGCCCTCATAGTAGGAGGATTGATGTAGAAGTCAGTAGAGAGAAAGGTTGATTTATTAATTGTTTAATAAATCAATAGAAATAAATAAATAGTTTATTAATATATTAAAGTGATAATATACTAATTAGAAACTATAATAATTAATTAGAAATTAAACTAGAATTAATTGGATTTGATTTGGAGATTAAATTAATTAATTAAAAGTGCAGGGACTGGTTTGTATTTATTCAATAGTTGAATAACTGGCAAGCCAGTAGCCAGGGGCCAAAGTTGGCGCCAATATAGAGGGAACTCCATAGTTGGCGAAAACCCTAATTAGGGTTTATAAGCCTTGGTCCAAATGGTCAACAAGCTTGCCCATTAAGGAGGCTCCACTAGGGTTTCAGCTGTAAACCTATGAGGCTATAAAAGGAACCTCCTGGCTCCCCATTTTCTACGCCACCTTCACCTCTCTAAAGTTACTCTACTGTCTTCTCTCCTCCATTGCTTGGGTGTGACACCATTTGAGGTAGGACACTTGTACTGCTAGCTTCAAGAACAAGATTCAAAGGTTGGTAATTCTTGTTTTGATCTTTAGAATTAAATGTTGGCCTTTAGGTTTTATTATTATATGTTCATAGAATAAAACATAGATCTCTCTTAGGGTTGCATGTGAACTTAGGAATTTTATAGTTCATTGATTGTGTAAAACCCTTCAGGAACGTGGGCCTGGGTTGGCTGATTGGGATAAAGGATGGCGCGCAAGAGCCAATCCGTCTGGCTTGGGTCGGGGTGGAGCTGGTGCTGATGGGCATTTCCACTATATATATATATATATATATATATATATATATATATATATATATATATATATATATATATATATATATATATATATATATATATATATATATATATATCGGCTGCATCATGGGCCGCGGGTGCGGACCATATGTGTCCGTCGAATCGATGGTGGAAAAGATGCATGGCCTCAAGGACTGAAGTCGTCAGGAAATGACCACCCGGAAGGATGGGTTCATCCGGTGAGAACTCAAGGCCGATGTACGGATTTTCGACGATAAGAGTCAGGAGGCCACCACAGTGGATTTTACCCGTAGAGGTACGGGCCAAACGCTGAAGCCGATGAGCAACACAATACCCAAAATGAGGTTTTTGGGCAGGGTTGGCTATCATGGTTACAAGGAGTTGTAACTCCATAGCCGTAACTGTGCTTAGCTCCTCGCGCGGAAAGACTACCGAAGCAAGAATTTGGTGGGCAGCTTTTAGGACGGGATAGCTGATAGAAGAAGCTTTTGCGGAGCTGGCATGATATGATTGGTGGGTAGTCATAGAACGTCACCCACGTCAGAGAGTATCACCGTCCATATTTCTGAGCTGGTTTTCAAACGGGTTAACAGCATCAGTAGTATCCTGACCCACTAACTTTGCAATTTGGTCAACATGGATACGGAGTGAGCGATTCGCTAAACGAAAAGAAACTACACCATTCTCGAATGTTAGGGAAGATAGAATTTCCCTAGGGGGTCTAGCATAGGTAGGGGCATTGAGATTTAAAAGATTTTCCCAACCTATGTTTTGAAAAAGAGTTTGGACCCCATCAAGAATATGCAATTCGCGTAGCGAATCAACGTGAGAAAACTTTTGAGCTACAAACTAACGCTCAAAGAGATTTTTGAATCGATTGCGCTGAGCTTGGTCCACAAATTGGACTTCCCAATTGTCGGGAAGGATTCGAGACAATTCAGGACTTGGGGACCTAGAAGGTTTCTTTTTGTTAGTAACAGTTTTCGAGCGTTTGCGAGACGTTCCTTCCATTTTAAAATTTACGAGAGGCGGACACGTAAGAAAAAGTCAACGGAAAGTCAAAATTGATCACGTGTGAATGTGACCACAATTTTAAAATTCAATTTTTCGTTGAGAAAACGGTAGAAAATGATTTTATGGTTTAGGAATGTGGTGTATATCACGGAATAAGCACAAAATTACGCACAAAACACAAGCTTCAAGTGAAATTTCGAGATGAATAGTAAGGAAGAGTTGTACCGGGTAGATCCGTGCGAAATCGTGAAGTTTGAGTCCGTGGAATCCTTGTTTAGCTTCAATCTCTAACCTCCCCAAGCTTAATCTGTAAAAACAATGAAGAAATTCAAAGATTTTTCATAAAAATCGGACCTAGGGTTTGGAAAAACCCTTTTTCACCATGGATGCTCTTTGAAGCTTCAAAAGAAGGAGGAAGATGAAGTAGAAGTAGAAGTACATACCGTGAATTGAGAAATCGAGCAAAAGAAAGGCGAGATTTGCAAGGTTTGGGGCTGAAAATCACGATGTCTGAAGAGGAAGAGAGCGTGTCGTGCGTGGGTGTTGAAAAGAATGGGTTTAAAGTGCAAAAAATCCGGTTTTAAGAAAAGCATTTACTCGCGAACACGGCCCGTGTTCAGGTCTACACGACCCGTGCTGTGTTTTCAGCCCAAAGTGCACAATTTGAAACATGCGGGACACGACCCGTGTTAAGGGGCGCACGACCCGTGTAATTCACGGTAAAATTCCATTTACGAAGAACACGACCCGTGTTAACGGGACACGACCTATGTTACTTTCGTTAAACATTTTGCACACTTACACGACCCGTGTTCAATTTTTGAAAATTTTCATTTTTGAGGAACACGACCTGTGTTCCCTGGAACACGACCCGTGTAACTTCAGATTGAATTTTGTAAAGAAAACATGCCCGGGCTTTTAAAACACGACCCGTGCTTCCAGTTTTTGAAATTTTTCGTACATTTCACTACTCTCCTTCGTATGCACATACCTTGGTTACCCGCGTGGTTTAAATGTGCTCGGTTCTCCCGCGTTCGCATTATAAAAATCATTGGAGACATCAAAATTAATTAAAAACTGTTCGAAAAGCAGAAATGTGAAAAGTATAAAAATAAACAACACAAAGCAATAAAAATCTGGGTTGCCTCCCGGTCAGCGCCTTCGTTTAAAGTCGTTGGCTCGACATAGCCCAAGTGTCATCATGTCAATCTTTGTAGTTCGGGCTATCCACCTTTTCCTCCTCTTCGTTTTTGGTGACAAAACCTTCATAATAATGCTTCAATCTGTGACCGTTTACCTTAAAAATCTTCCCGGTTTGTTGACTATAAATTTCTATCGCTCCATGATCAAACACGTTAGTAACAACAAAAGGTCCCACCCAACGGGACCGTAATTTACCAGGAATAAGTTTGAAACGAGAATGATAAAGGAGTACCTTTTGTCTCTTAGTGAGTACCTTTCATGAAATCATCCGGTCATGGTATGCCTTCGTTTTCTCCATGTATGTCACCTCATTCTCATACGCATCATTTATGATTTCCTCAAGCTCTTGAATATCCAACTTGCGTTTTATCCCGGCATCCTCCACACTCATGTTGAATTTCTTAATCGCCTAAAAAGCCTTATGTTCCAATTCCACCGGCAAACGACATGGCTTCCCAAATGCAAGACGATATGGTAACATACCGATAGGCGTTTTGAACGCGATTCGGTAAGCCCATAGAGCGTCTTCAAGCCTTACACTCCAATCTTTTTGGTTCGGGTTCACCGTCTTCTCCAAAATTTGTTTGATTTGACGGTTAGTGACTTCGGCTTGGCCATTCGTTTGAGGGTGGTACACTGTAGAGACTCGATGTGTCACTCCATACATCTTCAAAACGGCCTCCAGCTTACGATTACAAAAGTGAGTCCATCGGTCACTGATGAGGACGCGTGGTGTACCAAATCGCTATGCAGTTATCGCGGCCAAAAACAAAATAGCGGTCACCAAGCGCTATTTGGTTTAGCGGTTATCGCGGTGGTATAGCGGCGGTATAGCGGGTTTTTTTTGTGTTGCTAGAAAATTAGAAAATGTAAACAACCAATACTCTGTAACATACGAACCAAATCAACAAATAGATAGAAAATATTAAATATGGTCAAATAGATTAAAATGTTTACATGAGATGTTCGTCAATTACATTCGGCAAACAAAAATGTAATGAACAAATAAAGATTCAAACTAAAAAAGACAGAAAATGCAGAGTCCATCTTTGTTTTGCAGTTTCTTGATATAGCTTCATCCATTTAAATCATTATTTTCTTTCAAGCATATGATCGAACACGTAGAATGCATACAAATTCATCCATTTTTTTTGGCCTTCTTTTGGAGCCGAGGTTCCGACACGCTATGCGAGCCGACTAATCCCCGGGCGACTACCCACTTCGCGAGTAGCCCAGAGTCCTAAGATGAGCTCAATGAGAACAGAAATCTCGTGTGGAACAGAAGGGTAAAAATTCATCCATTTTTGTATAGCACTTTCTTGATATAGCTTTATCCATTACAACAAGCATATGAATCGGACACCTTAATCATTCTTAGGATACAAGAACCTGTAATTGCATAAAAATAGCATTTGCAATTGGTAATTGGAAGTCGAATATAGCATTTGCAATCGTTAAAAAATAGCATTTGCAAACCTGCAATCAATCTTCAAACCTGCAATACACTTCAATCAAATGATTAATTGAATCCAACTTCAATCGGTAGTCAGTCGAGAATCGGTCTTCAAACCTGCAATCGACTCTTGCAATCGTTAATCGGTCTTCAAACCTGCAATCGACGGCTTTGAAATCCGATCAGAAATTAGCGTGAACTTGCAATCGATCTTCAAACCTGCAATCGACTCTTGCAATCCGATCAGAAATTAGCGTGAACTTGCAATCGTTAATTTGAAATTAGCGTGAAATTAATCAAATGATTAATGGGTAATTGTCATTGATGAGAAACAGATTCAGTTCGTTACAGACTCGGTTTGAACTAAATCGCAACCTAAAATCGATTAAAGAATAAAGAGAATGAGAAAAACCAGAAATCGATTAACCTGAAATTGATTAACGAGAATGAGAAGAACGGCTGAATGAAGACTTAACATTCACTGAACATGAAGAAGGGGAATACAAACAAGTGAACCCATCCCACATCGCTTTAAAAAAAACGGAAGGTGCCCTCCTATTATAAATACAAAGCTTGGTCAAGACTAACATTCACTAAGCTGAGTGTGACCGGGTTCAAACCTGGTTTAACTTGGCTCAATCATTGGGATTGCCTTTTAGGTGGACCTTTGTGTAAATTTTCAAAATTTTTAATAGTGGGCTTATATCGCCATAGCGGTTTTTTTACTGGTATACCGGTTCCATTTTCTCGGTAAATCGCGGTATTTATCGGCACAAATAGCGGAACTGCGATAACCAACCGCTAAATGGCATCGCTATTTTGCCTGGAAGCGAGAACCGCGATACCACCGCTATATCGCCGGTATAGCGGCGCGATTGACTGCATAGCCAAATCGTGAAAAGATCTGCGTTTTTACAAAGTCTACAACCACTTTCGAATCGTTAGTACGGGCGGCTTTTGCTTCCACCCACTTGGAAACATAATCCACCGCCACCAAAATATATGAAAATCCAAAAGACGGTGGGAAAGGCCCCATAAAATCAATACCCCATAGTTCAAAAATCTCACATACTAAGATAGGTGTGAGGGGCATTTGATCTTTGGCCTTCAAGTTGCCAGCTTTTTGGCATTGTTCACACGATTTGGAAAACATGTACGAGTCTAGGAAAATACTCGGCCAGAAAAAACCAGAATCAAGTACCTTATGAGCTGTTCGTTTTGGTCCAAAATGTCCTCCACAAGCTTGTGAATCACAAAAGTCTAAGATTGAAGGTACCTCTTTCATATCAACACATCGCCGAATGACTTGATCGGCACAGTACTTCCACAAATTCGGCTCATCCTAAACATATCGTCTCGCTTCCTTCTTGATTTTATCCTTTTGAGCACGGGTAAGATTGGAAGGAATAGTGTTTGTAACCAAGTAGTTGACGATATCCGCGTACCAAGGAGTTGTTGTGTGAGTGGCAAAGAGTTGTTCATCGGGAAAAGAGTCATTCAAAGGTGTCGGTTCTTCGTTGTTGATGATCCTACTCAAATGGTCCGCTACCAAATTTTGCTTCCCGCTTTTGTCTCGTATCTCCAAATCAAACTCTTGAAGCAATAGCACCCATCGAATGAGTCTAGGCTTCGCATCCTTCTTAGTCATCAAATACTTCAACGCATCATGATCGGAGAAAACAATAACTTTAGTTCCCAACAAGTATTGTCGAAACTTTTCTAAAGCAAACACTATGGCGAGAAGCTCCTTCTCGGTTGTTGAATAGTTGCTTTGAGCATGATCCAATGTCTTTGAAGCGTAATATATGACATAGGGAACTTTGTCTTTTCTGTTGGGAATTAATTTTAGTTTGGTTTAATCTTTTATTTATTAGGACTAAAATTGTAATATATATTAGTTTTGGGTTTTATTGTGTAAATTTGGTGGATACCGAACAACCAAGGGTTGTTCGATTTTTGGTCCTTGATCCACGCCTAATTTGGGGCTTGTGGATCAGTCCATGGGCTATGTCATTAGGGTTTTTAGGCATAGGGTATTTAAGGTCTTTATGACCTCATTTGTAAGGGTTGATTGCCTGGGAAATGGTGCTAAGCTAAAGAGAATTATTGAGTGTTCTTGGCAATCACACAACTTATGTACTAGTCTTTGATCAATACAAAGAGTGCATCGAAGTTGATAAATCTCCTTGTGTTCTTATTGTTTTGATTGATATCATTGTGTTTTAGAGAGATTATTGGACCTACAATTGGTATCAGAGCTTGTTTTGATATCAATCATCCATTTGTTCTTGGTGTTCTTCGATGATCTTCAAACAAAATTCTTAAAATTTTGTTTTTGATCTGAAATAGTGGTTTTCGGATGTGTTTGTGTGTAATTTTTGAGATCCAGATCTGAAAAGTCAGTTGTTCGGTAAGGCTGGTGAGGGTTGTTCGACAGCTCACAAGGTTTTTAGGTTTTTGGGTGTTAATCGGTTGGCGGCGCAATCATCTCTAAGGTTTGGCTGGTTTTTCGGTCCTCTTGAAGTTGCTCGGCAGGTCTATTAGCTGGTTCGGTGTTCTAGGGTTTCCAAGTCCTTTGTTGATTGGTGTAACTGTTTTTCGACGAGTGATAGTTGATCAGTCTCCTGGTTACTCGGTTTTCTCAGTTGCTCAGTTTTTTGTTATTTTCCTGATTGTTCGGTTTTACAGATTGATCGGTTGTTGTGGTTGCTCGGTTTCCCATTGCTCGGTGTGCTTGCTATTGAAGCCTGTTGTTCGGTTCTTGAGTTTTGCCCTGTTACTCGGTTTTAGTTCCTCGAGTTGGTTGATCGGTTGACCTAAATTACTCGGTTGACCAGTTGTTCGGTCAGGTCAATTGTTCGCCTGAACCTTTATTCGCCCCATGTTGATCGGTTGTATTTAGTTGCTCGGTGTTGCTTAGTTGTTTGATTTTGTGACTTTTAAATTTTTGCGATTTAATTTCTCGAAACTTTAAAAAATTTACCGATGAATCCCGCAATGTTAACCGTTAACAGTGACCTCGATTCTGTTATGGGTACCGTTACCCGTATTCCCCGTTTGATCAAAGCTGAAGGTTTTACCGAATGGAAGTATCGTTTTGAACAATACATTAAAATGAAAGACGTGAAGCTGTGGAAATGTTTTCTTTGTCCACCAGTTAGAATTACCATGATGAGAGGTGAAGTTTTGATAGACAAACCGTTTGAAGATTACACTGACTTGGATTTTGAAAAGGTGGAACCACATCAAAGAGCCCTTGCTACCCTGTCTATGGCACTTTCTCCTGAAATTGAAATTGCTCAGGGTTTCCGTGAATATACAACTGCTAAATCTTTGTGGGATGCATTGATTGACGTGTATGAGGGCAATAAAGACATGAAGCAAAGTATGAAAGATATGCTTCGCCATAGGTTCAACATGTTTAATCACGTCCTTGGAGAATCTTTGGAAGCACAACTTCAACAGTTTATTACCCTTCACACAGAACTGACCACTGCTGGGATTTCATTTCCCAAGATTGATGTTAACAAGAAGCTTCTCAATTCACTTCCTAGAAGTTGGGACATGAATGTGGCTGTCATCAAGAAAACCAAAGACTTAGCTAGACTCTCACTTTCGGAGATTATAGCTATCATTAAATCTTGTGACATGGATTACAAGCAGAGAGAAATGAATCATGTTAGCTCATAACAGTCTGCTAACATCAGTACTTCAACTAACAATGCTTTCTCTGTCCAAGTCACTAGTCATGCCACTTCCAAAACCCAAACTCAATTTCAACCTAGTTCATCCTCTGTGGCACCTCAAGCTCCATCAGTTGCTGCTTCTTCTAGCAAGACCCCAACTGTAGCTCAAACTCTTCCTCAAGGTGCAGAAGAGAATCTTGGTTTGATGGCTGGTCTTCTAAACTGTTACAATGCCTTAGTAGCTGGTGAACTGTTTCACCCTATTACTGCTGGAGACCTTGATCAAATCAATCCAGATGATTTGGAAGAGATTGACATTTCTTGGCACATTGCTATGGCGGTGCATAGAGCCAAGAAGTTTACTCAAAGAACTGGGAGGAATACTTGGACAAATAACACTGGTTAAAGGAAAATGAGTCTCAGCAAAGCTAATCTGAGGTGTTTCAACTGCAACGAGCTTGGTCATTTTGCTCGTGAGTGTACCAAACCAAGAATGGAGAATCCAGACAGAACCATGGTACCAGTTGGAACAAATCGTGATGGTGCTCATCCTCAGAATGCTGAAAGGGCGATGGTGGCTCAGGAGTTCACCTGGGAAGATCAGTTGCATGACCTGAACCTAAATGGAGAAGGTAGAGCTCACATGGCCCAAATTGAAGGAGAGATGGACGTGGATGTTGTTGAAGGTGAGATGATGGACTTGCAGTTTGCTTTCATGGTATCTACCACTCCTGCCAGTGATGAGGTTAGTAAAGTTTCTTGCTCTTCTCAGTCCTGTATTGATATAATTGCTAAATATAATGAACTGAATGAAAATTTAGTTAGAAAAGTTTAGAAACAGAAAGCCTTGCCTATAAACATAAAAAGAAATTAAAACCCCTTCAAAAAGCTTTAGATGCCAAAAACTCAGACTATCACAAAATGCAAGATGAACTTAGCACAACTAGATGTCACCTTAGGTTTGCCAACGAAGATATTGCTAGTTTGACTGCTGAATTAAATGCATTAAAATTAAAATTTCTAAAGGAAGAATCAACTTTTAAGAAAGTTTATGTATCTAGTGAAGTAGTCGAAACTATACTGGAAAAACAAACTGTTTGGTCAAACATACAAGGTGAAGGTCTTGGATATAGTGCTGTTCCCCCTCCATACAATAATAATTTTACTCCATCACCAAACACTAAAGAATCCGAAGACTGTTTTTCAAATTACATTCAACCAACTACATCTGGCACCGCTGAGATTTCTGAAATGAAAAATACTGACGTTTATATCTCATGTGCAGATAAATTAAAAACGAAGATTGAGGAAGTTGAAGACTCACCTACTTTTAATTCTATTAAAACCTGTTTGAAGACTAATTCTGATGATTTTTGTGTTGATGTTAAATTTGATTCTAAGACTCCTATTATTTCTAAAACTTTGTGTGGTGTTGATTCAAAAACTGCTAGGAAAAAAATTTGTCTCATAAATCCTTTGTTTGCATGTGTACCTGGACAAAATTCTAATATTCCTTTAAAAATACAGACTTGTCTTAGCTATGGAATTTCCGGTCATATTGCCAGAAATTGTCCCCGACACATGTACGGATCTAAAAATGAACAGTTTTTGCAGAATGTACCAAAATGGAAATCTTATAAGAGAAAACCCTCAAGGTCACGTTCTAGAAAGAGAAATCAAAATAACACGAATGCCTAGAATAGAACTGCTTCTAGAAGTAACTATGGCTTACCAATTTTTGTAAGACCCAAGTCTTCTCAAGAATCAACTTCTAGTAGTTCTAATTCTACTTCGAATGTCAATGTTCCCATTTGGTCAAAAATTAAACGTTTTAAACCAAATATGAAATGGGTTCCCAAAGGCAGTGTTAAAACATTTTCAAATGTCTCACCAATATTTGATCAACGTGACATGAGCTTTGAATCTGTTAAATGTGTTGATAGTGAAGGTAAACCCAATTTCCGTATGGACTGGGTTTCTAAATCTAATTGATCCCGTGACTTGTGCAGGAACAGTTACTGAGGAATATCAGCAGACCTTGGTATGTTGATAGTGGCTGTTCTAGGCACATGACAGGCGACATGTCCCAACTACACGACATTGAGAAATTCAACGGGGGATGTGTTTGCTTCGCGGGAGGTGAAAAAGGATGATCACGCAAAGAGGGACGGTGTCTAATGGTGTGTTGAAGTTTGAGAACGTGAATTTGGTACCTGAGCTCAAGCACAGTCTGCTGAGCGTTTCTCAAATATGTGACAAGGGTTTTTCAACGCACTTCACAAAAAAGGAATGTTTGATTCTCAAGCCCGGCATAGTCATTCCAGAGGAGTGGATTCTTGTTCGATCGGAACGAAAAAGCAATGCTTACATCATCGACATGAATCACAACACTCCCAAAAATGTCACCTGCTTATTCTCCCGAGCTGCAGAACAAAGCGCGATGCTGTGGCACAGACGTCTCGGTCATGCCAACGCAAAGAATCGGAATCGTCTAGCAAAGAACAACATGGTTGCTGGACTTCCAATCAAGGACTTCATTACATTCGAGAAATGTGTTGCCTGTGCTCAAGGCAAACATCACAGAAAGTCACATAAGCCCAAGCAGATTAATTCCATTGATTCGATTCTTCAGCTGATTCACATAGATCTATTTGGCCCGGTCAATGTTCTCAGTCTTAATCGCAGTTCTTACTGTTTAGTTATTATTGATGACTACTCACTTTTTACATGGTTTTTCTTCTTAAAGAACAAAAGTGAAACTGCAGATCTGGTCATTAGATTCATCAAGCTCATTGAAAATCAAACGAATCAGAAGCTGAAAGCCATCAGATGCGACAATGGAACGGAATTCAAGAATGCAATTCTAAACAAGTTTTTTGCAGACAGGGGTATCCTGCGTTAGTTTAGTGCTGCTCGTACTCCACAACAGAATAGTGTTGCTGAGCAATGCAACAGAACTCTTATTGATGCTGCGCGTACCATGCTGTGCGATTCTAAACTGCCGGTGATTTTCTAGGCTGAAGCCATCAACACAGCCTGCTATGTTCAGAATCGGGTCATCATCAATAAACCTCAAATGAAGACACCTTACGAGATTCTTTATGGTTGCAAGCCAAATGTTTCACATTTCCGCACCTTTGGCTGCCCTTGCACTCTTCTTCATCTTGAAGCTACTCCGAAGTTCAACTCCAAGGCGGATGATTGTTACTTCGTTGGATATGTGAATAAAACCGCATATCGGGTGTACAACAAGGCGACAAAGCAAATCATGGAATCATTTGATGTTCGCTGGCTAGAAGATAATCCAACTGATGCCCGTGTTGGACCTGACTGGTTGTTTGATTATGTTGAACTGTTTAAACCTTTCTATGTGGTTTCTGATGTTGTTTCAGGCACACAACCATGCCCCAGTGGAACCAAGAGTAATGATGTTGAAGATTTCATTCCTGATCTTATCACTCCGTCTGTTATTATTCAAGATCAAATTCATAATGACGGCACATCTCCTGTTTCCGCTACCATAACTAAGGATGCTCCTGATGTTTCATCCGAAGTTGTTGGCGATACTCCAGTTGTTGAGCAGTCAATTACCCCTGAAGATGTTATTCAACCTAAACTTGCTGATGTTTTTGACTCCACTCTCATGGATTCTCTCTTTCCAGTAAGGATTCCTGACGAGTACATTGCAAGTACCTCTCACGACTTCAGAGATTCTGATAGAGGTGCTTCGGGTTCAGAAAAGGTTGAGAATATAACCAATCTTCCGGTCTATACTGCTTCGCTCCAATATGAAGTCCCTTCAAGAATTCAAAGGGACCATCCAATCGAAAAAGTTATCGGCCCTCTAGATGACGGTGTTTTAACCCGAAGCGAAAGTGGTCAAGTCAACGAGTGTCTCTATTCGTGCTTCATTTCTCAAATTGAACCGAAGAATGTAAAGATGCCACTCAATGAACCAAGTTGGTTAGATGCAATGCATGAAGAGCTGAACCAGTTTGAGAAGTTGAATGTCTGGCAATTAGTGGAACTACCCGAAGGAAATAAGGCATTGGATACAAGATGGGTGTTTCGCAACAAGCAAGATGATTCGGGAGTGATTGTGCGAAATAAGGCATGCCTGGTGGTTCGAGGCTTTAGACAGATTGAAGGACTTGATTACACGGAAGTGTATGCTCCTGTGGCATGACTTGAAGCGATTCGGATCTTCCTTGCCTACGCTTCTTTCATGAACTTTATCGTCTACCAAATGGACGTCAAAACAGCTTTCTTGTACGGAGAGGTGAAAGAGGAAATTTATGTTGATCAACCTCCTGGTTTCGTCATCTCCAAGTTTCCAAATCATGTTTACAAGCTTGATAAAGCCCTTTATGGTCTGCATCAAGCTCCTCGTGCTTGGTATGCTACCTTGACGGAACATTTGCTTCAGCACGGTTACACTAGTAGAAGTATTGATCAGACTTTTTTCATCAAGCGCCAAGATGATGATCAAATCGTTGTCCAGATCTATGTGGATGACATCATTTTTGGCTCAACAAGCAATATTCTATGCAAGGAGTTTGAGATGGTGATGAAGAAAAGATTTGAGATGAGTTTGCTGGGAGAGATGACGATGTTTCTCGGGTTGCAAGTGAAGCAAAGTTCAACGGGTATCCTGCTTCATCAAGCGAAGTATGTGGAGGATATTCTTGCAAAGTTCGGTTTCAAGGATGCGAAGGAGGCTAACACTCCAATGGCTGAGCGACCTCTGCTATCTTCAGACTCAGACGACCAATCAGTTGATCAAACTTACTATCGTTCGATGATCGGTTCTCTGATGTACCTGACTGCTAGCAGACCGGATATCGTGTTTGTAGTCTGTCAATGTGCTCGCTATCAGGCTAATCCTAAACCTTCTCATCTTGATGCTGTCAAATAGATCTTTAGATACCTTAAAAGGAGACCAAAATTTGGTCTCTGGTATCCAAAGAACCGTGAATTTGATATTTATGCTTTTTCCGATAACAACTATGGAGGGTGTGAAATTGACAGAAAGTCCACCAGTGCTGGATGTCAGTTTCTAGGAGACAGACTGATCTCATGGCAATGCAGAAAACAGCAGACCGTGTCAACGTCTATAGCTGAAGCTGAGTATGTTGCTGCATCGGCCTGCTGTTCTCAAGTCATTTGGATGCAGCATCAGCTCCTTGATTATGGTATGAACTTTCTTGACACTCCTATCTTCCGTGACAATGAAGCTGCTATCCAAATTGTGAAAAACCTTGTCCAGCATTCTAAGACTAAGCACATTGATATTAAAATTCATTTTATTAGAGATTGCTTCGAGCGTAAATTGATCCATTTGGAAAAAGTCCACACTGATAATAATGTGGCGGACTTATTCACAAAACCTGTTGCAAAAGCTCGATTCAGTGTGCTAGTTGAGATGCTAAGAATGATACATTTCACTGATTATTAAATCAGTTCTGTAAATACTTTCTTACTTTATTTTTGTTTTAGTTAAATTTGTACATGTTTTATTTCTGATATTCTTCTAATGCACAAATTTAGGGGGAGAAGAAAAACAAAACAAAAATCAGAAAATTCAAAAATGCAAAAATGCAAAAAGATTTTTTTTCATATTTTTTTATAATTTTCATATCTTTCCTTTTAGAAAATAAAAAATATATGTTTTACCTTTATGTTCTTTCTTTAACAAGTGGTATCAGAAATTTATAAGTAATTACAATTGGTATCAAGAAAAACAAACAAAAAATTACAAAACTTAAAAAGACAAAAAGATTTTAGATTTTTTTTATAACTTTCATATCTTTCCTTAAAATTTTAAAAAATCCAAAAACATTTTTACCTACCGACGACGCACTGAGTTAATACCACTCACTACTGAGGTAACTTCTAAGTATTTGTGATCTGTCGACGCCTAGTAATATCTATTATTTTAGTCGTCGTTGAGCCCTGTTTTGGATAAAATATATGTCTTAAATTGGCCAATATCACTTACTTTTGTGCCAAAGTGCTTGCAAATGTTTTTAGTGTAAATGCAGGGGTTTTAGTGCAATTCTGGAGAAGTTATGGAGCAAAATGGGCAAAAAGACAAATCTGACAGAGATAGCGCCGCTATCTCTTGAGATAGCGCCGCTATCTCGCGACCGGATAAAATCTTCGTTTTTGAATTTTAAATTCCGAGATTGCGGGATAAGGCAACACGCGCGTCGCGGATTTAGCTTGGCCGCGACGCGGAAACCCTAATTTCGCACAACTATAAATACCGGAGTCCCGTCCGACTTTTCACTCATCCCGGGACGCGAAGGAGGGATCCGAAGGCACAATTTCGTCAGTTTTTCAGTGGGAATCAATATTTTGGTTAGAAATTTAGTTTTTCTCTTGTTTTATCAACTCGGTATCGAGGTATTCCGCAATCAGGATTTCCGTCGATTACTCGATGTTTGTTTAGATTTATAGTTTCTGATTTCAGTAGTATTAGTCGGTAGTTAGATCTGATATTTGATTGTGTGGTTTGGATTTGAGTTTGGTTTTGATTTATATGAAAGTAATCATTCGGTTTGATGTTATTTTGCATTATTGATGTTTGGATATGTTTGATTGTACTGGATTGATTGTTTGTTTTTGGATTTTAAACCAAGGTTTCTGATTTCAGTAAGGAACTTTAGTCTAGGATTTGATTTGGGTTAGTTTAGTTCATGTTTGATTTGGTTTTGGCATTTGTTTTAGTATTGGGATTTTGCGTGATTTTTAATGTTAGTTTTTTGAATTTTGGTATGTGTACATCTTCATAATGGTCGATTACATGTACCCGGATCAGTATTATGAGTATTATGAAAATCCGGCCGACACCTATTACGAGGATGATTACTACAATGGATCATTTGATGACAATGAATGGCAGACCGAGGAGTCATCTCAACCTGAAAATTCTGCAACCTGGGCCAAACTTTGGGTACTCATGTATAACACCTACCATGTGCAGAAGGACCAGGCTGATGCTCTTGAAAAATTGCAAGTTTCATTAGATAAGTTAGAGGAAAATTGGAAATGTTCATCACTCTCGCCAGAACCTGAGGCGAGTGATTTTTATACCAATGATAATGTGTGTGAACTTGCATCACCTGAATATGTGATGGAAGGGCATGCACCGTGAGAAAATCAAGAGACCATTGAGAGGGTCGAAAATGTTGATGAAAAAGAGGTTGTAGGTGACAATGCTACCTCTGACTCAACAGCTTTTGATGTTTTTGAAAATGTTGATAATGTCGAGCTGGTGATGAGTGAATCCATACTATCACCAGACGATTTGATTGATGAGGATGTTGTGGAGGAGGCTGTAAGTGACAGTACAGACCCCAGCCCAACGATCCCCGAAATTTTTGAAGTTGTTGATACTATTAGGGAAGGGGGTGTAGATGACAATACTACCCCCGAACCTAGAATTTTTGAAAATTTTGAGTCATTTGAAAGTAAGGATCTGGTGATGGGTGACTTTGTACCATCACCAGATAATACCAGTCGCTGACTCTTGGTACCGATCCACCTGTTGGACGATGATCAAGAAGATGATGCCGACGAGTTGGTCTTTGAAAACAATAAACATGATTTTATCGCCACTCATGATCCATTCATGAATGGAAAATTAGATGTGATCAATACCATCGATGAGGATATATGGAAGCATCCCGATATGTTGCCTTCCGATCCCATTCGATTGGAAAACCTTTATTGGTACTGCAAGCCAAAATTACAAACTGAAGATAGCACGCGAGACGCAAGCAAAATGAAATCTGCAAAACAATTACTGGGAGAGGCACTGGGCGCGCTTCATGTCAAGCCTGTGATCTTGAAGAGATACCGAAGGAAGGACCGAGCTTGGAGGTTTAAAGCTATTTCTAAGCATTCGTGCGAAATAATCAGAAAACGACAACCAGGCAGCAGCAGAGGAACCAGCAAACCATTTGACCCGGGGAAATTGGAGTATGGAATCAATTAAGGGACGGTGGTGACTGGAAATCAGCGGAGACAAATGGCGTACAATCCACCGTAGCCACAGAAAGACTGTCCAGCTAAAAGACCGAACAAAGAAGCGCTTTCGGGAGGCAACCCGGCATTTCGATAAGTATTTTTAATTTTTTTCTTTTTAGTTTTTAGTTTTTATTTTGTCAAAATATCACTTGGAAAATTTTTCAAAAGGACATGGCATGGCCCGAGTGTGGGGTGGTCAAACGGGTTTTAAAAATACGAAAAAATCGCGAAAAAATGGAAAAATACAAGTTAGCGCTACTAATTTTTAATATTAGTGACGCTAATCGTTGGTCAACGCGGGTCAACTGTCCTGCTTCTCTCGTCGCTTAACTTGGACCCTCCCCTCCCCCTTGACGCGTCTGCCAAGCCGAACACCAACAAGAACCAGCGATTTTTTTTTCGATTTTCGTGAAATTGATCCAACCAATTTGCAATTAATCATCCAAGGTATGTGTCTCCATCTGCTCCATTGTTCCAATCGCATCATTCAGCCGAAATCAAAGGTTTTTTGGCCGTTTTTGGGGTTTTCGCGAATCGCACCTTCAAACCCAAATCGGGCCATTTCTTGCTCGTTTTTCATGAAATTAAAACCTAGGGTTACTTAATCGCACCTATAGAAAGATATTGGTAGCTTCAATTCGTACTTTAACAGGTTGAATCAGGAATTTTCGAAATTGGGGGCTCGGATAGGGTTCTTCAGCGAATTCGATAAATTGGCGGATTTTCTGTTTGTTTTTCGATAAATTACCACCTAGGGTTTCCTAATCGGTCCTATAGCTACTGAATGATGGATTCAATTTGATGAAAACAACAAAAATTCAGGAATTTGTGAATTAGGGCTCAAATTTAGGGTTCTTCGGGTTTTTACTCGATTTGGTGGCTTTGTGGCTTATTTTTCGTGAAATTAACAGAGGGATTTTGATGATTGTTAGTCTAGGATGCTATTGGTGTGTTCAATTTGATAAAAACAGGTTGGAATCGAAAATCAAGAATTCTGGGGTTCATAATTGGGGTTTTTGACCCAAATGAGAAATTAGGGCAATTTTAGCTTGTTTTTCTAAAATTAAACTTAGGTCTTTTACTAGTCACTAGTTGAGGAACATATTGGTATGATTAATATGAAAAACGGACTAAAATGGAAAAATCGAAAAATTTGGGGCTGCGTTCGTCAGCAGCGAAACAGATCTTTTGATTAGTGTTGCTATTGATGCCAGGGACCAATTTTGCAACTATTTCTCATACTTGTGCACTTGGGTTCTTGATTAATTTTTGCAGATGGCTCGACGACGACAACCACAAAGGAACCGCGCTCCCGTCCCACTGGCTGATTTGTCACGGCATGCATTCCTGCAGTTTCCAGAGGATGACCCCGCTAGTTCGGGTTATCGGAGACGATTAGCGATCGTGTCTGCCCGAGAGATCGAGGTAGCACCCACTCTGGACCGGGATTTTTGATGGCCTGCAGACTACAGGCCCGATTGGCGCCGCATTTGGTTCGTACATGGACCAGTGATGACCGCACGCATAGCTTCACGTGCGGAGGATGGGACCGACTGATACCTGCTAGAGAGACGATCTATAGAGAGCTCATTCTAGAGTTCTACTCGACGTGTACCTTCGGTACTACGCACCAGGATCCGCTACAGCAAAGACTATACTTCAGACTTGGCGGAGTTCACCGAGAGTGATCGGTCGGGGAGCTGGCGCAGAAGTAGCCGAACCAGTGGAACTATGGAACTATGCTTGTCTATAAGTGACTCGTATAAAGTCAACATTGAACGCATTTCCATGAGAGTCTTTTTCTGGTTTCCCTTTCTATATGTCTGAATGAACAGATCGTACTTACTAGTCAGAGAAGCGAGTAGGATGTTAACACTGATCTCCTGACTAATTGGGTGACCAAGTTTGTACAATTCGCCTATGTATCCTTCAATCTTGAGAACATGCGAATCGATGCTACTTCTTTCTTTTAGCTTGCACTCTGCAAGTCTTTTGAAGATCCTAGCTCGTTCCTCTTCAACCGATTCTTGGAACTTTTCCTCAACCAGTTGTATTAAATCATATGGCCCTAAGATTTCAAAATCCCTGTGAAACTTAGGGTCAATGGTTAATAGCATGAGGTCACGAACTTCCTCGGATTCATCAATTAAGAAGTCATGCTCATCATAAAGACCGTGTGTGATGACATGTTTCGGTCGAACGGGGATCGGATACTCAATGAGATGTAGCTTGCCAGCAATAACAAGAACCAGTCTCCAATTGTGAAGCCATTCCTCATAGTTCATGCCAGTCGGCCTTTCCATATTTAACAGGTGCTTTCTGAGGCTCTCAGAAATATGTGAAGAAGGAGAAGGAAGAGAATTGACAATTGATTTAGACATCTATAAGAAATAGAATTTATTAGTTTAATCAATCCTTTTAAATAATTACCCAATTTATTATTTAACAAGGCTAGGATCCAAAATACCCCAACTATGGTGTGAAGAGGGATGTCGTAATCACAACATAATAGTCATTAATGTAGATAGACATTTATCAATTTCAGTCATATGAAATTCCTAGATCTGTGAGATTCATTGAACTGTTCAATGGCATATTTAATCTCGGATATGCTCTACTTTTTGTGACTGGGATGCCGAGGATCACAAACTAGATGTGAATAACCATGCAAATATGCTCGGTAACCTCAATGTCATTTATCATCTCTAATTGATGTGCCGGTTAACCACACACGCTCCATCAACAATGATAAATCATGAGAAACCCATTACCACTCTTTATGAGCCCTATTAGTATATCGGTTAACCACACACGCTCCGCTAATGTCTCATAAAGTGTAATGTGCAATTTCATGGATTAGCATCTTTTCACATTTTTCCTAAAGTAACTAGATTGGGATTTTATGAATTGTTCTAGTACTTTCAATAATAGCATTATACTTTTAAGAGGCTTAAGCGGTCCTATCAAACCCGTTCGGCTAATGACACTCGACTGACTAGGAGAGCGGTGGGTGAGAGTGGACACCCATTTGACTACCATTTTATAGGCAGTCTCCTTATACCCTCTTTATAGGACAGTTTTGTGAATGAGGCCTACTAACGGTAAGACTAACCAATTTTATGTTATATATAAATATTAACTATTAATCATAAAATATATAAGATGTATTTTAAACCTTTTAAAATGTTTTAGATTTAATCTTTTAATTTTCTAAAATTAACTCTTTAATTTAAAATTAAATTTAAACCTTTAAGTGATTTAATTTATCTTTGAATTAAACAATTAATTAAATTAATTAAATCTAGATATGCATCACATATTAATCAAATTAATTTAACCCTATCTTAAACCCTTAATTTCGGAAAAGGCAAGCAAGTGGGTTTAAGGTTTCCATTTATTAATTAATCAAAATTACCAAAAATAAGAAACCTGCAAAACCTAGCCACCAAAAACGATTTTGGCCTCCCCAAGGGTTTTATTTTCGAAAAACCCTTGATCAAATAAAGCAGTTATAGCAATTCACAACAAAAACAAGACAGACTCTGATACCACTGAAAGGTTTTTAGCAATCTATGAACTAGAAATCCTAAGTTCACATGCAACCTAGAATAAGGATCTATGTTTTTCTATCAATGAACATATTACAAAATTCCTAAGGCCAACAATAATTTCTAAAGAATTTAATTTGGAAAAACCAACCTTTGATTTTTCTTCTTGAAGCTAGCAGCAAAAATATCCTGCCTCAAATGTAGTCACACCCAAGCATGGAGGAGAAGACAGAATTCCAGAGAGGCAGAGAGACAAAATGGCGTAGGTTTTGAGCCTCCAGGGGGTTCTATTTATAGCTTCCAGGTGGTGACAGCTGAAACCCTAGAGGAGCCCCTTAATGGACAAGCATGTTGCCCATTTGGACCAAGCCTCTAAAACCCTAATTAGGGTTTCGAAATCAAGGGTATGGCCACCCTTAATTTCGCCAACTTCTCCACCACCTGGCCAGTTATCACTCAACCATTGAGTAATTACAAAACCAGTCCCTGCACCTTTAATTAATTAAATTAATCACTAAATTAAAACCAATTAATTCTAGATTAATTTCTAATTAATTAATATAGTTTCTAATTAATATATTATCACTTTAATATATTAATAAACTATTTTTTTTGTTTCTATTGATTGATTAAACCCTTAATAAATCAACCTTTCTCTCTACTGAACTTTCTGCCAAACCTCCAGCTATGAGGGCAACCCAAATGGACTTTGCTTCTATCAATAAGATAAATACAATTTATAAGTCATGGCTTAGACACCTAATCCAACAATTTATTCCATGTTGTGGGCATCGGGCACACAACTTCTTGAACCGCTCCCAATAAGTATAGAGAGCTTTTCTTTTTCCTTGGTTGATCCCGGTGATCTCTCTTCGTAAGCTTGAGGCTGTTGACTCAGGAAAGTATTTTTCAAGGAATAATCGTGCAAGATCATTCCATGTGGTGACCGACCCCGGTGGTAGGTCATATAACCATTCCTTTGCTGCATCTTGAAGTGAAAAGGGGAATGCCCTTAACTTGATTTGGTCCTCTGTGACATCAAGAGGTTTCATCCCGACACAAACAACATGAAACTCCTTAAGAAACTTATGGGGGTCCTCATTCTCTAAACTACGGAAGGTTGGTAGCAAATGAATCAATCCCAACTTAAGTTCGAAATTCATCATTGCGGGATATGTAATGCAGAGTGGTTGTTGGGTGCCATCGTGAGTCGCCCAATCACGAAGGGTTCTCTCGTCAGCCATATGGTGATGGTGATTTTGGGTAGGAGATCCGGTGATCTCTACCTTGGGTATTTCTGGGATTGTAAAATATGGGTGTGGAGTTGACAACGCCTACTAATATCACATATTTTAGTCGTTGTTGAGCCCTATTCTTAGTGAAATTATATCATATACATCGTGGTATTCTCACTTTTCGTGCCAGCACTTGTTTGGAAAGAAATAATGAAAATAGGGACCAAAAGCGTGCAATTTGGAAGAAGTTTGAATATCAAGGTAAAATCAGGAAAAGAAGTACGCGCACTGCGGAATTCACAAACACGCGACGCGGGTATGAGGCGGTGGAAAGAATTCAAATTCCGATAAACGGGGATAAACCCCTACGCGCGACGCGGGATCCACCTATGCGCGGCGCGGTCTCGAGATTTTTTGCAACTATAAATAAAGGATTTTAGGTCGAAAAAATTAGCGAATACCTGGTGTGAAATCGACCCCAAGGCTCTTTGACTCTGAGATTTAGCTTCAGCAACCATCTTTTGGTTTTTTCATGTTTTTATCTGTAATTTTCAAGTAGTTAAATAGTTAGTGATAATGGCTAGTGTCTTTGGGAGTGACAACCATTGACATTGAGTCTTTGTTTCTGTTTTTAATAAGTTTGGTTACTGTTTTGAACCTGTTGGATCTGATTTAGTTAATGATAATCATTTGGTTTATGTTAATTGCCTAGTTTTTCGGTGTTTATGCTTGTGAATGAATTTTTGAATGATTGGATTGTGTTTGATGTTTGGTTTGCCCTTGATTGCTTCTGATTTGGAGATGTACTTCTGAATTCAGTAGGTAATAGGGTTTAGTTGATAGCTTAGTTTAGTTAATGCGTGCTTGGAATTGTTTTAGTTTATGATTTTTGGGATTGTTTGGAAAAAGTTAGAACTGCGCGCAAGATCCCCTTTGCATTTTGACTCAGAGATTGAGCGAACTGCGCGCAAGATCCGTGCACGTACGCGTTTAAATACAATGAGTTTTAGTAACGTCAGTAGTAGTTTAGAGCATGTTGCCCAGGAACCCTCAGGTGAGGCAACGGGGATGTTTTTTATTCCCCCAATTTCAGAATTTCAGTTTGGGAGCATGAGTGCTACTGGTGGTGCAGTTTCAGCCCCTGCACCTATACCATCATGCACTCCGCTGTCGATTCCACCATTTCAACCTTTATCCCAACCTCAATCCACAAACCCATTTACATCTGCCATGTCTTGGGGAGCGCCGACCCGCGATGGCACCCTAGTATCTAGAGAGCAGACACCCATTTCTCAACCAGTACCAGTACTTTTTAAACCACAAACCACATTCCAACCTATACCACCGCAGCAACAATATCAATAGCAACCACCTCAGCAGCAGTACCAGTATCAAGAGATTGAGGAGAGGTATGATGAAGAAGATGAAGGGTGGGTTCCACCAGCACCACAACAACCATGGGACCAAGGTCGGGGACCTCCAAAAAGACCACAGTAGCATCAACCACTACAAGGTCAGCAGAGATATAATGATCATCACTTTTACGATAATCATGCTCAACCATTGTATTTTGCACAACCGAGGGGGCAATCGGTTGCATCGCACTTCCAGCCACGGGAGTATGATGACTCATCGCCCATTTACATTCCTGATGATATAGAATCTCAAATAGAAATTAGGCCCCAGTTAATAGGAATATTAACGCAATTTAGAGGTTATAAGACTGATGTCCATACAATCACTTGTATGAGTTCATAGCTATCGCAAATGCTAATACTCCTAGACACACCAATAGGGATACTTTTAGGTTAAGATTATTTCCTTTCACATTAAAGGATAAGGCCAAATACTGGTTCACATCTCTTCCATCTAATAGTATCACTAGTTGGGACCAACTTAAGGCAAAATTTTTACAACAGTTCTATCCAGTTAGCAAGACCACAGAAGTTAGATGCACAATTCAAGACTTTCAGCAAAAGCCTGGCGAGGCTTTTCATGAAGCGTTTGATCAATTAAAGGAGTTATTGCGTTCCTGCCCGCACCATGAGGTTCCTAAATGGCAGTTAGTGAAATTGTTCTTTGAAGGAGTAAATGAGACGCATCAAGCAATGATAAATGCCTCATCAAGTGGGACATTTATGTGGCAAGAGCCAGAGGATGCCTGGAAATTCTTAGAGCAATTGAGTTTAGGATCTAAGGTCAGTGGTTCCATGAAGGATAATACAGTCTACGTAGCAAACATTGAAGCAGAAAACAAGTGGAAGACAGAAATTCAGAAGGAGCTCAGTGTTGTGACTAAGAAGTTTAATCAAATGCTCGTGAGGTTTCAACAAGAGAAGGGAGCATATGTATTGCATGGGCAAGTTATATGTAATACATGTGGTGAAATAGGACATAATCACAATGAATGCTCGATGACTCATGAGGAAATTAGTCAAGTGCATGGATATGGTCAATTCCATAATGCACCACGACCATTCAGAAACAATCAGCAGCGAGAGGTAAGACAACCACCAGTGAGGCAGCAGCAGATGCAACCTACGCCTCCAGTAGGAAGTATGAACATTGGCATGCAGGAAATTTTTGGAATGTTAGTTAAGCTTCAGGAAGTGGAGGATGCCAATTCGAAAGCAATTCTGAAGTTAGGGGAGTTAATTATTAAGATGGAGGAGGATAGAGCACAAGAGAAGGCACAACCGTCGAAAGTGCAAGTGAATGAGGTTATCACGCTTAGGAGTGGGATGAAAGTGGATAACAAGGTTACAGCTCCACCAGTAGAAGAGGATAGTGATGTAGAAATAATTTTTGATGAGAAAGAAGAACTGGAAAAGGAAGAGAAAAAAGGAAAGGAGGAACAAGCAAAGAAGAAGAAACAAACAAGTACATGGGAGAAGGGAGAAACAAGTGGGACAGTTCCTTTCCCTACGGCTTTGGAAAAGCCGGAGAAAAGACCATATGGAAAGAAGGGACCGCAAGCGGAAGATATGTGGGAACTGTTTAGTCAGATCAAGGTTAACATTCCATTGGTTAAGCTTATCAAGGAAGTCCATGCTTATGCGAAGTTTCTCAAGGATATGTGCATCCACAAAAACATATTTTATCCCATTTGCCTAAAATGATTAGTTTTCCTGAGAATGTAAGTTCTATTTTAATGGATGCATTGCCTCCCAAGATGAAGGATCCTGGGGTTCCTCTCATATCTGTTGACTTAGGTGATGTGCACATTAAGAGAGCTCTGTTAGATTTAGGCACGAGTGTGAACATTTTACCTGGACAGTTATTTGACAAATATGAGTTCGGCACTATGAAATCTACAGATGTAATTCTTCAGCTTGCTGATAAGTCTACAAAGATCCCCAGGGGGATGTTATCGGATGTCAACATCAAGGTGGAATACTTCTATTACCCAGCGGATTTCCTAGTTTTGGACACTCGTCAGGCTGCCAATGGAGAGCAACCGAAAATCATCTTAGGGCGACCTTTTTTGGCCACGGCCAATGCAAACATCGACTGTCGTACAGGAGAGATGGGGATTTCCTTTGGGCATCGGCAAACTAAGATCAACATTTTTAATGCCAAAGGTAATACCATGGAGGATGAAGAATGCCACCAGGTGGACATCATAGATGAGTTAGTACAGCAGTATATGCCAGAAGTGCTGCAGCAAGAGGTGATGGAGACTCAAGAAGAAGGAGAGGCTGAGCAGGAAAAGCAAGAAGAAGCAGCAGAAAAGGACAAAGGTATGGAGTATGAGGAATGCGCGCACATAGAGAAGTTGCCGACAGAGATTCCCAAGACGTTAAAACCATCATTGCAGGAACCACCGAAACTGGAGTTGAAACCATTACCAGCTCATTTAAAGTATGCCTTTTTGGGAGAAAATGATACTTTGCCAGTGATTTTAGCAGCAAACTTGACAGAGGGACAAGAAAAGGAATTACTGAAGATATTGTCCAAACATAAGGAAGCTATTAGTTGGACAATCGCAGATTTAAAAGGAATTAGTCCAACCACATGTATGCATCGAATCATCACAGAAGAAGGAGCTAAACCTGCCAGAGACACGCAGAGAAGATTGAATCCAAATCTGAAGGAAGTTGTGAAAAAGGAAGTTCTAAAGTGGCTGGATGTAGGGATCATATATCTGATCTCTACATCCAGCCACTTTAGAACTTCCTTTTTCACAACTTCCGATCTCTGATAGTGAATGGGTCAGCCCGACACAGACAGTGCCAAAGAAATCTGGAATAACTGTTGTGGATACTAAAGATGGTGACAAAGTTTCCACAAGACCCGTGATTGGATGGAGAGTATGTATCGATTACCGGAAACTCAATGCCGCTACATCTAAGGACCATTTTCCATTACCATTCATCGATCAAATCGTGGAAAAGTTAGCTGGACAGAAGTATTATTGTTTCTTGGACGACTATTCTGGGTATAATCAGATTGCCATTCACCCGGAGGATCAAGCAAAGACCACATTCACATGTCCATATGATACTTTTGCGTTTCGTAGAATGCCATTCGGGTTGTGCAATGCCCCCGCTACATTTCAACGGTGTATGATGGCGATATTCTCTGACATGATTGGTGACGCTTTGGAAATCTTCATGGATGATTTCTCGATTTTTGGATCAACATTTGAAGCCTGCTTGAGTCAATTGGAAAAGGTGTTACAAAGATGTGTTGAGTCTAATCTGGTTCTTTCTTGGGAGAAAAGCCACTTCATAGTTAGAGAATGAATAGTTTTAGGTCATGTAGTCTCTGATAGAGGATTTGAGGTAGATCGTGCTAAGGTTAAGGTTATTTCCACATTGCCACCCCCAACATCCGTGAAAGGGGTTAGATCTTTTCTAGGTCATGCTGGTTTTTACCGTAGATTTATTAAGGATTTTAGTACCATCTCCAAACCTCTTTGTGGCCTTCTGTTGAAGGACGCACCATTTATTTTTAATGAAGAATGTGTAAAAGCATTTAACATTTTAAAAAATAAATTGGTCGAGGCCCCCATTCTAAAACCTCCTGATTGGACCCAACCTTTTGAAATTATGTGTGATGCTAGCGATTATGCTGCTGGTGCAGTATTAGGTCAGAAGATTTATAGGAAGCCGGTAGTCATATGCTATGCTAGTAAAACTTTTTCTGAGGCTCAATTAAATTACACAACCACCGAAAAAGAGTTACTTGCTGTAGTATTTGCATTGGACAAGTTCAGGTCCTACATCTGGGGATCAAAGGTGGTGGTTTATACCGACCACAGTGTTGTTCGATACCTGCTGGCGAAAAAGGAGTCTAAACCAAGATTGATCAGATGGATACTTCTGTTGCAAGAATTCGATGTGGAAATCAAGGACAAGAAGGAGCAGAGAATGTAGTAGCAGATCATCTCTCTCGATTGCTAGCAGAAGGATTAGAAGCTGAAATTAAGGATTCGTTCCCAGATGAGTAGTTACTGGAGCTTACTGGAGCTCCATGGTACGCGAATTATGTGATTTTTCTGGCCACGGGAGCAATACCAAAACATTAGACTAAACAAAGGCAAAAGCAGTTCCGCACATATGCAAAGAGATTTATTTGGGACGACCCTGACCTTTTCAAGGTAGGTGAGGATCAAATAATTCGCCGATGTGTACCTGACAGTGAAATTGAGGAGGTATTGGAACACTGCCATGCATCAGCATGTGGAGGACATTTCAGCGGTAAGAAGACAGTATATAAGGTTCTAGAATCTGGATTGTACTGGCCAACCGTCTTCAGAGACGCACATAAAACTGCTAAGGAATGTCTCAACTGCCAACAACTGGGAAACATATCAAAAAGGGACCAAATGCCTTTAAACCCAATCTTGGTAGTGGACATTTTCGATGTCTGGGGAATCGACTTTATGGGTCCATTTCCCACGTCACATGGTTATGTTTACATTCTAGTAGCAGTGGATTATGTGTCTAAATGGATCGAGGCAGATGCAACTCGCACGAATGACCACCATGTGGTGTGTAAATTCGTAAAGAAAAACATTTTCACCAGGCATGGAGTTCCCCGAGTGATTATAAGTGACGGAGGGTCCCATTTCAAGAATTTTAAATTTGGAAGGCTGCTAAAGCACTACGGGGTGAATCATCGGATTGCAACACCTTATCATCCTCAGACGAGCGGCCAAGTGGAAGTGTCTAATAGGCAAATAAAAGAAATTCTTCAAAAGACTGTCAAAACCGATAGGAAAGATTGGGCACTAAGATTGGATGATGCGCTATGGGCATACCGAACTGCTTATACGACACCGATTGGAACTACGCCATATCGGCTGGTTTATGGGAAAGGTTATCATTTACCGGTGGAGCTTGCTAACCGCGCCTTATGGGCAATCAAACAAGTCAATATGGATTATACTGAAGCAGGAAAAGAACGAAAATTACAGTTGTTTGAGTTGGAGGAGCTACGAGACGAAGCATATGAAAACGCAGCCACATACAAATCAAAGATGAAACGGTATCACGATAACAAGCTCTGATTGAAAACCTTTAAGGTAGGGCAGAAAGTGTGGCTGTACAACTCGCGATTGAAGATGTTTCCCGGGAAACTGAGGAGTAAGTGGAACGGTCCCTACGAAGTAGTTAGTGTCACAGACTATGGTGCAGTGGAAATACAAGATATAAAAGGTGGATAATCATTTAAAGTCAATGGACACAGGCTCAAACCCTATGTCATTGTGGGCACGTTTCAGAAATTGGAAGTGGAAACGGTGGAATTCGTGACAGACAGTCCTGTGTATACGTCATAAGTCAGGTAAGTGTACGTCCGGCTGAAGACGTTAAACTTAGCGCTTGTCGGGAGGCAACCCGATCATCATTTGTATAATTGCATCTTTCTTAATAATAACAATTACGCTCAATTGGTCACGGTGAGAAAAGAGCAAGTGTGGGGTCATTTTGGTAATTTTGCAACACCGTGACGCGGGATCCTAGGATCCGCGCCGCGCTTGTCGAGTTTTCACGATTATAATTAAAATCAGATTTTTATACGCGACGCGATAGAAGCTTCCCATTTGACGGTAATTTCAACTCTCGTAATTACCGCGACGCGCGCACTTCAATCACGCACCGCGGCTATCCGCAACACATAAAGTTAGCTTGTTGTACATTTTTTTGTTTCCCTTCATTTTATTTTGTTTGCGTTTAATCTTTTGTGTGAGTCATGCATGTGATACCAAAAATGGGAGGAGTTGTTCCAAGCAAGTGTGGGGTCACTATGCCCCCTCCACTTGTCTTGACCACCGGCATGTTCACTGTTGCGCTACAACTCCAGAATGCTAAATTAAGGACCTTTTTGTTCATAGTTGTACCTGTGACACCTAGCACCAACCAAGCGATCTACCGTCCAAAGGGGTAACTCTTTCTCCTTTGTTCTAAATAAGTTTTTGTACAACGGGACGTTGTACGGTTTTAAGAGTGGGGTGTGGACGGTCGAAAGAGTAATTTTTGAAATTTTTGCGGGAATGACCGATTTTCAAAATTTTAGCAACTTTTTCAAAATTTTTAATAGGTTGTAATTTTGAAACGGATAGTTTGTGATTGTTTATAGCATTGGTATTTTTTGAGAAATACTATTTAGTTGTGATCATGCTATTAGTTTAGTCAAATAAGTTGAGTTTTATGAGTTTAGAGAATTGGACTGTTTTAGGATTGGAATTTAGGAAGGAGTTGTCAATCAGTAGTCTTTGTTGTTCGAGCCGGTAAGTCTAAAATGGGTGGGGCTTATGCACCTTGCCACCTAAGATCGTCTGGTCTGGGATGGTATTTCTAAAAGCTCGTTACACGGACAACATCGAAAGTCATGGACAATTCTTTTATGGCCTTTAGAATCTGAATGAGTACGTACACTTCATTGTGGACATAAAATTTGTAATCAACGGTTCTCTAGAAACTCATGAATTCCAAAGAACATTCCGATTATGTTTTCATAAACTATTTCACTCTAACTCATAAGGTAATAAGCTTTGAAACCAAACACAGTCAAAAATTATTTGAGTCTTAGTTAAAATCTATTAAAAACTCTCTTGCTTGGGGACAAGCAAGGCACAAGTGTGGGGTGTTTGACAACGCATAGTAATATCACGTATTTTAGTCGTTGTTGAGCCCTATTCTTAGTGAAATTATATCATATACATCGTGGTATTCTCACTTTTCGTGCCAGCACTTGTTTGGAAAGAAATAATGAAAACAGGGACCAAAAACGTGCAATTTGGAAGAAGTTTGAAGATCAATGCAAAATCAGGAAAAGACGTACGCGCGCCGCGGAATTCACAAACACGCGACGCGGGTATGAGGCGGTGGAAAGAATTCAAATTCCGATAAAACGGGGATAAACCCCTACGCGCGACGCGGGATCCACCTATGCGCGGCGCGGTCTCGAGATTTTTGCAACTATAAATAGAGGCTTTTAGGTCGAAAAATTTAGCGAAGACCTGGTGTGAAATCGACCCCCAAGGCTCTTTGACTCCGAGATTTAGCTTCAGCAACCATCTTTTGGTATTTTCATGTTTTTATCTGTAATTTTCAAGTAGTTAAATAGTTAGTGATAGTGGCTAGTGTCTTTGGGAGTGACAACCATTGACATTGAGTCTTTGTTTCTGTTTTTAATAAGTTTGGTTACTGTTTTGAACCTGTTGGATCTGATTTAGTTAATGATAATCATTTGGTTTATGTTAATTGCCTAGTTTTTCGGTGTTTATGCATCGGCCGTCAAATGCGTTCGGGGAGGGGGTGAGGGCCTTGAATAGTTTCTTTCATGGTACCTGTATTTGGCTTTGTTTATTTATTTAACAACGAACAATTGTCTCGTTCGTTCATGTCACCGGTAATAGCGGCGACACATGTCACCGGTAAAGACTCACATTGTCGCCGACAAAGACATTAGCACCGACATGTTGCCGGTAAAAAGTTGCCGCTAAAGAAACGTCACTATTGCTTAAATGTTGTTGGTAAAACGTCGCCGCTAATACACGTCGCCGCTAATACACGTCGACGCTATTGATATCGTCACTAATGTTTGGCTTATCTCCGGTGATGACGACTCACCGACAGTACATGTCGCCGGTAATGTTTCTGGTGGTGTGGTTGGTGGTGGCTGTTTCTGGTGGTTTTTCGATGGTGGTGGCGATACAGTGTCAGCAACGGACGGTATTTCGGCAATGATAATGGTCATTTAAACGAAACACTATTATCAAATTTAATATAATATTGTTCAATGAGATATATTATGTATAAATATATACGTATTGACATTCTATACTAATATAAATATATAAAATTAATTATATAATAAATAGATAAAAATATAATATAGATGTAAAAAGCGAAAAAGAAAATCAAATAATATATATTTATTTTATACAAAGGGACATGGTTTATTAAAAATCATATACAACAAAAATTATAAAGTTTTAAAAAATTAGGTAATATGATACACTGTTACAGAATGAAAAGAAATGTAATATAAAAATATTTTAATTATCAATCAAATCAAGTGTGAAAGTTTCGTGTATATGGAAATCTCTTCGTGCATTTAGAATTACCCTAAAAACAAACAAATGATTTAGTTAATATGATTATTTAATTTTCTTAAAATAAACAAATATGTGATAACGCAATTACATGACAATCTTGTCGGTTGTTACCAAGTCAATACAAATTTACGAATAGAAATGGGGTTACGATAAAATTCTCTTTTTTTTTTTTTTTTTTTTTGTTAAACGGTAAAAGTTAATATGCACACTGCTACAGTGCTATGAACGGGGGATTGGATTTTGAGTTTCATGGAAAAAAAAAAAAAAAAAAAAAAAAAGAGGTAAATTTTTTGATAAGGGTAATATATGGGGTTCAAAATTAGAATCACAAAACTTTAGTGTTTAAAATGAAATTAACACCTCAAGTGCAAAAATATAGACGTTGAGATTTAGCTTCTTGAATCAACGGCTTGTATTTCTTCAAATTCAAAATCGATTGAAATCGCTCCTTTATACTCTCCTTTACTTGGCCGTTTAAATTTCTTGATACGCTCTCTCTCTCTCTCTCTCTCTCTCTCGAACAGAGTCATCTTGCTCACCGCCGATTTCTCTACTTCGACGTTGTTCTTTCGAAGATCTCAGTTGAATTGTCTAATTTCACGGCTGATAGCGCAAATTCATGGCAGGTAACTTTCTTTTTATTGATTTTGGTTATTTAGGGTTTTTATACGTTATATAGATCGAGTTCTTGACTGGAATTTTGTGATTGATTTGTGTTTATTGGATCTTCAGAGAAAACACTAGAACTAGAAACCATAACTATGAGCATGAAGCTTTTGAAACTTGATCCGGATCAAACCCTAGAAGAATCCCCCAATTGTGATTCAGGTTATAATTTTTGGCCTAAACCTTTCGTTTTCTTTGGTTATCAGTTCTGTAATCAATAATTCAAGGTATTATATATGAATCTCCGCTTGACAAATTTGAATATAATTATATGACGCAAGTCGTTGAACAATCTCACTCCCTCACACGTTCACATTCATAACCACACAATCAGATCGGCTGTTTAGTTTTGTTAACAAAAGCTCAATTGAATGTTTTCTATTCCGATTTTCACTTTCAGAAAATGTTGAATGCAATACTGGTGAGAGTAACAGTGAAGTCTATTCCGACCAAGAGCAGCAAACCCTTCCTATATTTGAAAAATTCAAAAAGTTGAGCAACAAAGTTACGGTATATGTTACAAACGCTTTGTTTCTTTTCTAATTCAAACAATCTCTTAACTAATTCTCCATATGAACTTATCTAAAAAAATGTTACCCCTCTTTTGTTTCAGAATTTGAGAAAAGAACATACATCACTTTGCAATGAAATAAAAACCATAACATCAGATTCTTTTCCTGGATCTGAAGTTTTTACTGCTCTTCAAACTCTTGGTAAGTTCCTTCCTTAATTACACCTCCAGTTTATTCTTGTTTCTATTCTTCTAATTATCTTTATTTTCATCTTGCTTCTATAAGGCGAAGAACATGAAGCCTTGAAAAAAAAATATCAAGAAGAATGCCAAACCTTGAAGAAGAAATTCCATCTAGAATGTTCCGAAAGAAGAAGACTATACAACGAAGTGATTGAACTCAAAGGCAACATCAGGGTTTTCTGTAGATGTAGACCTTTAAACCATGACGAGGTTACTAAAGGGTCAACTTCAGTCGTTGACTTTGAATCATCTCAAGAAAACGAGCTCAAAATAATCGGCTCCGATTCTTCCAAAAAGCAATTCAAGTTTGACCATATATTTAGACCTGAAGACAACCAAGGTAACTGAAAAATGAAAATTCTCGTAAACATTTCATTATCATCTATAAAGACTTTGTTATAAATACTTTTTTTTTTTTTTTTTCTTTTTCTACTTTCAGAGGCTGTTTTTGCACAAACTTTACCCCTAGTGGTGTCAGTACTTGACGGATTCAACGTATGCATCTTTGCATACGGTCAAACTGGAACTGGAAAAACATTTACAATGGAAGGAACATCTGAAAACAGAGGAGTAAACTACCGTACATTGGAGCAATTATTCAAAGTATCTCAAGAAAGAAGTGAAATCATGAAATACGAACTGTTTGTAAGCATGTTAGAGGTTTACAATGAGAAGATAAGAGACCTTTTAGTTGAAGACACCGAACAACAACCCACCAAAAAGTAAGATTTTCTTTTTTAAATAAAAACTCAAAAACTTCACATATCTGACTATTCATCAATTTTTACAGGTTGGAAATTAAACAATCAGCAGAAGGTACACAAGAAGTTCCTGGATTGTCTGAGGTGGCAGTTTTCAAGACAGATGAAGTTTGGGAAATTTTAAAAAGTGGGAGTCGTGTAAGATCTGTTGGATCGACTAATGCTAATGAGCTTAGTAGTCGTTCTCATTGGTGAGTTTTTTTTCAATTATGGTATTGTAGTTTTGGTATTATTGGGGTTTTTTGATTTTTTTTTTTTTAATGTTTGTTGTGTAGTTTATTGAGAGTGACTGTACGTGGGGAGAATTTGGTAAATGGACAGAGGACTAGAAGTCATCTTTGGTTGGTTGACTTGGCGGGAAGTGAACGTGTGGGAAAAATTGAAGTTGAAGGTGAAAGATTAAAAGAATCTCAATTTATAAATAAATCACTTTCAGCTTTAGGAGATGTTATTTCTGCTCTTGCATCAAAGACTTCTCACATTCCTTACAGGCATCTCTCTCTCTCTCTCTCTCTCTCTTTATTTTTATCATTATTATTTTTTTCTTATTTCATTTTTCTTTTTGGCAAATCAGGAATTCGAAGCTAACACATATTCTTCAAAGCTCTCTAGGAGGTGATTGTAAAACACTGATGTTTGTACAAATAAGTCCAAGTTCATCAGATTTGGGAGAAACAATTTGTTCCTTAAATTTTGCAAGCCGTGTAAGAGGTGTTGAACATGGCCCTGCAAAAAAACAAACAGATGTCACTGAGCTCTTTAAATACAAACAGCTGGTAATTTGCTATTTTTTCTTTTCTTAAATAGCAACCTACTTTCATTTATTTCATTTTCTTATTTTTTTTCTTTGTAAAAAATAGGCCGAAAAAGCAAAGCACGACGAAAAGGAAACAAAAAAATTGCAAGATAGTGTACAGTCCTTGCAACTACGCCTTTCTGCACGAGAACACATTTGTAGAACCCTTCAAGAAAAGGTAAAAAAAAATATTACTTTCATTATTTTTTATTACAATTAATGATATGTGTATATTTATTGGTAGGTACGAGATCTTGAAAATCAATTAACGGAAGAAAGAAAAACGCGACAAAAACAAGAAAACCGCGCACTCGCGGTTGTTTCTTCACAATCTTCACTTTCTTCATTAAAACAAGGACTCAGTACAATATCGGAAAAAAAACCGCCATTAAACCCTTCAACAAAACTCCGTTTACCCTTGAGAAGAATAACAAATTTCGTGTCCACCCAACAACCCTCACCCGCCCCCTCAAATTTAAAATTACCCAATTACCCTTACGAAAAAGAAAAAGAAAACCACGCGAAACCGCTCTCGCGGGCCCGCCGCGGTTCCATCGCGATGAAACCGGTCCAGACCGCGGCTTCGGTTTTGAAGCCGAAAAGACGGGCGTCGATCGCGGCTTTCCATTCAGAGACGGCGGCGGCCACTCCGGTGACCGGAGCGAGCGGTGGTTCGAGGGTGAGGAATGAGAACCGGGTGGTGGGGCGGCAGTCGTTTGTGTGGGACCGGCAACGGGTGTGGCGGACTTCGCGGGTTCAGTCGCCGTTGGGTGGTGAGAGGTCGGTGGCGGTGGCGGTGGAGGGGACGCCGGTGGCGGCGGCGAGGAGGTTTATGGGGAGCCCGCCGCCGTCGCAGGCGGTGGGGTCGTGGAAGCCGAAGCATCCGACGGTGGTGGCGTTGCAGCGGAAACAGTTGGTTTGGAGTCCGTTGAAGTATAGAGGGACAAAGGCGGTTAGGAAGTCGTTTGTGTGATATTTTTGTGGTTATATTCTTTTTTTTTTTTGGGGTATTTGGATATTGTTCAAAAATGTATGCTTCTTGCTTGCTAGACACATATATACTTTGTTGCCTTTTTTTCAAAATATGGTTGAATGTTGAAGGCAAATTGATTTGGACGCTTTTGAAAGCAATGTTTGGTAGATATATAAAAATTGTAGAAAACTGTCATTTGTTGATGTATTCAAGAAATCTATTTGTTGATATGGTACTTGTTACTTTTTAGGTAATGAGATTGGATAAAAAACCGGTGCCATTCAAGATTTGAGAGGAGTGCTGGATATTTTTAATTAATGTCAGGCGAGTGGTTAATCCAGCAAATGATATTGTATAAAAACTTGTAATCGCATAAAAAGTTGTTAAAATTAGTGGAAATTACAAGTTAAACACCACTCTAGTTTGTTCAATTTTCGAATTAGCCATTACAGAGATGGTTCACTGCAATGGGGTTAAAGTTAACTAATTCATGAAAAAATATTTCTTCAAGCTTGTTGAGATCCAAAATTAGTAATACTAGTTTGAACTTTGAAGGCTTATGGTCCAATATATCTTTCTCCACATATAAAAGGGTAGGAATTCGTACACAACAATTTTTCTCCATAAACAACAATGCATGCTTTAAGGGTGTTGTACATTATGCATAAAAATGTTAAATTGTTGTGTATGGAGAAAAATTGTTGCGTACGGATCACTTCCCCATATAAAATAACTAAAGAATTCAATATTACCCCTTGCATTGATGATCTTAACTAATTTTTTAGCAACTTCAGCTTAAAAACCTTGCTTTGCAAATGTCATGATAACAAGCATGTACAAAGAGAGTCCATATGCAATGAAAACATATGGATAACAATCCATAATTTTAACAAATTTCATAATTTCAATAGCAAACATGATCTTATTAGAAGTCATTTGCAACAATTCTTGAAAATAAAGCAACTGAATGTAAATCAGACAAATTGTCATGAAAAAAAGTGATTGCAAACTTAATGCAACATTTTCAAGTTCATTGATGTATAACGATTTCAAATTTTGTAAATCATGTAATAAGCTAAAAATACTTTGAAATATTTATAGTTGATTGAGACCGGATCTTAGTGGACGATGCTTGTGAGTGGGTCTTGCTTTTTGAATGACATTATTTTCAAATTTATGAATTTACAGGCTAAGAAATAAATATTGATAGATCTTGATAGATATATCTAGAAAATTTTGTATGTAGGATGGTCTAGAAACTTCTCGAGATGAGGTGGTAAGACCCTGTTAATACGGGTGGAGTTTATTTGGTCCAAATCATCAGAAGCAGCCTTGTGATCTCTCAAGAACTCTTAATACATACTTTTTTTTCCTTATCATGAAGTCTTGTAGCTTTATTCATTTGCTTTTTAGAGTCGTTTATTGCATCCAATGATCAAAGTTAGTCTAACTTAGTCGAAAGCGAACTAAGTGGCACACAGTGATCAAATCGTCCCGTGGCACACGGTTGCATTAATCAAGAGGGTAAAACAATGACATGGCAATTTCTTTTAATGGCGTGGCAATCGAAAATATTAGAAACATTGGGCTATTATCTTCCACCATAACAATATATCAAACTTAAGGGTATCATTTTCAACACTTCTCTCTAATTTTATTTCTAATAGCTCCAGTGTCCCGACCCCGTCATATTCTCTTTGTATAAACAGCAATAACCATGGTTTTTTTCTAGGTATGCGGGGGCTTAGACAGGGAGACCCGCTATCCCTTTATCTATTTGCTCTTTTCATGGAGGTTTTCAACTTCATATTAAAGCAAAATATCACTCGGGCGGACAACTTCCGGTTCCATTAGCGTTGCAAGGACAAGCTCTTCACTCACCTTTGCTTCGCGGATGATCTTTTGATTTTTTGTCACGCCGATCGTGACTCGGTCCAAGTTATTAAAAACTCCCTCTCGAAATTTGCTTTGGTCTCGAGATTGGAGCCTAGCCATGCCAAAAGCCAAATTTTATTTGGGAATGTTAAGCCATTTACGCGGGTGTTATACAAAGCATCCTTCCTTTAGACACGAGCAAATCTTCGGTCAAATACCTCGCGGTCCCACCTACGTCCTCCCGGTTACTTATCCGTGATTGTAAAGGACTTGTTGAAAAACTTAAAAATCGCCTTCACGACTGGAAAAACAAGAGCTTATCCTTCTTATCCTTCGTCGGCCGCCTACAACTCATCTTGTCGATGCTAAGTTTGTTGCATGTTTATTGGGCATCCATTTTCCTTATTCCAAAATCCACCACGAATGATATTGAAAAACTTATCCAGGGCTTTTTATGGTGTAGTGGGGAAATGAAAAAAAGGAAAAGCCAAGGTGGCGCGGGACGATATTTGCATTCTAAAAAATCAAGGGGGTCTTGGAATACACAAACTTTTGGAATGGAATATTGCCCTCATGACAACTCACATTTGGAAAATTATCTCCTCAAGGATTGTTTGTGGACCCGCTGGGTGCACACTCACCATCTCAAGGGTCGCAATCTGTGAGACATTTCTCCTAAAGGACATGATTGTTGGAATCAGCATAAAATCCTCCATTCCCGTCGGTTTCTACGTAACAACTTTATTCACGTCGTTTGGAATGGCTTTAGTACGTCCGTTTGGCATGATCATTGGCACCCGACTGGTTTGCTCGATAATTTGGTCTCCAACCGTATGATAAGTGTTGTTGGGTTTTTAACTACTGACTGTATTGCTTCCCTTTTCACTGATGGGACTTGGTGTTGGCCTTCGTCGTGGACTGCTTCACACCCGGCTCTGATCCTCCCTAATAATTTCCTGCTCCGTGAAGATGTTCCTGACCAAATCAGGTGGAGAAAATTGGATGGAAGTGTTGTCCCTTTCTCGATAAGTGTAACTTGGGCCACCATCCGTGATAATAGAGTTACCGTTCCTTGGACTAAACTTGTTTGGTTCCATAACTCCATTCCTAGCCACGATTTTATCCGTTTGGCTCGCCATGCTCCGGAAGCTCAAAACCCAAGACAAAATCCGTAGCTGGGAGATATGTGAAAAACCTTTGTTGTTGCTTTTGTAGTCGGGTCATTGACAGCCACGATCACCTTTTCTTTAAATGCTCTTTTGCAAAACAGGTGTGGTACTTGGTCAAATGAAGAACTTTAATGACTAACTACCCTTGTGATTGGCACCCCCTTTATTTCTCTTCTTCAAAAAATTGCTATTAGCAAGTCTTATGCTAGTGTTATTCAAATATTAGCCTTAACCGGAGAGGTCTATCATGTGTGGTGTGAGCGGAATAACAATATCTTTTGAAAAAAAAAAGACGGGTTAGAGAACTCGTGTTGGCCATTCTCAAGGATATCCAACTTAAAACTTCTAGGGATGAGGAGTCTGACGTCCAACACGGTGACCTTGGACTTTGAAAAGAAAAGAAAAGAAGGAGAAAAGAAGGAGAGAAAAGAAAGGAAGGGAAAGGAAATGAAAGTTATATTTTCGTGTTCCTAAGTCGAAAGAAAATTAAAGGAAAGAAACGTTTTATGTGTTCCCGAGTGGAAAGGAAGGGAAAGGAAAGTTATAATTAAGTGTTACTTTTACCAGTAATTTCATTTCCTTCCAAATCCTTCCAAATCGGAAGGAAAGTTAGGAGAGAATATTAACCCTCCAATTCCTTTCTCTTCTTTCCACTTCTTTCCGTAAAAAAACCTCGGGAACATAAAAACTTTTCTTTTCCTCCCAGTTCCACCCATTTCTCTTCCTTTCTCTCGTTAAATGAGACTCGGGAACACAGCGTAATGGAAGTCATCATAACTTTTTGTAACGACCTGTGTATTGTATCTATCTCGGGGGTAGGTGTCTGATTGACTCTAATTGCAAAGGAATTTACGGTTTTTCTTGTTACTCGAGGACTAACACTCCCTTGGGAGTCGTTAGACTTTATAACGATCCCGATATGCCAGGAACTTGGGAATTGTATTCTATCCTCAGATATTACACTCTTCTGTTTTTTGAATTGACGGTTGATCACAATACAATAAGTCTAATTTTTATCTCCTCAATTGTGGGCTGAGGATGGTTTGATGCATATTTAGCTTAGGAGTAGATTTTTTTTTTTTTTTAGCATCAATTTTGTATTTTCTAATCTCATCGAGGTTATGTATAGGCTGCTTGGTAATGTTTCTGAGATTGGGTGGATGGCCACATTTTTTTCTTACGTTATGTTGTTGTTTCTTCCTATCGTGATAATTCTGCATGGTTTGAAGGTTGTCCCTACGCTTCTCTGCATTATCGCTTTTGGATTTGGACTTACAATGGATAATTTGGACTCTATGGGTTTTTTAATTGTCTACTATTAGAGTTTATATTTATTATTTGGTGGGTCTGGCCCATGTTTTTATCCCCTACAACTTGTATAGGCTCTCTTTTGCTTCGATTATTCTCGTGGGTCTATCGTCGCAACTTTGAGTATGGAAATCATCATGGGCTGCTTTTTGGATTCTACTGTTCGGCCTTCACGGCCTTAGGTTTTTTGTTTAGGTATTTGGTTAGTATATCTTGTACCCGATTTATTTGGTATCTTTTTGATGTTTGATGTTTGGTTATGATCCACTTTGAGGCATGTCTCAAAGTTCTAGTTTAGTTTCTTTTCCTTGTCTCTTGTCCGGTTTGTAAATTCTTTCGTTTTTGTTTTTTCCTAATAAATTTGCCAGAGGGGCCCGGTTTTTGGTGCCCTCTCTTTTTCCAAAAAAAAAAAAAAACATCATCAAAACACCTTTAAAACAACAAAACTTCATTTTTAAGGAAAACATTGCATAAAAAATTACACTAGTATAACATCATATAATTTCACAAAGCATCAAAAAATACTAGCAATATAAAAAATGCAATACATAAACCTAAAGTCATCGTAGTCATATATTTATGCCTTAGTTTGCCTTAGGGTTTCTCTTTCACTATAAGTGATAAAAGATGTTGATTAGAGAAAACATCTTGCATGAAGTTACCATAAACTATATATATATATATATATATATATATATATATATATATATATATATATATATATATATATATATATATATATATATATATATATATATATATATATATATATATATATATATATATATATATATATATATATATATATATATATATATATATATATATATATATATATATATATATATATATATATATATATACTAGCAGGCGTCCCACGCGATGCGGTGGTGGTGGTGGGGTGGGGGGAGAGGTAATGGGTAGACGGTTAACTGTTTTATTTGGTCATTTTCATTCGAAAAAGAAGTTGGTTCATCGGATTGGTATTAGCATATTTGCAATTAATCCTTAAAATAATAATGATTATGTAATATATTTGTCCCTTTAGAAAGTACATAACATATTCCAATTCTTTTGATCGATTCCATTCCTTCAAAAAACATTCTACAAACCAGACGATAAATTACAAAAGTAACCTTGTAATCGGCGTATCCTAGTTCCTCATTATTAATGCTCTTAGGACATGTTAAAGCTGAACCGTGTGTTCCAAATGTGATAAATCCATAATCTTTTCGTCTTGAATAAGGCATATTACGGGCAAGCTCAATTACCACTTCCCCGTATTTGTTTAGTAGGTCCCACACTCGACCCTCAGCCTATGAAGCTGGCAGGTCATCTATAAAAACAGTCTTCACCTGCCAAAAGATAGTCAAACAGTCAAATTCATAGAATATTATATTTATAAAAAAACAAAAACCATCATTTTTCAAGATAAATTTTTGAGCTTTATTACGATTTGCAGACTTTTAGCTAATTTTGAACTTGAAATACATATAGGCCTTTTTTCCTTTTATCCATTAATTCATTATATTAAATACATATGCTAATACTTGTAAATAATTAAGATTTTGATTGTATCTTACTCATCATATAAGACTTCTCTATACACCACATTTGATGTGTAGCATCCATCCTGAATGAATTTTTTGGCCGGCTTTACTAATACCTTTGTATTGACGTGGGATATTCATGTGGATAATGCCACATAAAGTTGGCCATGTGAATAGACAAATTCTGGTAGATATACACCAACATTTGGAATTGTTTGTATTGATCGTCATAGAGAAACTAAGACGAACTGTAAATTGATTTCTTTTCAGCTTGAATGGGAACATGTCTTCGTCTGAAGGGCATACTGGAATTCTTGGAAAAAAATACTATTTTGCCAGCATGTTCGTCAATGGCTATTTCTGCGTCAATCACATTTCGCCGGAAAGCTCTGCATATCAACCTGGTACCATTGCATAATCCATTAAAGGGATCGATATTTCGTAGCAGCATCACTGGGCAACCAACTTTTAAACGAATGTAATGAGGAGGTAGACCACTAACAATTAGAGAGTTCAAGAATTCAACAGGGTATAAGTTATTCTTATCATCTTCAGCTTCATCGAAGCTATAGTAAACCTTTTGACCTTCCGAAAACCGTTCGATAAGTTTATCATTAATGTCATCAAGACTTATATTTTTTGTTGACAGTATCGCTCTTGAAATGATAAAATCCAAATCATATCCGTTTGATTGCAAAGATGGAAATACTGCATCAATTAAAGCATCAAGTGATTTACCTTCACCGGTATATGGAATGACCATGTCATCAGGTATCCGAATGAAGCTCCCTTCCACAGTTTTGAACCAATGTCATAAGTCAAAAAGTACAAAGAGATGATTGTGACCCATAAAGATACATAAGTGAAACATTATGCAAAATAACTTATTAGTCAAACTATAATGTGGTAATAGTAAAAAATGAAAGATCAATGCGACAATATCTCTATTTTTGTTCTTTTAGATTTCAACAGTGATTAAGCATAAGTCAGTCTTTTATTCTAAAGTCTAAACTTTGGCGATTCTGGGTGTGTGTATCTATTTTTGTACATGCTTTGTGTGTTGGGTGGGGGTGCGGAGGTGTGGCTCGTTAAATCTCATATATTATCTAAAAAATTGTAAAAAAATTGATGGTCAATATTTTAATTTAATAATCATTTTATATTTTATGCAAAACAATTGTAAAAGTATTTAAAAAGTGTTGCGCGACATTTCTTAAAAGTTTTCATCTCAACATATTACATCTTTTGCACCCATAAATGGTTGAAAAGTCATTAATTTTAACCATTTCGAATGCAATAAATAAATTAAACACCAAACTGTAAATGTATTTTTAATTTTAACCCAAAAAACACAACAATAAATTGTAAATGGTAAATTTTAATTGAAAATTATTATGGTTAACGTAAAGTTGACAAATTCCAACAAATTATCTACCCGACAAATTCGTAGGAACAAAATCCGACTCAAAGGGAAAAACTTTAATTGTTTTGCGAGCCCATATGCTTTGTAGAAAATCATATCCTCTATAGAAGGAAAGTTTTATGTTGTAGAACCAAAATTCATTTGCATTTGCATGATATATAAAATCTATGAAGCTGATGTATTAATTTAGGCATAAAAAAGTTACATACGTACGTAATTAGATGGTTCACATCATCCATCGTCTCCCGTTCCAACACAAGCGGTTTCCTTATACAGGCTAAATCCAAGACCATGCTTCATAGGCTGCAATAACAAATCACTTATAAATTTTTTCCGTTGTAACTAAAATCATCACATGGCCTAAACTCACATAAGCCAAAATAAGATGTGACCATATAGGTTTGAGAAACACCATATTGGAAACACCAGATGATAAGAACATGCCATTGAATTTTCTTTAAGTTTGGCCCCTTTTTTCTAGTTTTTCCAATACAAGGATCCTGCTCATATGATCTTGAGTTTTCTTCATCAGATATTAACTTCACTGCGATGTAAACTTTTATCCAGGACTTGGTCGGTGATTAGTCTTCTTTCCAATATTAGTTTCATTTGGGTATGAGTTATGAGTTATTTGGTTTTCAGGTAATTCGGTTTGGTAGTACCGTAGTATACGAATGTCATTTACAATAATGCAGAAAGTTTCTTTTGATGTATAGTTTAGTTTTTTTTTCTTTTTTTGGGGGGGGGTGTTGAATAATTGTTTTTCAATGAATAGTTATTTTGGGTGCCTACCTTTGGATAAGAAGTTCGTAACTGGATACGTATATTTGGTTTTCGGTTCTTTAGATTTCAATTATTTGGTCTAAAGTGAGTTTGGTTTTAGTTGAGCTAAATACAAAAAAAAAAAAGACCAAACTTATTTTCTAGTTTTACCACTACAAATTTTTAATACGATAAAGTTTTTGATAGACATAATAAATATTTTTAAGTTTTAATAATTTTATGTAATTTTTGATGATATAACTAATGGATATTTTTAAGGGAGGTCTTTTGATGCCTTGCCTTGTGTATCAGATTATATATAGGAACTGAATTATAAACCTAAATTATTTGTTGCATCTTATCCCGATATTTATCCATATTTTCCTAGCCGTAGTAGATTTATTGTTTTTAATCACTTTAACAATGTCAACACTACTTTAAACCGATCCACCCATCCACAGAGTAATTTAATGAAGCTCCTGGACGTTAGCATAGGTTACGACCATTTTGGCTGTGGTTGCTCTTGTTAGTTTCTTAGAACCTTTTTACTTCACAATCATTCTGTTACAGATAATGAACCAAATTTCAAGTTATTAACAATTACAAATAGCAAATTAATAATTCAAACGACAAATGTAGACTACGTAACAAGCAAATACAACTACTGAAAAGTTTATATGTTTACGTAATTAAACATAAATACTAATTTAAATAAATCCATATTAATAGCAGCAGGAAACTATGACCATTAATCCATCATTCCAAGTTTTATACTTTTTTTGGATTCTCTTTCTCTGCATCTCAGTTCACACACTTGAAACTGAAACACCACAGAAAATCAGAAAGCAATTTTATCTTTAGTCTAAATAAAAATGTCATCAAAATAAATATAAAACGCCATCGAAGTGAATATAAAACACCACCAAATAAATATGAAAAAAAACGTTTTTGACAAAGAAAAAAGAATAAACGTAATTAGGGGATGGGGCTACCAATCATACCCACAGAATGTTCAATAGTTCTAGCAAAACCTATTATAAGGGTCAGCAAAATGCATAAGGAATTATTAATTATTAAAATGAATAGTATCTAACAAAACTGAAGTCAGACGTAAAATGGTAATTAATCCCTCAGTCGTTCAGATGTCACCAAATCAAGTACTCCATCCATTGATTGCATCAAAATGTTTGCTGTAAACTGAATGATGCTGCCTTCCTCCAACATTGCCCAATAAGCAGCTTGTACACCTAGCATCTAATATATTCCACAATAATATGCTTTTGGGGTCATAAAAGTCAAATAAGGTATTGTAGAGCTTTTCTGTTTGCTTCTGAAATTGAAATAATTCTTTTTAGCTTTTAATTTGTTAATTACAAATTGAAATGGTTATTTTGTTTCAAATTCGTTACCTGGAATTAAAATGTCACGTAAACCAAGCATAGAAAATGTTATTGGGAATAGAAGCTGGAAAAGGATTAAAATTTTAAAAAAATAGTGAGAAATAAGAACCACCTAATTTCAACCAAAATTGCTATAATACCTTTCAAATGATTTGGAGACGCTGACCATGACAGGGGTAAAAAAGACCCAGAATATATCATAAAACAAAAGTCCAACCTGCAGAGTGAGTCTCAACTCTCAAGAGCTTTCTCGTGCAAAATGAGTCCCAATCCAACACCATCCATTCTTGAATACATTAATACAACCAAACATATAAATTGTTTGAACCTCAAATTAAAAAATATCAAAAAAGGGTTGCTTGCAACTTTGTAAATCCAAATAAAAGTATCCATATGAACATGAACCAGATATTACTATCAAGATCATTGGAGTAATCATCATCATCATATAAGATTACACTTGGCATGGATTACAAACAAAATGTTTACTGTGTTAATTGAAGACTATCTTGAAAATTTGAATCAATTACCAGGCAAATGGTGTACCACATAAGATGGGGAAAAACCACCGTATTGGTCCTCCATCTGGTTTAATAAAATCCTTAGCCAATTTAAAGAAATCTTTACCACTCTGAATCCCAAATCTGTCATCCCATAAAGAACTTAAAGTCAGTCAACAATTGTTTTATAATTTATGGTTAAAACTTAAAACTTTTTTACCTTGGTGTAAAATCTAGGTTCATGATAGTGTGTAGGATTACTCTTTCGTTTATGGTCTCCAAATTGGTGAAAGCATGACTCTCTAAAGAAAATATGCCCTCAAACTTTCACCCATTTCAATAATCTTTAAGCAATATATTCAACCTGAAACCAAGAAAAATACAACAATATTTATTCCAGGAAATTAGTTTACTTAAAAACTCAATTCTAGCAAAAAATGGAAACATATAAAAGAAACCAGAATATGGGCGTTTCTTTTTTACTTAATTCATAAATAACAACTTAATACATAAAGTCAAGGAAATGAAGTTTTCCCCATTAAGCCTTAGCTCTTTACAAATTTGACAAAATTTGTTTTTTTATGAAGATGGTTCGGATTTTGATCTTTAATCAAGATTTTTCTTTAATGCTAAACTTGTTTATGGAAGATTTATAAATAGACATCATAATTACGAATTTTATAGTATGAGATGATATACCAGACCGACAGCCCCTGAACAGCTTGTTGGTTTCCATAATAATTACATCTTGAAGGTGCCATTAAGTTAAGTTGAACCTGAATAAACCACACAAAAAATATTTAATTACAAACACTACAAATCAAAAGATTTTACAAATAAGGAATGCTTATAATTTACAATGAAACACTACGATTCCTTGCATACTTGGTTGTGGACCAAAATACCCATCTAGAGCTGTTGATGATGAGCTCAACATGTTCTATAAAAGTGAGAGCAATGAAGGATAAAATCACCATTTACCAGTAAACAAAAGATAGTTAAGGTAAAAATGAGTTATGAAAAAGCAAACCAATTACTGCAAGTGGTCTTGGGCTCCAACAGCCATAATGTCATGTTCCGAGTTTACGTACAATAAAAAGAATCAAGAAAATTAGCAAGGTTATGTATAACTGTAGATATTGACCTGTTAGATTTGATGAATATCATGTGCCTTTACTGTTAAAAGTTCAGACCATTCAATAAGATAGAATTGCTACCTTTGCTGGTGTGACGATCATTGTGAAATATCCAAAAATCGATGTGTTACGACCTTCAAAACAAAACACTATCATTTCCATTCACTGCCATAAGCCCATAACCATTGTACAAAAAAAGAAAACAAAATCAGAACCACACTTTACCATTAAATGTCTAAAAATAGGGTAAGAACGCGTTATCGCTGTTTAAACGCATACCCTTTTGAGCATTGCGTTCAATTGCATCTATCCATCAGATCCAAGACCTGTTGCATACCCTTCATCAATTCATGGAAACAAACACAGATTAAATATAATTGATATAAAGAGGGTTTTAAGTAGTAGACGGAAAAAACGATGGAGAGAAGAAACTGTATGCATGATTTCAAAAGAAGAATATAAAGAATACGAATTTCAAAATGAAATAGCCCACTTTTACCATATTTCCGCACATCCACCATTCAGATTGCAGAAAAATAGATTTCAAAAACAACAGATTTTAGAAATTCAGAGACGAAATAGAAACTTACCCGATTCAACGAGAATTTTGAATCTCGATTTGGTGTCGCATTCACAGTTTTGCAATTGTAGGGGAAACAAACGATGTATAATTTAGCGCATTCAACATCGATGCCCGGTGGCTATTTTGTGTTCAGTGCAGATGGTGACACCGTCTTTGGGCAACTTAGGGAGGTTCCATTTGTGAATTGGAGTTGGAAACTGAAATCAAACAAAATCAATAATCAAAAAACCGCATAAACAGGGAGTAAAGCGGGAAAAGGGTACGTACGACTTACATGTCCAAGAGAGATGGCGTGAGAAGGTAGGTTGGAGAGAAGCAGGAGGGATAAATTGGGTGGCGACGGCAACGAATCTGGTTGATTGTCGATAAATAAAGGCAACACACAAAAACCAAAATACCTACAAGAAATTCGACATACCTAATCGATTACCTTGTTCATCGCTTGCGTTTCTGCAAGTTTAGTCCGATATTACTTTTAGAGAGCGAGAAAGAGGCATATTACCTTGGTTTACCGGAGACGGTCGTAACTGGTGGTGGTGGCTGTTGGAGGGTGAGAATACGGGGTGAGCGTTCAAGAGAGACGACATGGCGATGAAGGCAGACGATTCAGGTCGTTGGGGTCCGGCAGCAGCGTTACTTGGCGACAGAGGTAGAAGTAGTGATGGTTGGTGGCATCGGCTGGATTAGGCGTTAGTTGTCCTCTGACGCCTCGTATCTCCTCAAAACTGCAACATAAAATTCCAGGGATTAGAGGGGGATGAATGGAGAGAGACCGTGGAGAGGAAGATGATGGCGTTAGTAGAGTTTGAGAGGGTAGATATAGATCATGAGCAACCACCGGTTGAGATTGAGATCGTGGAGGCCGAAATAATGGGATAGTGGGGAAAAGGGGATGGTGGCCGGTGAAGAGGAATCGTGGGAGGGATTTTTGAGATCGTGGGAAGTTATCGGCAAATTGAAAACCGACTTTCATTAGATCGTGGTGTAGTCGTGTATCAGAAAGTGGGGAGAAGAAGAAGGAAGTAGTGGGGTGATGAGGAGAAACCCGATCGATTTTGTGCATAAGAGGTGTTGTAACTTTTGTGTTGAGTGCTTTAGACTTGTACATTGGCCCAATACATTTTATAATATATATATATATATATATATATATATATATATATATATATATATATATATATATATATATATATATATATATATATATATATATATATATATACACACACACTAGCTGTGAGACTCGTGTATTATACGAGACGATACAAAAAATTTGTTAAACAATAATACATAAACACTTATAACTTCACATAACAAACTCTAGACAATATATGACGAAAATGTTGGATATATACGTCATTAAATTAAACACTACAACATAATTGTTGATAAACTTTGAATAATTTAAAAATAGCATAATTTTTGAAAGATTTATTTGAACACAACATTTGTTGTTCTATTGCTAAGTTTATCGTCGTTGTCTAAAACTAATATTTTTAATCCATCTCTACTTTTATCTCTGGACAATTCAACATGTAACTGGCCATGTGTGAAGAATGATTGTCTCAAAAACAAACATACATTTGATAGCGACTGTCATTGACTCTTGTTTATTGTCATTGCAAAACATACAATCAATGGAAATTGTCTTCTTGAAATTTGAATGGAATCCTTTTATTTGAAGGCGTCAAAGACATTCTTGGAATAAACATACAATTTTCAATATTATTTCCAGATATAATCTCTACTTCTATAACACGATTACCCAATGATATTACCTAAATTTCTGATCAATATTCCTTAGTAATATAACTTGAACACCAACATTTAATACCAACTTATGATTTGGCAACCAGAGGTTTAAGACCATTTAGAACATTTAGAAAAGTATTAACATTCATCAAAGTCATCATGAATATAATCTAATTGACATAGAGAATCTGATATTAGGTATTCCTTTTCAACTCCAGGAAATAGTGAAAGTAAACGATCGTTTATTTATTGAATGACTTCATTTTTAGGTGCAAGGATTTCCCTTTCTTGAAAAAAATTTGGATTTTTTCCCATTTTGAAGAATAAAAGGATATACAAATTCAATTAATGATCCAATTGGATCAAATGAATCAGTAATAAGAAGATCCTCATGTATATCGATAATTGACTCACCATCATTTGAATCACCAACTTTTCCTTCTCCTAAATCCAAAAGTCAATTTGCAAACATCAGTGTTAGTTCCATATTAGATGCTTGGCAACTTAACCTCATGTTTTTGGTTAATCTAAGGACTTTTCATGTAGAAAATTTGTAGGAGGAACTTAATTATGCATTAACAATATATATAAAATTGTGGCTCCTTTATTCTGCGCCAAATCACTATTTACAAGTGCATTTTTCTAACCCACGTCTTTGTCAAAATATATATTTATTTGGTTAATAATTTTTAAAGTTCTCACTTACATATACACAAATTACTATTTTTAAATGCAAGTGATGGATTGTGGAGTACGTAGGCTATCAACATGTCTAATCACAAGAAACCATAGCTAACAACCACTCCAAATTAGATAAAGATTAGCAATAGTCATTAATATCTAAGATATCGAATATTTTCTTATAACAAAAACAAAATTCCTCGGCAATAAACAAAATCCAAATTCCTCAATAGTAAATGTATAAGCATCTCCATTTTGATGTACCATACAACTTCGTTTTGTTCGTAAAAATAGTCTCACACATGACATTTTTATACATAAAATAACATAATGTAAATTAAAATGTGATAATGTTTCTATTATTAACTTATCGCATACCTATGTTACAAACATTGTTAGCAGACAATATCTACAACAAAACAAAGGCAACATACCACACACCCTCGTTAATAACATTTGAATACCAAAAGACTTATAGCCTAGCGGTATTAGGTGTTTGAAAATGTGTTTATTTCCTAAGAGGAAGGGTTCTAGTCTCATATATATATATATATATATATATATATATATATATATATATATATATATATATATATATATATATATATATATATATATATATATATATATATATATATATATAGGGCTAGGTTATAATAAGAATGACAATTATTGTGTTACATTGTAACCAAATCCTGGCCATTAGATTTCATTCTCGTAACAATAAAAAAACACATTCTTAAACAGAATAAGTTTTTGACATAATATATATATATATATATATATATATATATATATATATATATATATATATATATATATATATATATATATATATATATATATATATATATATATATATATATATAAGTATATATATATATATATATATATATATATATATATATATATATATATATATATATATATATATATATATATATATATATATATATATATATATATATATAGGGCTAGGTTATAATAAGAATGACAATTATTGTGTTACATTGTAACCAAATCCTGGCCATTAGATTTCATTCTCGTAACAATAAAAAAACACATTCTTAAACAGAATAAGTTTTTGACATAATGAGTTCTAATCATTCTTAAAAGAATAAACTAAATTTTGTTCATTCTTAAAAGAATGTGTTTTAAATGAGTGGTCCAGATTGAGTTTCAAGGTTACACAATACTTGTATGGATATATTTGATCCCATCCCTATATATATATATATATATATATATATATATATATATATATATATATATATATATATATATATATATATATATATATATATATATATATATATATATATATATATATATATATATATATATATATATATATATATATATATATATATATATATATATATATATATATAAGAATGACAATTATTGTGTTACCTTGTAACCAAATCCTGGCCATTAGATTTCATTCTCGTAACAATAAAAAAACACATTCTTAACAGAATAAGTTTTTGACATAATGAGTTCTAATCATTCTTAAAAGAATAAACTAAATTTTGTTCATTCTTAAAAGAATGTGTTTTAAATGAGTGGTCCAGATTGTGTTTCAAGGTTACACAATACTTGTATGGATATATTTGATCCCATCCCTATATATATATATATATATATATATATATATATATATATATATATATATATATATATATATATATATATATATATTAGAAATAGCTTAGGAGTAGTTAAAAAAATGGTGCTACTATACATACACCTTACACAAAATTTAAATTATTTTTAACCAATCGTATTTACTGTTTTCGGGAAACAATACAGTTTCAACCAATAAAAAGAATTTGACTTTGAATAGATGTATGTATAAAGTAAAAATGAGGTGTTTATTTAGTGATTCCAGGAGGAGTTGTATTAGAGGTTGTCTTTATTCTGAAAGGGCGTCAGTTCTCATCAATGGGTCTCCCACTCAGGAATTTTAGATCAGGAAAGGGTTAGAAAGGGTGATCCTATGGCTCCTTTTCTTTTCGTTCTTGCCATGGAAGGTTTAACGGTTTCAATTAGAGAAGCTTGCAGTCAATTCATTTTCAACGGGATTTCTCTTCCTAACAGTGGGCAGTGCATCTCTCACTTAATGTACGTCGATAATGTCAGTTTCATTGGTGAGTGGTCGGAATCGAATTTCCTAAACTTAAATCGTATTCTTCGGTGCTTTTTTATCGTGTTGGGGCTGAAAGTCAATCTCCTAAAAAGCAAGGTGTTTGGAGTAGGCGTGGAACGAGAGGAGCTTTTTCGTTTTGTAGGAATTTTATCGTGTAAACCGGCTGTTTTTCCTTGCATTTTTATTGGGCTTCCTATAGGAGCGAACATGAATTTATCTAGGAATTGGAAGGTGGTTATAGACAAATTTCATTCTAGGCTCTCCAAATGGAAGTCGAAAATGCTCTCCTTTGGCGGGAGACTCACTCTTGTCAACTTGGTTTTAGCAGTCCGCCCTTGTATTATTTTTCGTTGTTTTCGGCGCCAAAAAGATAATCAACACTCTTGACGCAATCCGAAGGAACTTTCTTTGGGGAAGCTTTGGCAGAAATCGAACAATTCATTGGATAGCTTAGGAGGATCTTGTGAAACTGAAACATTTTGGAGGTATGGGTATCAATAGTTTAAGGGAGATGAATATTGCTTTACTTACGAAATGGATATGGAGACTAAAATCTCAACCGAGCAGTTTGTAAGCTTTGTGTGTTAGAGCAATTCATAGATTGAGTGGCATTGATGGCAAACCTCTATCTAAAAAAGGTAATCCTGGGGTTTGCCGTTCTATTTTTGAAACATTGATTGAACTGAATGGGTGGGAGTTAAATTTAGATGATTATCTAATTAGAAAGATGGGTAATGGTGATAATACATTTTTCTGGAAAGATCAGTGGCTGATGAACTTTGCGTTAAAGGATTTATTCCCAAGACTGTATTTCTTAGAATCCAATAAAAATTGTCTGGTGTCGGAAAGATTGGGCAATACGGGTACTCACAGTCAAAAATAGGAATGGAAAAGGAGTCTTAGAATAGGTATCGAGATGAAAGAGCTAGATGAGCTGAGAGGTTTTATTAAAGATGTTTTTGTGTCCAAGGTTTTGGACAGTTGGAAATGGACTCTCAGTACAAAATGCATCTTCTCAGTTCAATCTTTGAGATGTGAATTGGCCGGGTTGAAATGGAATAGTGGTGCTGATAATTTTCGTTGGTTACACTTAGCTCCTTTAAATATAAACTATTTTATTTGACAGTTTTTAAGGAATCACATTGCTGTCTCGGATAATCTCATTATTCAGGGGGTACGATTAGACTCTTCGAGGTGTAGTTGTTGTGGAGTGTTGGATTAGGTGTCTAAGCCATGACTAATAATTTGTATTTACATAATTAATAGAAGCAAAGTCCATTTGGGTTGCCCTCATAGCTGAAGGTTTGGTAGAAAGTTCGGTAGAGAGAAAGGTTGGTTTATTATGGGATTAATAAATCAATAGAAATAAAAGATATGGTTTGTTAATATATTAAAGTGATAATTAATCAGGAATTAATTAGATTAATTTCTGTGGCATTAATTAGATTAATCAGGAAGTCAGGGATTAAAGTCGTACAAATTCAATAGTTGAATTGCGGCGCGCGGCGCGCCAATGTATAGGCCGCGGCGCGCGTACGTATAATCCGGAAAATGGCTGACGGCTAGGGTTTCTTGTTTCCCTATAAATAGGGACCCCTAGACCTCATTATTTGGTGCTCATTCTATTATTCTCTCTGGAATTTTCGTGACCTTCCTCTGGCTCCCTGGGTGTGATCTCATTTGAGGCAGGACACTTGTGCTGCTTAGCTTCAAGATTAAAACTAAAGGTTAGTTTTTCTGATTTATTCTTTTAGTTAATTTTTGTTTGGCCTTTAGGAATTAGTTACATGTTCAAAGTAAGAAAACATAGATCTTTTCTAGGTTGCATGTGAACTTAGGTTATTTAGTTCATGGTTGCGGAAAACCTTTTAGTGGTATCGGAGCATTTGGTTGTTTTCTTATTGAATGGCTGTAATAGTTTTCCTATTAGGGTTTATCGTTTATAAATCTTTTGGGCCTGATTTCGGTTTTGGGGTTTAGGGTTTTTGAAACCCTAGCCCCTCACCCCTTCTTTTTTGATTTTCCTTGTTAGGGTTTTAGGAGATTTTCTATTTTTGGTAACTTTAATTGGTTAATTAAATGGATAACCTTAAACCCAGTTTGTTTGAATTCGATAATTAGGGGTTTAAGATAGGTTTAAATTGATTTGATTAATTTGGAAAAACCTATCTACATTTGAATTAATTTAATTAATTGTTTAATTAAAAGATAATTCAAGGGATTTAATTTAATTTTGATTTAATGGTTAAATTTCGAAAATTAAAGGATAAATCCTAAAATATTTTAAAAGGTTTAAAATATCTAGATTTAATTAATTTAATTAATAGTTTAATTAAAAGATAAATTAAATCAAATTAAAGGTTTAATTTAATTTGAAATTTAATAGTTAAATTTTAGGAAATTAAAAGATAAACCAGGAATATTTTAAAAGATTTAAAATACATCTTATATATATTATTAAAGGTTAATACTATATGTATAAGATAAATTGGTTAGTCAAATCATTAGTAGGCCTCGTTCACGAAGCTGGTCTATAAAGTGGGTATAAGGAGACTGCTTATAAAATGGCGGTCTAATGGGTGTTCACTCTCACCCACCGCTCGCCTGATCAGTGGAGGGGGTCGTTAGCCGAACAGTTTTGATAGGACCGCTTAATCATTAAAATTATAATGATCAAAGTACTAGAACCCGTACAAGAATTACCAATCTAGTTACTTTAGAAAAAATGTGAATTTGATGCTAACCTATGAAATTGCACATTGCACTTTATGAAACGTTGGTGGAGCGTGTGTGGGTTACCGGCACACCAATGGGGGTTCATAAAGAGTGGCAATGGGTTTCTCGGGTGTTATCATTGTTGATGGAGCGTGTGTGGTTAACCGGCACATCAATTTGAGATGATAATGGACCCCGAGAGTACCAAGCTAATTTGCATGGTTATTCACACCCGGTTTGTGATCCTCGGCATCCCAGTCACAAACGGTGGGGCATATCCGAGATTAAACATGCCATTGAACAGTTCAATGAATCTCACAGATCTAGGAATTTCATAAGACTGAAATTGATAAAAGTTATCTACCTTAATGACCATTGTGTTGTGACTACGGCATCCCTCTTCACAGCATAGTTGGGGTATTTTGGATCCTAGCCTTGTTAAATAATGTATATTGGGTAATTATTTAAAAGGATGAATTAAACGAATAAATTCAAATTTTATATATGTCTGAAGAAAGTGTCATTCTCCTCCTTCCCCTCCTTCACCCATTTTTGAGAGCTTCAGAAAGCACCTGTTAAATATGGTAAGGCTGACTGGCCTTGACTATATGATATGGTTTTGCAATTAGAGAATAGTTCTTAGTTTTGCTGGCGAACCATATCAAACTGAGTGTCCGCTCCCAAACATGGCATCACATAGCAGCTTGTGATGAGCATGACTCCTTGACTATTGAGTCCAAGGAAGTTTGTTGCCTTATGCTATTGATCATTAACCACGAGTTCCGTAGGGATTTAGAATTCATGGGGTCTGATAAGTTAGCACAGCTAGTTCTGGAAAGGTTCCGTGAACTGGTTGAATAAAGGGAACGAACTAGGATCTTCAAAGAGCTTGAAGTTGCAAGCTAGAAGGAAGTAGCACCAGTTTGCGTGTTCCCGAGATTGAGGGATACATAGGCGAACAGTATAAAACTGGTTTCCCTTTGTGATCGGGAGTTAAGCATTAGCTCAACTCGCTGATATGTTCATCCAAATGAACAGAAAGGGTAACCGGATAAGACAATCGTGGAAATGCATTCAATGTCGACTCTGTATGAATCGTTCATGGAGAAGCATAGTTCCATTAATTCAGCTGCTTCAGGATTGAGTCCAGTATTAAGGTGCATCAAGAAATGATCCAGATCGTCTGGACCGATTGTTCGATGTTTCAAACTAGGAATCCACAAGGTGGGACACAGTCACGGAAAGATTGGAAAAATGCTCCAAAGCCAAACCGTTTGGTAAACTCATAAATATCTTAGAATTCAGAACACCTGATCCTCATTTCCTTGATACAGGATGTGTTTCACACATTTGCTCTGTATGCACGAACTTTGGAGGATGCGGGATGGTGTCGCACAGGAGCATATTCGGATTGGATCTGGAGCTCGTGCGGTTTTTGAGTTAAGCTAGATATTTGTTCTTGTTATTAGTTTATAGATACATACGACATGGATTCGCATAGTACATTGTTCTGAGGATAATTCTGGTTTAATGAAATATTTTTTTTTCGAAACATGATTGTTTTAATTGTCCTCGAAATGTTGTGTGAATGTGTTGATGACGTAAATGGTAATAACTTGAATGTTGATACATCCAATGGGATTGGATTTGTAAATTGTGTTCTTTATGATTGTTAAAGTGAATTTTATGAGAATCACTTCAACCAAAGGTCCAGTTGGACAGGACTTTGGAATCATTTGACTTAGAGTCACATGATGAATTGAGTGCTTAATAAAATTAATTGTGGCAAGAAAGGAATCGCCCAAAGATCCAATGGATAGGATTTTGGAATAAGTTGACTTGGAGTCAGGTGATGATTGCATGTCTTGAACAATATTAACAAAGTCATAAATTTACATGGAACTGTAAAGGTATTAAGATTTTGAGCAACAGACACATAAGTTACTGTGTATTGCTCGAATCTTCGAACAGAACACGATTAGTTATGCTTCATGATATTTGCCAAATGGTTTGACAAATATGGCTTCGTTTATCAGAATAAGCGATTGATTGGAACCTTGAAGTGTTCAAAGATTTCAAAGGAAGCATAAGATCAACATAACCTGAGTAACAACATAGACTGAGAAAATGTTTCACAGTTTATCCTCTTCCAAGAACACTAATGGTTATAATGTGTCCTAGGGAAGATGATGGAGCATTGATCGAAATAGTTTTGATCCTCGGTGTATAAGATACACTGGATACATTTCCGACTAATATTTCAATGAATTGAATATTCAACCAGTCAGACCGCAGAAGCCATATTCCGACCACATCTTAGACTAAGTAGGTTATGTTGACACTGTCTGAAATGTAAAGCTGGGATCATCCCACTAGTACATAGAAAGTCCAGGGTCATGTAGCATTCGTCTGAATCTCATGACAAGCCTGAAACTAATCAGCAATGTCGTTTCATTGGCCACTCCGGTTATCCTTTGAAAGAAGAGTACTTTTAGAAAGAACTCAAGTTCTAAGGAAACGGTGGGAGTAAGAATAATTCTGAATGAGTTCAGGGCTTAGCCAAGTGAAAGAACCTTTAGTCACCACTGGGACTTGACCAGGAATTAGATTCCTGTTAAACCTGACATACCCTCTCTTCGCTTGACCAGTAGTTATTGTCACTGTCATAAGGAGTTATGATTTGGGTGATATATCGGGTAGTGGTAAAACACTAAAGATGGTACGGATAAGTAATCCGACTGCTGGAAGCATTGTTGAACCCAGTTGCTGCCAAATAAGAGAACCTTACCGCGAGACACAGTCTATGTGACAGTTTGATTGATCTTTACAACTGGTCTAGGAACCAGTGGGAGTAATTGAATCATCAAAAGAAGGGAACATAGAAATATACTTACAGAACATTTGGTTGAATGAGTCATCACTTGGAGTCAAGCAACTGATTCTGAGAGAAGCACTCTCAATAGAAGATGTAATCCAAGAGGATTCTGCGTGGCATAGTGTGAGTCGTTAGTGGAGCGTGTGTGGTTTACCGGCACACTAATAGGGACTCACATAGAGCATGCCATTACAAAAGGTATATGGCCCCGGGATTCGTCCCATGGGCATCTCGCAAGAAAGGATATTCGGATTCTCAAAATAGGCCAAAAGGTTTGGATTTTGTGAATAGCCTGAAAGATTTCCTTTAATATGTCGGAAATGTTTGGATTTCGGTTTCGCAAAATGTGCCATAAGTTCTGGATTTTGTGAATAGTCCGAAAGAGTCATATAACGGTGTCAAAGCCAGTGGGAGTATCGTTGTTATCTGCTATCATTGTATGTGGGTTACATACTGGTTCTAGGAAACGTCTCTTATCATTACAAAGTGTAATGACTTGGTGTTAAGAAACAGTTCGCTATGAAAGACTTTAAGAGATACAACATACTCAGGTGGTTGTGAACATCTATTAGATAGATCAGAATTCTGCCAATATGATCTTGATGAGATTCAAGATGCATAACCCCAGGAATGGAGTTTCCTGTCATTGCAAAGTGTAATGAATTGGCATGAAAGAAACAAAGAAGGTGCAACATGCTCACGTAGTTCATAGACATCTATCAGATAGATGAGACTGACATTATTGACTTAGCCGTTGAGAATATGATCTTGATGGGATTCAAGATGCATAAGAAAGAGTCCCTGAAAGGAAATGGTTTCCGGAAATCATGACACAAGGATTATTGGTAATCTTAGGATTCCGAAAGGGCTTGGAATGAGATTACATCAGGTTCCTCGAGCCTCTTGGACAAATCAGAAGTGTTATAAACATATCCTGATGACTTAATGCTTAGAGCATTGTAAGTTGGATTCAGGATATTGCCTGGCTGAGAATACTGAATGGATTTTTGAACAGACGTGAGAAATCATTGGGAAATGATTAGGGTGATTGATTTGAAAGGGTTTTCAAATCGGTAATTGTTTACACCAGAACGTGGTGCTGTAGGACTTCATGGTTAAAGAATTTCGTTGGTTTCTGATGGAGCGCGTGTGGTTCACTGGCACATCATGACACCTCGAAATTATCTTAGGGTGTAGTCATGTAGACTAAAGACCCGAGAACCATGGGCAGTCACGGTACACATCACCGGAATGAAGTTGTGAGAGAGAATGACAATGACAAATTGAGATATCATCGGAAGAGTATCCGATAGGATCATCTGCAATAAAGTGTATAAGTGTTAGACACTTGGATACATAGAAAGAGTGAAAAGGTCATAGACATAGATATAAAAGGCTTGAATTGAAAGCTTAAAAGAGAATAAGAAACCGATAATAGTTATGATAAATCCGACTTGGTGATTACCTCGTGGAGACTTGGTAATAAGCAGGAGTAGCTGCCAATCAGATTTTATGTTTCACTTTTGCATGTTTACTTCCTGAATAATTGGATTATTCAAATATCCACAGTCGTTCATACTCTTAGGGAGTAAGTATGAAGGAAGACTGTCATGAATTGGTTTGTAGATTGTCTAAGGAGTTAGACATAGCAATAAGATTGCTGCAACGTTCATGAGTACTTGGAAATGGAGATTTGAGTATTGGATAAACCCGCGCTCAATGAATTGCTTCATGGATTATATCACGAGCAATATTGAGACGATAATATCTTATGGTCTTAAAGTTGAGAGATATGAGTTATAATTTGCAAGGCGGTTGTTCATTGATAGTACGAAAACGCATCGGTAACTCGGTGTTATAAAACGTGCTGTTGTGAGTGATTTGTCGGGTAAAAGATATAACATATTAGTCGAAGCTTATTCGTCCCTTGACCCAGACGGGAAACAGATATCTGTTGGCCACTCGATGATTTTGAAGTTGACTGAAGCGCTGGCCAGCCAGGACTGAATTGATTCGTTCAATTAGAAGTCTAAAAGTCATAAGCAAAATCGAAAATCGGGAAACAGTGTGTCAGACAGAGATTGATCTCAATCCATGTCTCATGTCTGAAAATATCTTGTTGGACGGAGGATCATCTGATCACTTATCTATGGACAGAACTGACTAGGTCAGAGTTCGGCAGCAGTTTCTAGGAAGCTACAGTTTGCTGATTAATTAGAGGTTAAATTGGTAATTATAGTCATAGACTTATCCAAGTGGGAGACTGTTGGATTAGGTGTCTAAGCCATGACTAATAATTTGTATTTACATAATTAATATAAGCAAAGTCCATTTGGGTTGCCCTCATAGCTGGAGGTTTGGTAGAAAGTTCGGTAGAGAGAAAGGTTGGTTTATTATGGGATTAATAAATCAATAGAAATAAAAGATATGGTTTGTTAATATATTAAAGTGATAATATATTAATTAGAAACTATATTGATTGATTAATAATTAATCAGGAATTAATTAGATTAATTTCTGTGGCATTAATTAGATTAATCAGGAAGTCAGGGATTAAAGTCGTACAAATTCAATAGTTGAATTGCGGCGCGCGGCGCGCCAATGTATAGGCCGCGGCGCGCGTACGTATAATCCGGAAAATGGCTGACGGCTAGGGTTTCTTGTTTCCCTATAAATAGGGACCCCTAGACCTCATTATTTGGTGCTCATTCTATTATTCTCTCTGGAATTTTCGTGACCTTCCTCTGGCTCCCTGGGTGTGATCTCATTTGAGGCAGGACACTTGTGCTGCTTAGCTTCAAGATTAAAACTAAAGGTTAGTTTTTCTGATTTATTCTTTTAGTTAATTTTTGTTTGGCCTTTAGGAATTAGTTACATGTTCAAAGTAAGAAAACATAGATCTTTTCTAGGTTGCATGTGAACTTAGGTTATTTAGTTCATGGTTGCGGAAAACCTTTCAGAGGAGATAAAGACAATCTGCAACACATCTTCTTTGAATGTAGTGTTGCGAAAGACACGTGGGATCAAATTTCTTTGTGGTGTCCTCTTATAAACAGTATTCCAGATAACCTTGCGAGTCTTAAAAGGAATCTGTTTTGCAAAGGTATCTCTAAAAGCTTGATGAAACTGAAGACTGGAATCCTTTATGCAGTCGTTTGGTTTATTTGGAAAGCGAGGAATGAAGCACTTTTCAGAAAAAGCAACCCGAAGGTGTCAAAAATTTCAGATGATATTCAGGTCAACATTTATAACTGGTTCAAGTTTAAGGATAAGAACAATATTGTATGGAATATTGGTTATGGATTCCTGTTAATAACATCTTGTAGCTTGAATCTTTTGTATTTCTGCTAGCTTCTTGCCAGTTGTTTTTCTATATATATTGGCTGTTCTAAAAAAAATTAGTAATTCCCTAAAAAAAACACATTTAAATACTAAAATATCCCAAATCTTAGGTTACACATGATGGGAAGAGTGGATCTTGGTGTGTGTAGCTTTAAAAGTCAAATATCAGTCAAGGAGGTGTATGAGAATTTACTCGGTAAAGTTTTTTGAAAAAAAGGAATTGGCATCGCCTTTCCCTCCTTTCCCCCACATCTCACCCCCACACACTCTCTTTCCAACTACGAACTGGCTTCTGTTTTCAGCACTGAGGTAATCCAGATGAATCCATAAACCCTAACAGCATTACAATCAATACTCGTAGAGATGCAAGACATGTTTGGATCAGTCCGTCGATCGCTGGTTTTTCGTACTCCCGACGGCGGCGATCCCGGAACCCTAGCCGACAAAATCCATTCATGTATCCGCAAGTCCAGAGTTTTCTCTAGAACTTCCTCATTTCTGCCTTCACCGCCACGGGTAGTTAAAGAGAATGATGAGCAAGTTCCTACAATCCGGTGGCGTAAGGGTGAATTGATTGGGTGCGGGGCTTTTGGTCAAGTGTATATGGGCATGAATCTCGATTCCGGAGAGCTTCTTGCTGTTAAACAGGTTTGAAATTGATTACATTCGCCACCAGTTTGGTTTTCGGATTCTGATTTGAGTTCTGATCTTGATTATGCTGTTTTCAGGTTTCAATTGCTGCCAACAGTGCGTCTAAAGAGAAGACTCAGGTTTGGATGCTATTTTTATTTGAGCTAACCGTTTAGTGTGTAAGATGCATCTTTCTTCTTTTGTTTATTTTTTCCCGAAATCTATCCTGATTTTGGATACGCATTCAATCAGCTTATCTCCAATAAGTAATTGAACTGAATGCCGAACAAACTAATAGCAAATGAATGCTTCATTGATCAAATTTGAATTTCAGACAGCTGTAAATTCTACCTCATTTCTGACTTAATAATACTTTGTCTTCTCCTTTGAGATGGAGGGATTATTTGGTTTACAACATCTGATCATCATAATTGTTTGATCTTATTCCGATCCTGGTTTCTGTGTCTGTATCTAGTTATTTCTTTTGTTCATGAGAATCACACTATAGAAACTCCATGCAAATGGAACATTACTTTATTATTTTTTACAAATTGTTTGGACAAGGAAATTTATAGTTAATGCAATTTCATATAATTTATACCCCTCTATCTCTGAGTCTGTATTTCAAGTTATTAAACTAGTATTTAGTTCTTACTTACCTCAGTGGATTGTTCAAGTAGGTTCACATAAGGGAGCTTGAAGAAGAAGTAAAACTTCTCAAGAATCTATCTCATGCAAACATTGTTGTAAGTGCAATTTCTCATGGAGTTCATATAAAATGGCGATTCTTCATCAAACTAATGTGGTTACTTTTTGATACTTTAGAGATATCTTGGAACTGTAAGAGAGGAAGAAACCCTAAATATTCTTTTGGAATTTGTTCCTGGAGGATCAATTTCATCACTTTTAGGGAAATTTGGACCCTTCCCTGAAGCGGTATGTAACTTTTTAATTTCAAATTCCACTTTTTATCCCCTTCATTTATCCTCTTATATGATGAATTGTCTCTCTTTTTAGGTCATAAGAATGTACACAAAGCAATTGTTATTGGGGCTTGATTACTTGCACAAAAATGGGATAATGCACCGTGATATTAAGGTGTCTTTTTTATCTTATTTCCTGTTTTCACTTTCACCATTGTGTAATGAAATATTAAATATAAACATTCTTTTACATTCAGGGGGCAAACATTCTTGTTGACAATAAAGGATGCATAAAACTAGCGGATTTTGGTGCATCAAAACAAGTTGTTGAATTGGTAAACACACAAAATCTTCATATTTATTTACCTATAGAAATATCACTATAGGAAAAAATTATATTTAATTTAAAAAAAACTAATTTCTTTTTCAGGCTAATGGATCAGGTGCTAAGTCAATGAAGGGAACACCATATTGGATGGCTCCTGAAGTTATACTTCAGACTGGTCATAGCTTGTAAGTGCATTTAATCATTTTATTGAAAATTTCCAAAACAGGCCCCTCAACTTTGAGGGACCTGACATTCAGCCACCAATAACATACAACTTTATACTTTACATCTTCTAACCTCAAACTACAAGTCTTTTTCGAATTTGGTCAGGTTCCATGTTAAACCATTTTTATTCATGGTGTTGAGACTTGAGACACGAATTGTTTTTATTAATTTTTCTTTTTATTTTATTAATTTTTAGTTCTGCTGACATATGGAGTGTTGGGTGTACGGTAATTGAGATGGCTACAGGAAAACCTCCTTGGAGCCAACAATATCAACAAGAGGTACTATTTAAACTCCCTTTTTATAAATATTTATTTTTAAAATTTTAATCATTTTAATTCCAGGTTACAGCTCTATTTTATATTGGCACTACAAAGTCTCATCCACCTATCCCCGATCATCTTTCTATTGAGGCACAAGATTTACTTCTCAAATGCTTACACAAGTACATACACCTAATTAATCGATACTACCTATATTTTATTTTATAACAGGGGTATTTTGGTCTTTTTCGATGGAATAGCCATGTTTTTATAATTTTTTTTTGGTTATGTTTCAGGGAACCTGAGATGAGGCCATCTGCTTCTGGTTTGTTGCAGGTGATTTAAATATTGAACACTTTGTAATTTTTTTAAGTCACAAAATATTTTCTTGTTTATATTTTTGTATTATCTCTCGCAGCATCCTTTTGTTACAGGGAAATCTCAACAAAACTCTCTTGTTGCTACACCTACAATGGTTAGTTCGTTTACTTGTCTCTTAGCCATCTCAATTTACCAAATTACCCTCCACTCATTATTTTATTAATACCATTTTTAGGAAAATATTGAACCTCCTTCCACTTCATCCTCAAGCATTCTGGATAACTCGTGAGTATATTAATTTCAGTACTTTTATAATACCCTATCTACATCTCAAAATTAATCTAATTTTTTCGTTAAGGACTTTATACCATTAAAAAAACAATTCAATTATATAGTATTTAAATTAATTATTTTCATTATTGAATAACAACCAGCCCTGGGTCCATGTGCAATTTGGGTACCCTCAATTTCTCAATTGTAAATTCCGGAAATTTTGAAGAAAGTAAACTCGAATGGCAACCAGAAAACCGCGATAATGACATGTGTCAGATGGATGGAGATGATTTTATGGGATCCGTTTCAATGCTTGATGACTTCAATAAGGTGGATTTTTTTATTTTTTATTTTTAAATTTTACTTGTGGATATTATATTATTTTAATTTATATATTTGGTAAACAGAGTTTCAACCCTATGGAAGAACCTTCTACTGAAGAAACTTCCGTACTTCAAGAACAAACAACCTTAGACAGTGTACAATGTTTCAAAGGAGTTGTTGGTAATATCATCCAATCACCTAGTGACAGCTGTACTTCATTCCAATTAGCCAGGTCACTCTCTGAAGACGATGACGAGCTTACTGAATCCAAAATAAGATCCTTCCTCGATGAAAAGGTACTATTTTCAAAACATTCTAAACTCCTTACAATTCTTATATAGAGTAAGTTACATTTGTGGTCCTTGTGGTTTACACTAAGTTACAGTTTTGGTCCTAGTTTTGAAAATCTTTCACTTTTGGTCCCTGTGGTTTCCAAATCTTCACTTTTGGTCCCTGTGGTTTCTAAATCTTTCGTTTTGGTCCTGGTGGTTTACGTAAACGGTAACAGAGGGAGGGACCAAAAATGGAAGATTTAGAAACCATAGGGACTAAAAGTGAAAGATTTGGAAACAACAGGGACCACCAGTGCAAGTTTTTCAAAACTAGGACTAAACTGTAATTTGGTGTAAACCACAGGGACGAAAACTGTAATTTACTCTGGTCCCTGTGGTTTCCAAATCTTTCCTTTTTGGTCCCTATGGTTTCCCAATCTTTCATTTTTGGTCCTGGTGGTTTACATAAACGGTAACAGAGGGAGGGACCAAAAATGGAAGATTTAGGGGGCGTTTAGTTGCGGAAAACTGTTTTCCGTTTTCCATTTTTCATTTTCAGGAAAACGAAATAAGTTTTCATTTTCAGTTTTCTATTGAAAATTTAGAAAACGCGTTTAGATAAAACCGATTCCGTTTTCATTTTCTATTTTAGAAAAACAGAAAACGTGTTTAGATATCTATTTTCTATCAATTTTCATTTTCCAATTTTTGATTTGGGGTTGTACGGGTAAGTGGGTAGGGTGGGTGTATAGGGGTGGGGTAGGGTGGGGTGGGGGTAGGTGGAGGTAGAGGTGGAGTGAGGTGGGGGTGGGTGGTTGGTGGGTGAGGGTTGGGTGGAGGTGGGTAGGGTAGGGGTAGGTGGAGATGGAGTGAGGTGGGGGTGGGTGGTGGGTGGGGTTGGGTGGGGGTGGGTGGGGTTAGGTGGGGGTGGAGTGAGGTGGGGGTGGGTGGTGGTGGGTGAGGGTTGGGTAAGGTGGGTGGTGGTGGGGGTGGGGTGGGGTGGGGGTAGGAGGTGGAGGTGGAGTGAGGTGGTGGTGGGTGAGGGTTGGGTGGGATGGGGTGGGGTGGGGTGAGGGTGGTGGGGGGTAGGTGGAGATGGGTTGGGTTAGGTGGGGGTGGGTGTGGGTGGGGGTGCGGTGGGGGTAGGGTGGGGTGGGTAGGTGGTGGGGTGGGTGTAGATGTAATTTTAGGGGTGTAGGTGAGAATGAGTGTGTGTGTGTGTGTGTGTATATTTTAGAAAAATTTTGGAAATAGAAAAATTTAGAAAACAATAAATTTGGGTTTTCCAAAATTTTCCAAATTCTTTGTAATTTTTGGAAAATGAAAAATTTTCATTTTCTTGGAAAACTTTGGAAAAATTGACGAACTAAACGCGTTTTCCGTTTTCTCATTTTTCTTGGAAAATTTTTCCGGAAAACAGAGCAGTTTTCCGCAACTAAACGCACCCTTAGTAACCATAGGGACTAAAAGTGAAAGATTTGGAAACAACAGGGACCACCGGTGCAAGATTTTCAAAACTAGGACTAAAACTGTAAAAATTGGTGTAAACCACAGGGACCAAAACTGTAATTTACTCTTCTTATATATTTTCAGGCGTTAGAATTAAAGAGACTTCAAACACCTTTATACGAAGAATTCTACAACAGTGTAATTCCTTCGTGTTCAATGGACACAACTGAAACATCGACCAATGGGAGTTCACCAAATTACTTAAAACTCCCGCCAAAAAGTAGGTCACCAAATCGGTTTCCACTTGGCACTCCGTATAAAGCGGTTGATGGTGTCAGTAATGGAAGCCCGGGAAGTGGAAGCAGGCGGACATCAAATGTGAGTGGCGGTGATGAAAGCAGTCATCATAGTCCAATGGATCTTTCTTCACCGCAGTGTAATGATATTACCGGGGCGGAATCTCAACAACCAAATACCAGTCCCGGGTTAGTTTATATCGATAAATGCAACAAACTGTTGGTGGTTAAACTAGAAAAAAAAAATTCTTTCGGTGGTTAAACTGAAAAAAAACCAACTATAGTGGTTTTTTATGAAATTAACCCTAGAAGGAAATGAAAGTAGGATTTTTAATAACAATTCAATCAAATTCTGTTGTTGCTTCATGCATTTAACCCATTATTATATAATTAATGAAAGTACAATGTGTTATTTCCAGTGTGAATTTTTCCGAAGTACAGAGAAAGTGGAAGGAGGAACTCGACCAAGAGCTCGAGAGAAAACGAGGTATAAATTAAATATAATATTAATCAAAGTACAATGCTATTTTTTGCATTTAAATTTTAAACATTTTTTGTTTAATTGTTTTGGTATTTTAAACGGTTGTGATGTGTAGAAATGATGAGACAAGTGGGTGTTGCGGGAAAGACATCGTCACCGATAGATAGAGGATCAAATCGACAAAGAGATAAGTCAAGATTTGCATCTCCAGGGAAATGATTAAATACATTTTTTTTTTTTTTGTGTGTGAAGGAGAATAATAAATCGTATTTTCAAACTTTCGGTTTGAAAATGAAACCAAATTTCCCTTCATTCCTTGTGCTTTTTTTTTTTTTTTTTTTTTTTTTTTTTTTTTCACTTCATTTCCCTAGAATGGAGATATTTTGGTTTTGGTTGAGTGATTTGTATAATGAATATAAATCTTATCATGCTTGTTCTATATTCTTTTTTTACAACGTCAATTTTCCACTTTATTTATTATATTTATTTCATTTGGGTGGTAAGTGATGTATGAGTTGGGTAATATGTTGTTTGTGGGTTGAATTGAATGATTTTTGTTTTTGAAAATGATTCTTATGGTTCATATATTGGTATGTTCGGTCAGATACTTTGTCTAATATTATTCAAAACGTCTCAATTAGAATGTCGATATACTGATTTTAGCAATATCGTTGCTAAAATACGATATGCACAATAAAAACCAGAATTTTATTTTTCTTTTTGGTAACGTATTCAACATAGTCTAAATTATAACAAAAAGTATGTGTTTTTGTTTCAAACGGCTAAAATGTAATTTACTGCGACGCGAAGTCATAAGTTGATGGCTACAATATTGTTTTTTAGTTTTAATCACTCAAAAATGTGTCAAAAATGTTTTTATATGGTTATGATGATTCCAATTTACAACATTTTATTTAATAGTAACCATACAACTTTATTCTATAGATATTTTGTACTAAGTTGATTCTAAGACTCATTTAGTGGTGAGGCGTATTTACTTTGTAGAGGTCAACACAAATTCTTTTTATACAATATTAGCTTACTTCATTTTTACGGTTTTATTTAACCCGTCTAATTATTTTTATGAATTTGGTAGACTTATTTTATAAATTTACGCCAATGCCAAATTAATTTTATGAGTTTTGTCCATATATATTTCTTAAAATTTAGCGCTTTTTTTTTTTTTTTTAAACTTAACATTTTTTTTAAAACAATTTTATCAACTTTTTTTGGACCTTATTTTTTATTTTTTTATTTTTTACAATTTGATACATTTTATTACAACCCTCTTTTAAGAAATCGTCCCGAACATTTTTTTATCATTTTTTTCAACTTTATTTTTTTGTGTTTTCCAAAAACTTAACTTTTTTACATGATTTTTGTACAACTTTTACACCTTTTTACTAAATCATTATTACAAAATTAGTTTTTTACACTTATTTAAAACTTTATCACTTTTTACATATTTTTTATACATATATTTTAAAGAGTTTTCCCTTTTTACACCATTGTTTTTATCCGTGGGTTCTTGAAGATTTTTCCATTTTGATAAAATTTGTTGTAAACTATGTTTTATCTGTTGTAAATAAATAAATTTTCTACAAAACCACATCATAATAACGCGCAGGTGTGCATCTCCTAGCTTGTTTTAATATTTAGAGTAAGTTTATATATATTTAATTTGTTTCCATTTTGACTTTATATATTTTGAAAAAGTTTAATTATACCATTATATTTAGGCCTAACAAACATGTCGTGTCGTATCGTCTTTATTTCTTGTTAAACTTAAATGAGTTGATATAGTTTGATCCTAACCCAACCCGTTTAGTTATCGTGTCGTGCCGAGTCATCCGTTTACTTTTGTGTCGAATTCGTGTCGGGTTAGTGGGTTTAGAGTTTAGACCTTGCAAATGTATTATATCACGCTAGATTGAAACACTAAATATGTTGATAGAGTAAAACTTTGGGCTATGGTAAAGAAAAAGTGAAAAACTAGGAGTAATAGGTTGGGAGTCGGATGGGTGAAATTCACAATAAGTTTAGAAGAGCGAAGTTGCAGTAAGGGAAAAGTGGTCGAGTGCGATTGTGTAGTATGTATATTCATAAAAAAATGAAAAACTAAAAATAAGCTTCAACTCAGGCAACTAATTAGTGGCTTTAATTTTGCAAAATAACTCAACCTAAAGTTTTCTTTACACTTGATTTTGGTTTGGGCTTGCCCAATTTACCTATAGAGTTAAAAGACCTTGTATTTAAATAAACAAGCCATATTCGTGTTATTTTCGAGTTGAAAGTTTGGATCCTTACTTTACCTGTTTAAGTTTTCATGTTATGTCGTGTCAACCCGTTTAATTTAATGGGCTAAGATCTCTTATCCAGACTCGTTTGTTTGCATGTTGGGTTCGTGCAATATCGATAATTGTATAGTACTATCAAAATTGTACTTGACAACTTGCTGTTGCATCTTGTAAACTTAATGATAAATCATAGAATGATCGTTTGAGGGTAAGACCAGTACCATTAGAGTTCTATGAGTGTCTAGTTTCTTTCATTTATAAACCTCAAAGCATGGTTCCAACCTTAAAGGGGTTTACAGTGCAAAATGTCTAGGGTTGTCAAGCTAAACAAAACTAGACAACTTGTTACTGTGGCCTTGTAAAATTCATATAAAATCCTATGAAAAAAATACAAGGTCAGTGACATTGAAAAATATGAAAGAATACTAGCGATCTAGTTTTGTTCATATTTAGATCATTCGACCAAATTTTTAGTTTAAAAATAGTTTTTTGCACACTAGTCCAATACTATTAAAACTATATTTGACAGCTTGCTGTTGCATCTTGTAAAATTAATGATAAATCATAGAACGATCGTTTAAGGGTGAGACTAGTACCATTAGAATTCTATGACTGTCTAGTTTTTTTCATTTATAGACTTTAAAGCATTCTTTTAACCCCAAAAGGGGTTTACAGTGCAAAATGTTTCAGGGCTGTCAATCTGAACATTGGACAACTTGTTACCGTGGCCTTGTAAAATTCATATAAAATCCTAGGAAAACTAGAAAGTACAATTACAGTGTCATTGAAAAGATATGAAAGAATAATAAGTTGTATATTTAAAAGTCAATAAATAGATATGGACTTAAGTAGGTCAAATCAGCTAGATAACAGTTGCTGGTCCTAGGACCTATGAGTACTATTGGTTAAATATAAATGAAATAAGCATATGAATGCTTTTTATGATCCAATTAATGTAAACTATAATATGTAGGTCGATACATGCTTGATTGTACCTACTTGCTTTTGATCTACTGAAATGTTGCTCAAACTTATCAATGAGTTTCAGTGTCAATACGTGACATTATGTGTTTACATGTGTATGTGCTTGTTATGTAATGATATAGTTAAAATTCCTATTTGTGAGGTCTCATAGTTAAAAATTACTATTTGTTCAGTGTCATAGTTAAAAATCTCTCTTTGCGATGTGTCATAATTAAAATTCATCTTTTTGAGGCGTTCATAGTTACATAGCCTCTTTGTGGGGAATACTATATAAGCCTATTCACTAGGAACATTACTTGTTATGTGCTATGCAGGCATATGGTATGTGTAAATAACTAAATATGTGTGTTTACTAAGCTTTTCATTTACCTACTGATATTTAACATTTTTCAGGTTCATCAGGGGTATATAAAGTAAAGAATTTGACTTGATTGCTATATGTTCCAGTCAACCATGTTTCACTTCTAATACATTTTTAACTATATCATTACATAACAAGCACATGCACATGTGTTTATATGTGTATGTGCTTGTTATGTAATGATATAGTAAACACATGTGTATGTGCTTGTTATGTAATGATATAGTTAAAATTCCTCTTTGTGAGTCTCATAGTTAAAAATTACTATTTGTTCAGTGTCATAGTTAAAAAATCTCTCTTTGCGATGTGTCATAATTAAAATTCCTCTTTTTGAGGTGTTGATAGTTACATAGCCTCTTTGTGGGGAATACTATATAAGCCTATTCACTAGGAACATTACTTGTTATGTGCTATGCATGCATATGGTATGTGTAAATAACTAAATATGTGTGTTTACTAAGCTTTTCATTTACTTACTGATATTTAACATTTTTCAGGTTCATCAGGGGTAGATAAAGTAAAGAATCTGACTTGATTGCTATGCGTTCCAATAAACCATTTTTCACTTTTAATACATTTTAAATACTTCAGCTTTTAATGATTTAAAACTTTATGCTTTGGTTTAACACTGAGTACTTTGAAGGATTTTTTTCCTAAAATTTCCATAAAAGTTTTTAATTTAACGTATTAATATTTTGTTTTTAATAATCTGGGCGATACAAATTATAAGATAATATATAGAGTTCTTGTAACAAAACAATTTAAGAGAGTTTTATGAAAAATTAGCAATTAGAATAAATATTTATGAAAATCTTACAATTAAAGAAAAAGTAATAGATCTGTAATGCTTTTTAGTTGTTAGGAATTAATTTTAGTTGGTTTAATCTTTTATTTATAGGGACTAAAAATGTAAAATATCAAAGTTATGGGCTTATTTGGGAAATCGGTGTGAACAGAATAATCAAGGGTTGTTCGGTTTTGGTCCTTGATCGAAAACCCCTTGTGGGCTTGTTTTTCGGTCCATGGGCTTAGGTTTACTAAGGTTTTAGACATAGGGTATTTAAGGCTCAAAGAGCCTTCATTAGTGGGTTGGTTATCATTGAAAATTGTGCTAAGTAGAGAGAGATTTTGAGTGTTCTTGGCAACCATACAAACTTATGTACTAGACCATTGATTAATCAAAGGTGTGCATTGAAGTTTAATCTCCTTGTTCTTATTGTTCTTGTGATTAGATTGATATCGTATTGATCTTGAGAGTATTGTGGACCTACAATTGGTATCAGAGCTTGATTTTGATATCAATCTCCTCATTGTTCTTGGAGATTTTCGAAGTTCTTGAGAGTTTGATCCGTTTTTTGGAAGTTTTTGACTGTTTTTTGTGTTTATGTGCGTGTGTTCTTCGTGTTTATCGAAGATCTTCAAGCAAAATTCATACAAAAACTCGTTTTTAATCCATATTGACGATTTACGGACATGTTTGAGAGGTTTTGGATCTGAATTTTGATTGCTCGGTCAAGTGCTGGAGGTTGTTCGGCGGCGGCTTAGAGTTTGCTAGAGGTTGTTCGGCGGCGGATAAGATATTAGGGTTTTTAACTGTTGTTCGGTGGCGGCGCATAGTAATTAGGGTTTGATTGAGTTCTTCGGTCCTCTAAGGTGTTACTCGGCCAGCCCATTTGCTTGTTCGGTGTCTCTAGGGTTTCTCGCTGGTTGTTCCGTCTCGCCTTATTGTTCGGTGGTTGCTCGGTGTGCCTTGTTGCTCGGCTGCTTGTATTGATCGGGTTTGTTGATCGGTTTGTGAGGATTGTTCGGTGTTCAGATCATTGTTCGGTCAGGTTGTTTGTTCGGTCCAGTTGGGTTGTTTGCTTATATCGTTTCTCGCCCCAAGTGTGTTCGGTTTAGCCATTGTTCGGTGTGATTGAGTGATTGATTGTTCCAGTCGCATTTGATTTTTGCGATTTAAATTTTGTGATTTAATTTTTCGACGCATTTTCAAAAATTATTCCCGATGGATCCCGCTATTTCAAACATTAACCACGATCTCGATTCCATTATGGGTACCGTTACCCGTATTCCCCGCTTAATCAAAGCCGAAGGTTTTACCGAATGGAAATATCGATTTAAACAGTACATTAAAATGAAAGATGTCAAGTTGTGGAAAAGCTTTTTACGTCCACCAATCAGAATTACCGCAACCAGAGGCGATGTAGTGATTGATAAGCCATTTGAAGAATATTCTGACTTGGATTTTGAAAAGGTTGAACCTGATCAAAGAGCCCTTGCTACCCTTTCAATGACACTTTCTCCTGAAATTGCTCAGGGTTTTCGTGAATACACTACTGCTAAATCTTTGTGGGACGCTTTGATTGACGTATATGAAGGAAATGAGGATATGAAGCAAAGCATGCAAGATATGCTTCGTCAAAGGTTCAATATGTTCAATCACATCCTTGGAGAATCTCTTGAAGCTCACCTACAACAGTTCATCACTCTACACACTGAGTTATCTACTGCTGGGATTTCCTTTCCCAAGATTGATGTTAACAAGAAGCTTCTCAACTCTCTTCCTAAAAGCTGGGACATGAATGTGGCAGTCATCAAGAAGACTAAAGACATAGCTAGACTCTCTCTTTCTGAGATTATGGCTATAATTAAATCTTGTGACATGGATGACAAACAGAGAGAAATGAATCATGCTAGCTCGCACAAGTTAGCTAACATTGGAACTTCAGCAAACAATGCCTTCTCTGTTCAAGCTACTAGTCATGTCACTACTAATGTCCAAGCTCAATTTCAGCCTGGTTTATCGTCTGTGACACATAAAGCTCCACATGTTGCTGCTTCTTCTGTCAAGACCCCAACTCCTGCTCAACCTCTTCCAAAAGGTGCTAAAGAGAATCTTGGAATGATGGCCGATCTCCTGAACTGTTACAATGCGTTGGTTGCTGGTGATTTATTTCATCCTATGACTGTGGGAGATCTTGACCAAATCAATCCTGATGACTTGGAAGAGATGGATATTTCTTGGCACATTGCCATGGCTGTGCATAGGGCCAAGAAATTCACTCAGAGAACTGGAAGAAACAACTGGGTGAACAACAACAATGCTGAGAGGAAGGTGAGCTTTGGCAAAGCTAATTTGAGGTGTTTCAACTGTAGCGAGCTCGATCATTTTGCTTGTGAGTGTACCAAGCCAAGAATGAAGAATCCAGATAGAACCATGGTACCTGTTGGAACAAACAATTGTGATGCTCAACCTCAAAATGTTGAAAGGGCGATGGTGGCTCAGCAATTCACCTGAGAGGATCAGTTGCAGGACTTGCACTTGAATGGAGAGGGTAGAGCTCACCTGACACATATTGAAGGAGAGATGGACGTGGATGCTGCTGAAGGAGAGATGATGGACTTGCAGTTTGCTTTTATGGTCTCTACTACTCCTGCTGGTGCCGAGGTTAGTGAAACTTCTTGTTCTTCTCAGTCTTGCATTGATAAAATTGCAAAATATAGTGAATTGAATGAGAATTAGTTAGAGAAATTCTTGAAATAGAAAACCTTGTTTATAAACAAAAAAGGAAATTAAAACCTCTTTAGGAAGCCTTATATGCCAAAACTTCTGATTACCTGAATGTACAAGATGAACTTAGCACAACTAGATGTCACCTTAGGTTTGCCAATGAAGATATTGCTAGTTTAACTGCTGAACTAAATACATCAAAATCAAAGTTTCAAAAGGAAGAATCAACTTTTAAGAAAGTTTATGTATCCAGTAAAGTAGTTGAGTCTATACTTGAAAAACAAACTGTTTGGGCAAACATACATGGTGAAGGTCTTGGATATAGTGCTATTCCTCCTCCATATAATAATAATTTTACTCCATCCCTAGACACTTAAGAATCAGAAGAAGAATGTTATTGTTTAAATTATATTCAAACAAATACATCTGGCACCGCTGAGAGTTCTGAAATGAAAAATACTGATGTTTCTATCTCATGTGTAGATAAATTAAAATCTAAGATTGAGGAAGTTGAAGACTTGTCTGCTTTTAATTCTGAAAATATTTGTTTGAAGATTAATTCTGTTAATTTGTGTGATGATGTTAAACTTGACTCTAAGCTTTATGTTGATTCTAAAACTTTATGTGATGTTGATTTGAAAACTGCTAGGAAGAATATTTCGGTTGAAAAATCTGTTGCATGCTCATGTGTGTGTGGAAATAATTTGCATATATCCGGACCTGGACAGAATTCCAATGTACCTTAAAAAAGACAGACTTGTTTTAATTGTGGAATTGCTGGTCATATAGCCAGAAATTGTCCCCGACACATGTATGCTTCTCAAAATGAACATTCTTTACAGAATGTACCAAAAAGGAAATCTCATAAGAGAAAACCCTCAAGGTCACGTTCTAGAAAGAAAAATCAAAATAACACGAATGTCTGGAATCGAACTGCTTCAAGAAGTAACTATGGCTTACCAACTTTTGTAAGACCCAAGTCATTTCAAGAATCAACTTCTAGTAGTTCTGATTCTACTTCAAATGTAAATGTTCCCATTTGGTCAAAAGATAAGCATTTTAAACCAAATGTTAAATGGGTTCCCAAAGGCAGTGTTAAAACATTTTCAAACGTCTCACCATTATTTGATCAACGTGACATGAGCTTTGAATCTGTTAAATGTGTTGATAGTAAAGGTAAACCCAGTTTCCGTATGGACTGGGTGCCTAAATCTAATTGATCCCGCGACTTGTGTAGGAACATTTACGGAGGAATATCAGCAGACATTGATATGTTGATAGTGGCTGTTCTAGGCACATGACAGGCGACATGTCCCAACTTCACGACATTGAAAAATTCAACGGGGGATGTGTTTTCTTTATGGGAGGTGAAAAAGGGATGATCACACAAAGAGGGACAGTGTCGAATGGTGTGTTGAAGTTTGAGAACGTCAATTTTGTACCTGAGCTCAAGCACAGTCTGCTGAGCGTTTCTCAAATATGCGACAAGGGTTTTTCAACCAATTTCAAAAAGAAGGAATGTCTAATTCTCAAGCACGGCGTTGTCATTCCAGAGGAGTGGATTCTTGTTCGATCAGAACGAAAAAGCAATGCTTACATCATCGACATGAATCACAACACTCCTGAAAATGTCACATGCTTATTCTCAAGAGCTGCAGAACAAAGTGCGATGTTGTGGCACAAACGTCTGGGTTATGCCAATGCAAAGAACATGAATCGACTTGCAAATAACAACATGGTTGCAGGACTTCCAATCAAGGACTTCATCATATTTGAGAAATGTGTTGCCTGTGTTCAAGGCAAACATCACAGAAAGTCACACAAGCCCAAGCAGATCAATTCCATTGATTCGATTCTTCAGCTGATTCACATGGATCTATTTGGCCCGGTTAATATTCTCAGTCTTAATCGCAGTTCTTACTGTTGAGTTATTATTGATGATTACTCACGTTTTACCTGGGTTTTCGTCTTGAAGAACAAAAGTGAAACTGTAGATCTGGTCATTAGATTCATCAAGCTTATTGAAAATCAAACGAATTAGAAGCTGAAAGCCATTAGATGCGACAATGGAACGGAATTCAAGAATGCAGTTCTAAACAAGTTTTGTGCAGATAAAGGTATCCTGCGTCAGTATAGTGCTTCTCGTACTCCGCAACATAATGGTGTTGCTGAGCGACGGAACAGAACTCTTATTGATGCTGCACGTACCATGTTGTGCGATTCTAAACTGCCGGTGATTTTCTGGGCCGAAGCCATCAACACAGCCTGTTATGTTCATAATCGGGTCATCATCAACAAACCTCAAATGAAGACACCTTATGAGATTCTTTATGGTCGCAAGCCTAATGTTTCATATTTCCGTACCTTTGGCTGTCCTTGCACTCTTCTTCATCTTGAAGCTGCTCCGAAGTTCAACTCTAAAGCGGATGATTGCTACTTCATTAGATATGCAAGTAAAACTGCATATCGGGTGTACAACAAGGCAACAAAGCAGATTGTGGAATCATATGATGTTCGCTGGCTAGAAGAGAATCCAACTGATGCCCGTGTTGGACCTGACTGGTTGTTTGATTATGCTGAACTGTTTAAACCTTTCTATGTGCTTTCTGATGTTGTTTCAGGCACACAACCAGGCCTAGTGGAATCAACAAAGAGGATGCTAAAGATCTCATTCCTGATCTTATTACTCCGTCCGTCATTATTCAAGATCAAATTCCTAATGACGATGCATCTCCTGTTTCCGCTACCATAACTGAAGATGCTCCTGATGTTTCGTCCCAAGTTGTTGGCGATGCCCCAGTTGCTGAACAGTCAACTACCCCTGAAGATGTTATTCAACCTGAACCTGCTGATGTTTTTGACTCTACTCTCATGGATTCTCTCTTTCCGGAAAGAATTCCTGATGAGTACATTTCAAGTACCTCTCATGACTTCAGAGATTCTGATAGAGGTACTTCAGGCTCAGATAGGGTTGAGAATATAACCAACCTTCCGGTCTCGACTGCTTCGCTCCAATATGCTGTTCCTTCAAGAATTCAACGGGACCATCCAATTGATAATGTTATTAGCCCTCTGGATGAGGGTGTTTTAACCAGAAGTCAAAGTGGTCATGTCAACGAGTGTCTCTATTCGTGCTTGATCTCTTAAATTGAGCCGAAGAACGTAGAGATGGCGCTCAATGAACTAAGTTGGGTGGATGCAATGCATGAAGAGCTTAACCAGTTTGAGAAGTTGAATGTTTGTCAATTGGTGGAACTACCCGAAGGCAAAAAGGCTTTAGATACAAGATGGGTGTTTCGCAACAAGCAAGATGATTCGGGAGTAATAGTGTGTAATAAGGCACGCCTAGTGGTTCAGGGTTTTAGACAGATTGAAGGACTTGATTACACGGAAGTATATGCTCTTGTGGCGCGACTTGAAGCAATTCGGATCTTCCTTGCTTATGTTTCATACATGAACTTTACTGTCTATCAAATGGATGTTAAAACAGCTTTCTTGTACGGTGAGGTGAAAGAGGAAATCTATGTTGATCAACCTCCTGGTTTCGTCAACTCCAAGTTTCCAAATCATGTCTACAAGCTTGATAAAGCCCTCTATGGTCTGCATCAAGCTCCTCGTGCTTGGTATGCTACCTTGACGGAACATTTGTTACAGCATGGTTACATTCGCGGCAGTATTGATCAGACTCTGTTCATCAAGCGTCAAGATGATGATCAAATTGTTGTCCAGATCTATGTGGATGACATCATCTTTGGTTCATCAAGCGAAGTTCTGTGCAAGGAGTTTGAGTTAGTGATGAAGAAAAGGTTCGAGATGAGTTCGTTGGGAGATATGACGATGTTTCTCGGGTTGCAAGTTAAGCAAAGCTGAATGGGTATCCTGCTTCATCAAGCGAAGTATGTTGAGGATATTCTTGCAAAGTTCGGATTCAAGGATGTGAAAGAGGCTAACACTCCAATGGCTGAGCGACCTCTGCTATCTTCAGAGTCAGATGACCAATCTGTTGATCAAACTTACTATCGTTCGATGATCGGTTCGCTGATGTACCTGACTGCTAGCAGACCGGATATCGTTTTTGCAGTTTGCCAGTGTGCTCGCTATCAAGCTAATCCTAAACCTTCTCATCTTGATGCTGTCAAACGGATCTTTAGATACCTTAAAGGGAGACCAAAATTTGGTCTCTGGTATCCAAAGAACCGTGAATTTGATCTTTACACTTTTTCAGATAGCAACTATGGAGGGTGTGAAATTGACAGAAAGTCCACCAGTGCTGGATGTCAGTTTCTAGGAGACAAACTGATTTCATGGCAATGCAAAAAGCAACAGACAGTGTCAACGTCTGCAGCTGAAGCTGAGTATGTTGCTGCCTCGGCTTGTTGTTCTCAAGTCATTTGGATGCATCATCATCTTCTGTGACAATGAGGCTGCTATCCAAATTGTGAAAAACCCGGTTTGGCATTCTAAGACTAAGCACATTGATATTAAAATTCATTTTATCAGAGATTGCTTCGAGCGAAAATTGATTCATTTGGAAAAAGTCCACACTGATAATAATGTGGCGGACTTATTCACAAAACCCGTTGCAAAATCTCGATTCAATGTGCTAGTCGAAATGCTAAAAATGATACGTTTCACTGATTATTAAATCAGTTCTGTAAATATTCTTCTTTATTTTTGTTTAGTTAAATTTGTTCATATTTTATTTCCGCTATTCTTCCCATGCACAAATTTAGCGGGTGAAGAAAAACAAAAATTTGACTCAATCCAAGGTTTCTTCAAAACCTTTCGAAAACAAAACAAAAAATCAGAAAATTTAAAAATACAAAAATATTTTCATATTTTTTATAATTTTCATATATTTCCTTTCAAATTATAATAAGTGGTATCAGAAATTATAGGTAACTACAATTGGTATCAAGAAAAACAAAACAAAAATTACAAAACTTAAAACACAAAAAGATTTTAGATTTTTTATAATTTTCATATCTTTCCTAAAATTTAAAAAAATCCAAAAACATTTTACCTACCGACGACGCGCCGAGTTTACACCACTCATTGCTGAGGTAATTTTTAAGTGTTAGTGATCCTCATTGGTACACCTCAATGAGTGTGAAGCACTGACAACCGCTTCTTAACCAATCAAAGGTTTTTCTTGTGTAACACCAACTCCTAGACGCTTTAAGAGAAACCACTCGAAGTCGAGAGTTAAAAAGTATGTGCCGATGGTTAGACTGCATACCGTAGTCTATCACACGCACCAAACTATTCTTAACCACCTTTACAATTTTTGATGCAAGAAATAGACGATTCATTACTTTAAACCAAGTAATGATGATATTTCGACATTCTATGCTAATGATCTCTGCTACAACACCAGTAGTAGATGTGAGGCATCAACAACCTTTCTTACATACAAAGCTTCTAATTCAAGAGTTAGATGATTCAGTGTAATAAACCATACACTGATGACAATTCGAAAATCTAGCCGATGGGTATGTCTAGCAACCAAGTCATATTACACGGTCATACCACTCTTGAACCCATACCTTCTTTTAAATAAGATGTTCGTGACTCAATGTGATATTACCTCACATTGATGAAACATTGAAACTCTAGGTCAGTGATCCTTGTTATTTACCACAATAGTTGTGAGACCCCAACAATTTCACCTTATTCAAAATTGGCACTAGGATGGTATACTCCGCAGAGTTTGGATACCATTGAATGTCTCGCCAAGAGCCAAGTTGACTTGTCAACTGCATTGAGATATTTGATCAAGGATATGCAAGGTCCTAAATCAAAACGACCATGAGTAGTTCTCCGATACTGAAACAATCACAGTACGTTCCTCCGGGTTCACACAGATACTACGAGAAGTCTCATTTTGAGCCAATGATGAATCCTTGAACAACTGTGGTGAGAGTTTCTAACTCAGTGACCCACAAGATTTGCTGTCAATGAAATGTATCGAGAAGCGCCAGTCAATTGCAACGTTCAAGAATTTCGACACAAAGGTTGTTCCCGAAGAAAGTGAAGCTGAATTCTATGTGAGAAGTTGTTTGAATTCTTCCTCAGTCAACTTGTTACTACATTAACACCTGAAGTGATCAAATGAAAAAAATGAAGAGTCAGACTCTAGTCAAGGTCAAAGTCAAATCAAAAGTTGGATGTGCTGATTCAAGACACGTAATGATGCCTAAGGAGCTTACCAATCCAAATCTGAAGATAACCTGCATCGAAGACAAAGTTGTCACTGCAGTTGTGCTAAATTTTTATCAACATATATACATGTCACCTGCTAAGAGGAAGGTTTTCCTGCTAAGGAGGAGATTGTCAATTTGAGGGGGAGAGTGTTGAAAATTCTTTGCAGTGTTCTACTGAAGACCAAGAGAAACCTGAAGATAAAGGAAAGCATTAAACCAAGGGAGAGATTGTTAGGAATTAATTTTAGTTGGTTTAATCTTTTATTTATAAGGACTAAAAATGTAAAATATCAAAGTTATGGGCTTATTTGGGAAATCGGTGTGAACCGAACAACCAAGGGTTGTTCGGTTTTGGTCCTTGATCGAAAACCCCTTGTGGGCTTGTTTTTCGGTCCATGGGCTTAGGTTTACTATGGTTTTAGGCATAGGGTATTTAAGGCTCAAAGAGCCTTCATTAGTGGGTTGGTTGTCATCTAAAATTGTGCTAAGTAGAGAGAGATTTTGAGTGTTCTTGGCAACCATACAAACTTATGTACTAGACCATTGATTAATCAAATGTGTGCATTGATGTTTAATCTCCTTGTTCTTATTGTTCTTGTGATTAGATTGATATCATATTGATCTTGAGAGTATTCTGGACCTACATTAGTGTAGAAAAATAATGTATATTTGGTAATGAATTCTTATTTGCATTATCTTTACAGTAAATTTGATAAAAAAATCTTATATCTATTATATACTATAGACCATCCAAACTAATGTGGTTCAAGATATATTATTTATCTTGAATCATATTCATTTGAAACTTCTAAGCCTTTCAACTTCTCTATTAATTACCACACCTCAAATGTTTATTTTATTAATGACATTTAGATGATTAATTAAAACATGATGTTTATTATTATTATTTTTAGAACGGCTGGTTAGTAGTTAGCAGTTAGTAACTCCAAGTTAATCAAACGTCTATGCCAGGGATTGAACCCTGGACCACCTGTCTAAGAGGGCAAAGCCTCTACCAAATGGGTTAATCACACATTGGCGATATTTAAATTATCATTGTTAAATAAATTAATTATCAAAGTTATAAAGTATAATATCTACTTAATAATAAACAGTAAATAAATTATACTATACAAGTGATTTAATTTAATTTTATAAATTTCTAAGTTTTAATAGTTATTTTATTTGTGTCTTTTATTTATTTTGTTAGTTAGTTATTAATGTAAGTAAAACTTTTAAAATCATAAAAACTCATTTAAAAGAATATATCTAACATACTATTTTGTTAAAGATGATTATATAATTCGAAAGATATTTAAACTTAAGAAAACTTTATGAAAACACTACCCCATAATCTAATGTAATCCTTTATACATCAAAGAACACAATCATCGAAAATATAGTTAATTGATCATATTATATATTTATTAGTTTTAGTAGTGATATTCCTTAGTATCATGTTTTTTTTGTTTTGTTTTTTTTTTTTTGATAACTGAGGACCCCACCCGACCCATCCTTTGGATGACCCTGATGAAGCAACCTCAGGGCCCACGCACACCTGGCAGCAGGGTGGTCCGGGTTAATCACCTACGGGGGTAGAGATGTGGCCAGTGGCCATCCCCTGATTGAAACCTAACAGTCCCTATGGGGAAAGGGAGGGAGTGTGATTAGAACTTGGAACCTCTTTATGGGGGAAGAGAAAGAGTCCAAAGCCTTATCCACTAGGCCATCAGGGTGATGGTTAGTAACATGTTATTGAAGAAAAAGAAAAAAGATAACAAAGTCAATAGGTCCGCCACCACAAGGTCTCTAATCAGTGAGGTCGCATTTGGCAGCATGATGTTTTTGGCATGGGCTATAGGTTACATCAACATCCCATAAACTATAGGGTATGTATAATGCACTGCCTTATGGTTAGTTAGTTTAAAAATAAATTATTTAAATAATTTTGAATTTTGATAATGATGATTATTTCAAATATGAAATGATGCTTTCGGTGCAATGTATTATACTTTTTAATATAATATTGTTTTCAACTATGATAATTGTTTATTAGTATAGAAAATACTTGTTTATAAAAACTTTATTGTTATAAAAACAACTATTAGATTAATTTTTTAGCTATTTTGAATTAGGTTATATATTTAACATTGTATGTAATTTTATTAACTGTTAAAAAATAGTCTTTTAACTTATTTTAAGGTTAGTTGACTCTTTGATTTAAGTTTTTCATTTAGCATCTTATTTAAATTAAAAAATTAAGTTTACTTGATTAATAATTCAAAAGTTGTTTAATTAGATTGATAAAATTTTACATCGAGTAACATATTTAAATTACTAAATTGCGTTTAATATGTCAAAAATAAAAAAATGTTATAACTAAAAGTAAAATAATTGATACACATATATAGTAAAAGTTTGATAAATAATAGTTATTACCATATAATTGGAAAATTTTGAGTTTATTTAATTTGTAAATTTTAATTATTACAACTTAAAAGATTTTTTGAGTAAGTAATATTGATTATTGAAACAATGTTAAATAGATATAAAAGTTTATTATTCCATGTTAGATAATATACTTAACAGGTTAAATTAAATTTCATCTTGCTTGATAACATGTTATTTACTTATTTCAAACAGAATATTTATAACTATAAATATTTTTACTATACAATGATATTCATGCAAAGCAAGCAAAGACATCTGTACTATCTTATAAAAGACGCAACCATCATAATTTCTTCAAAATATCTATTTAACTAAAATCACATTAAATTGGTGTTTTATAACATTAAACCTATTTAGTTTTATAATTTTAATGTTAATAATTCTACTATCAACATAATACACATAATGTATTAGTTTAAATATATTGCTGGTGTAAATTATTAACATTTTAATGCTACAACTTTTGAATTATCAATATGTTATACTTATTTGTTAATTTAAATGGGGTATTGAATGTAAAGCATTAATCGAAATTATATTTAATATTATCATATATAACCCACATATATAAGACATTAAAGAAATGTCTCTTTTATCACATGATTCATAATAATTACCAAGGTTGTAAAAATCGTTTGACGGTAGTTTGGTGGTCGAGTGGGGTTAATGAATTAATTGGGGATTAGTCGAGGATTAATCGGAGAGCCTAAATTATAAAGGAATTCATTTAAATATACATAAATATTACAAAATAGCAATTTTGCTTATTCCGAGATACACATAAAAGATTATATATTTGTTTATTTTTATTCTTTAATATTGATTTTTTCCAGTTTTCTTGAGTTATTAGAGGCTGTTTGTACCGTCCTTTAAAAATTAAAAAATAAATAATAAGTTAAAAAATTAAAAATTAAAAAATTGACCGCCAAGACCGATTAATTGGCCGCCAAGGCCGATATTTGACCGATTTTTGCAGCAAACCGTCAAGCTAACCGATTAGGCCTAATTGTAATCGGTTGAAGACCGCCAAGTGATTAATCGGCCGCCAAGGCCGATTTCTGCAACACTGATAATTATAATGTCCTATATCAACTTAGTATAAAATTTATTATTTCATAGGTACTAACACTCATATAGTTATTTAGGATAACATGTATTTGTCAATATTTTAACTATTTAATTGCATTCCTTGCATGCGGGTATTCGTCTAGTATCTTATAAAAGAAGCACAAATACTTGCACCGCATCAATTTGAAACTTTCATGACTTTTCAAATTTCTTCTAGTAATGATTACAATTTGGTTAATTAATATGAGATAAGTGAAAATAATTATTAATCCAACATATTTGAAACATCCATGACTTTTTAAATTGGATGTAAACATTATTTTTTTAATGCTACCATATTATAATTATTAATCTAACATATTTGAACTAAAATGATGCTAAAATCAAAACATAAATCAAAATGTTGAATAAACTTGAAACAATTGTCCGAATACTACTTTTTCAAATAGTTAAAAAGTTAAAATAGAATGTTAAATGTAAAACCTAAATCGAAATGTCAAACTAATAAAATTTTGATAAAAACTATTTTTATAATAATTAAAATCTATAAAATTTGTAGTGATTTTATTGATTAAAAATAATAATAGTTATTAATAACATAAAAATAATAAATATATTAAGTTTCCTTGAAAACAATAGTGATATTTGAAATAGTAATAATGATCAAAATAAAAAATGGAATAATCAATTATTTAATTAATGTTAAAAGTATTTATCTAAGGTGATTAACCAATATAATGTTGAGTGTAAAACCTAAATAAAATGATAAATTAACAAAACAATTTAACAGAATATATTTTTTATAATTTTTCCCACAAATTATTTTTTAATAAAGAAAATATAATAATAGTTATCAATATGACAAGATTAAAAAATATAATATGTTTTCCTTGAAAAATTATTGATATTTGAAAAAATAATCACGATTGAAATTAAAAAAATATCCAAATAATTTTATTAAAATTAAATAACTATAACAATAATTAATAATAATATGAAATAAATTTTATATTAAATTTTATTCACATGCAATATTCAATAGGTACGATTGAGGTGATATGATTATAAATGATGTATATATAAATTGATTAAATATCATAATACTTAGCAATAAAAACATAAATATATTTTTATTTTCATATACAGGGCCGGCTCTGAGCAAGTGCAGGGTGTGCGACCGCACAGAGCCGTGTCATTTGGGGGCCTGAAATTTTATATATACAGTATACTTATTATATTTATTATATATTTAATATATTTGCGTATCTGTTGCACAAAAAACTTGAAGGTCAAATGGTAAAGGCTTCTTAGATGTAAAGGTCCCTTCTTCAATTCTAGTGAGCTGCATGTCGTTGTAGTTGTTTTGCGTTTTTTTGTATGTTTCGCAAAAGGAGCTACAAGCCCCTGTTTTCCATTTAGCCCAATCAATTGCCAGCCTAAATGAATGCAGGCCATTTAGTCCTCCCAAACGAATATTATTTAAAAGTTATATTTAGGTAAAAAAGTAAAAAAATTATATTTAGGGGCCTATTTTTTAGTTTTTGCACAGGACCTTTAATATTAACGGACCGGCCTTGTTCACATACAATCTATGAATAAAGACTACTGAAATAATATTTATATGAGTATACATTTTATCGTATATTTAAAATAATTATAATATTTTATAACAATTTTAATATCAAATTTATATTTATTTTAAATAAATAACAATAACATAGTTATTAATAACATGCATATCAATATTTTAATTAAACTATTCTATTCTGGGTAACACGAAACATTCTTCTTGTGTTTTATAATCGAAGATGATTCAGATGTAGGCGAGAATTTTAATATTATTTTCAGGAATATGCCAAAAAAATCCACCGTGATATGACATTTGTGTGTAAAAGTTAACCCACACAACATACATAAATATAAATGAAGTTTATTTAAGATTATCCTATTTTAATTTGGCTTTCTTTTGTTTAAATCACCGTTTTACGAGTCTACAATAAGTTAAAATTTTCTTTTTTAGATTATCATTTTAGACCACTTTAACCATCGTAGCCGTTAACAAAGTCAATTATCAAGAACCACACGGAACCATATTATAATTTGAATCAACCTTCAAATCCATAAAATCTAATCAGAACAAAAATCCCTAAAATGGAAGCTTATTTCGAGTTAGAATCATGGAAGTAATACCCAACTAATAACATCAACCCCATAAAATTGAAACCCTAAATATCTTTGCAAATTGCAATTATGGCCAAATCACACAATGGAGACAACCAAAAGTCGAAGTCATACACAACGGCCAACTACGAGTTCTGAAGATGCACACCGCCGGCGGCGGTGGACGTCACCGAGGATCCAACCCAATTCAAATAAAACAGAGACGACGAGTTTATATATTGTAGTTTGCTTTTGATGAATTTGTTCCAAAAAATGATTCAATGATGCAAGATACATGAAAAGGAAGAACATTCTATGAATTCTTTTGGTTTTACTAATCAAAGATCAATAAAGAAAAAGCAAAAAAACGACCTTCACGGAAGACAATCAGACGAACTTGTTTGAGTTGTTTCAGTCACACGCCGTCGCAGTTCCCGGGCGGTCCTCCGCTTGTTCCTCCGGTCAGCGAGAGTTCCCCAAAGCAAGTCCGACAGATTCTTGATGTCCAGAAAACTAGCCGCAGTGGCCAAATGGAACAGAGTCGCTTCATCAACGTTGATGAACTCATTGTCGAACGATCTCAGAGCGTCATAGTCGGCGGCGGTGTTGACGTGTTTGCGGCAGTAGACGATAATTCTGGAGAGGATATCTCCGGTGACATTTGGGATTGAAATGCAGGTTTCGGCGCAATCGTCTTCCATCATATGCTTGATTAGTAGTGATTGTTGTGCCTCTGCTTCTTCAATCTCGAATAATTCTCCGTCGGAGCTCTTCAAAACGAGTTTCCTTGACGACAGTGACATGGCGGATTGGCGGTGATTTGATCGGAGGAAAGAGATTGCAAGTACTTTGAGAAAATCGAGTATTGAATTGATGAATGATGGGATGAAATGGGCGTACGGAACGTATTAGTTAACAGAATCCAAGCAACGGCAACGGAGATTCATGACTTTTGAAAATGTACAAAATAGGCCCTCCAAGTTATGTGAAACTTCCAAATTTGTCTCCTTGGAGTTTTGATTAATTCATCCTATGACCCTCAAATGTTCATCAATTGGCAACTCGAATCCCTCGTTGACTCGGTCCATTTAAAGATTATTATGTGGACAAGTTAGATTTAAGCATCTTCGATCATAACTCATAAGTAACAAAATAAATTAAAAAAATGTTCCCTAAGCTTTACCAAAGTGTGTAAGATTGGTCCAACTTATAATATTATCCCAAAGTTGTCCCTAAATTACATATGTGTTTCGAAAAGCGTCCCACTTATCACACACCATTTCAGCATTCCGTTAATGCTTTCATGTACAAAGCACATGAGAGCATTTTGGTGTTTTTACCGTCTTACTCCATTTAACTCAAATTGACATAATCTTTATTATAATTCTCTACTCCATAATAGGGATCATATTGCACATTCAAGTCAAAGTTGTCAAGAACAATAGAGGTAACTTGATGTGGAACATCTTGTTGGAATTTAACGGATATAAGCAAATTGGTAAGTTTTCTTATCCCACATTGGAGGGGGAAGAAACTTTGGTGGGTTTACAAACGTATTCCCTTCCTAAGCTATCAAATGCTTTAAGTGGATCAATGGATGATCCAACCCCATAGGCGTGCCGAGCCCGGTCGTGGATGCAACACGCAAGGTTCGCAGTAAAATTCGGCTATTAATATGTTCTTCCAAAACTGTTGGAACGAACGATATTCTGCATTAAATCTTGAGGTAACCCTTAAAACCTTTAAGGACATGAGTCATTCCGTGCAGTTAACGACTAAAGAACCATCGATCTTCACGTATTTTATTTTGATCTGATCACAATTGATCAAATTTGATTTCTGGACGAAATTCGATAATAAATAATAATAATTAAATTTATTATTAGCGACTAATCGATACATAATTCTCTATATTATTTGTCGATCTGTCCGCTTTGGTTTTTCCCACTATTCGGAATTAGTTCACGATACTAATTTCCGGATTATTTGTCTAAACTACAACAATCTTAAAAGTTTTTATTCGTGTTTAAAATATTCAGACAAACTGGGTGTGCTTAAGCTTGGTTATTTCATGGATCCAAAGTTAACCCCAAAGCTACTAATCGGTCCCCGAAGCGGGAAAGCAGCCGTATCTGAAAGCTATTTTTGATCTGGAAAAGCAAAGGGCTCTATGTAGAGAGTCTGAGAAACTATGCCTTGGTCACATTAAGAAATCTCTATCTGACCAAAAGGGTAAATTTGGGTCTAAGAACAAGAAAGGATTTGATCCTAAGAAAAAAGATTTCAAGCCTAACCGTCAGCAACATAACAACAACCAACCCAAGAGAACCGGAAAGTGCCACATTTGCGGAGAGATTGGACTATACAAGGAATGCCCCCAACAAAAATCTGGTCCGACAAACGGATCCGCAAATGTTGTTGAGTATCTTACCCACCTAGTAGCAAACATGGGTCTCGGAGGGGTCAACATGATTTCCTCTCTCACACGTGCAGTGGCGGCCCTAGGTTGGTTCTTGGATTCTGGAGCAACAGTGCATGTTTGTGGAAAGTGGGTCGAGCTTCCATACATATGGTCCCGTACCTGAAGGGACCGTAGTCGTTTGGTCATCAAGTAGGAGTTCACGGTATTGGCATAATGGTGCTGAAATTCTGCAATGGTCATAGAGTCACCCTACAGGATGTGTTACATGTTCCTGGGATCTCGAAAGGACTCGTGTCAGCCGACAAGTTTGACAACAATGAGTACAAGCTGGTGATTGAGAATGGACGTGTGGAGTTCACAAGAAATGACGTCTTTATAGTTTAAGCAGCAACACGCGTTGAATGTATTGACTTGATTTGGTTGAAGGAGGTGCTGATCGTGGAGGATCGGGTCATGGTGTGTAAGTATTAGAAGTTGATTTCAGTAATGGTGCTAGTGATAGTGGTAGTGATAGCAGTGATATTGCTAGTGATAGTAGCGGTACTAATAGTAATGATGTAACCATTTTTGAAATGAATGAAATCAATTTTTCTGATTATATCGCTTGTTCAATTTCTTTATGACAGAAACATTTAGCACACACAAATTTCAAAAATATTGAAAAAATGCAATCTAAAAGAATTTTAAAGTTAGATAATAAATAATTTGAAAAATGTGAAACTTGTGTAAAATCGAAGTTTACAAAGAAGCCTTTTCACAGCGGTAAACGTGATACATCATTACTAGAACTAATCGACTCTAATATCTATGACAAAAAGATTCCAAGCACGTCTGGTCAAAGTATATCTTTTCTTTACCACGAGCAATTTGATTTTACCACGAATCCATTGATTTTATATGATTTATTATATTACTACCCCTTTACCACTTTATACTAAATGGAATACTCACGCGAGGAGGCAAGAGATATTTCATAACGTTCTGTAATGACTCGAGCCGCTATCTACATGTTTATTTATTGCGATCAAAGGAAGAAGCCTTTGATGCATTTAAACTGTATAAGGCCGAGGTCGAAAAGCAACATGACAAACACATAAAGATTCTTTGCTCGGATAGAGGTGGAGAATACTTTAATCGTGAGTTTGATACATTCTGCGAAGAGAATGGAATCAAACATGAAAGAACTTCACTATTCACTCCCCAACAGAATGGTTTGGCTAAGAGAAAGAACCGAACCTTAGTCGAAATGGTCAACTGTATGTTGAATCAATCAGGCTTACCACATAATCTGTGGGGGGGAAGGATTACTGACCACTTGCTATGTACACAACAGGATCACTAGTCGTATGATTCCTGCAAGTCCTTATGAACTGTGGAAGGAAAGGAAACAAAACATAGATTATATGAGAGTGTAGGGGTCTAGGGCCTACTATCGAACACCTGATCCCAATAGATCCAAATTGGGAGCTCGAGTTATGAAGAGCATATTCATTGGATATGCCCAAAATAGTAAGGCTTACCGACTATTAGATGATGAATCGGGTGTTATAGTTAAATCCAGAGATGTGGAATTCTTTAAGGACGGGTTTTCAAGAGATGATGAAAACACAAACCCCATAATAGCTCCAAGTACTCCTCGAGAAAATATGTCCTTCTTAAGTTGTAGAAGAACCAATGAGAAGTACAAGGACTATAAAAGAAAAGAATCTAGGAAATGATTTTTACTCTTATTTGGTTGAAGGGACACACAAGAAAGTGACGAGAGAGGTCATTTCCTCCATTAATTTGGATGATGATCCAAAGACCTTCAATGACGACATGACGTCTAAGGATGCTCCATTGTGGAAGGAAGCTATAAATGACGAAATGGATTCAATAATGGGTAACGGTACTTGGGAGTTAGCTAATTTACCCAAGGGAAAGAGGCCCATATATAAGACCTTCATCCCAAAATGTCCAAGTTCGCGACTTAGAGGAATGAAGTTGTGGTGGAAAAGGCTGGGAGAAGGCACTTAGTGGCGCTAAGAGGAGCTTAGCGATGCTAATGGTCCAGTTAGTGAATGCCTTGCTTAGCGACGCTATGTGTGTGGCCAGATGGTGGGTTTGCACGATCTCCAGTTAGCGACGCTAATGGCTGTTTTTGGGCCAAAACCCTTGATTTTGAGCTATGGACCACATATAAAGGTGTTATACCCTAGGGTATCCGTCATTCTTCAGTTTTCAGCTCCCATGAACGTTTAAACTCTCTCTCTAGTTCACTTGGATGATCTTTTCCCCTTTTGGTTACTTTGGAAGGTATTCCTGAAGAGATGATGATGCTAGAGGATGCAAGGTGTTGCTAGAAGGCATTGTTCAAGTGGAAATCAGCTAAAGCTCCTTGTTTCTGGACCATTGTGAGTAAAGTTCCCAACCTTTTACATTATTAAGGTTTTCTTGTGATTTAAGTGGGATTTTATGGATTAAAATGGAGTAATGGTCCCTTTTTGGTGTTGTCCGTGGTTGGGAAGGATAAAGTTTAGAACTTTATGCGTTTGAGTCCTCATTTGGAGCCATTAGGTTGGTTTAGAGAGTAAGCCAAGATCTCTTTGGTTGTTTTGTTGAGTTTTGGACCATTTTGGACTTGGATCTTGTTCATGAGCTTGCTTGGCTATGATTGAACGATAAGTTAGGATTTTTATGGACCTAGGAACTGTTTGGACGGGTCCTGGAAGGTTTAAGACCATGACTTATTGGATTAAGAGCTTTAGGAGGTTTTTGGCTGAATAGAGGAGTTAGCGGCCCTAACTCTGTAGTTAGCAATGTTAACTCAGTCATGGTTCGCGATAAAGTTTTGAGACTGTTCATAGTTAGCGATGCTATCTAGGGAAGATAGCGGCGCTAACTGGCTTTGACCGTTGACTTTTTGACCGTTGACTTTTTGACCAGTTTAACTTTTGGTCAAATTTGAGGGTTCGGGGTACCGGTCTTAGAGGTTTATCCTGTTTGGGGTATAGGAAGTTCTAAGTGAAGTTTATCCTTGTTAGGAGGTTCACATTGTCGAGATCTAAACACGCGCGTGTAGGGTGCTATTTGGCTTTTCGGATCAGGTGAGTTTTCTCAATATACTATGGGTGATGTTACATGCATTGTAGCTTTACTTCACGATGTGCAATGTTGTATGCTAGGGTGTTCGTCGGTGCGGAACGGGGTAAGCCTGCGAGTCCTAGTCGGGGCGGATCGGGATGAGCCCGAGAGCCAGCTTGTTCGGGGTGAGCCCGGAGACCATGACCCGGATGATTGTATTGTATGTGCTGGATTGTATGATATTTTGGCGACTTACTAAGCTTCGTGCTTACTCTTTCACCCTAAATGTTTTTCAGGTAATTGCTAGCTTGAGTTTGCAGCACGACGCGACTGTTTTGCATCAGGGGTTTTGGTATTCAAGTCTTCCGCTGGATAATGTTTGTAAACGTTTTCATAAACACGATTTTATATGTTTGAAATATAAAGTTTTAGTTGGATGGTCCTATTTTATAAACCGTTTTATGCACTTGACCCGTTTTTAAAACGGAAATTTTACTCTAGATTTTGGGGCGTTACACCATAGGATCCAAATGGATTTTCAAAAGAAAGTATCATCCAAATGGATCTATATATACTTATAAAGAAAGATTAGTTGCTAAAGGCTACAAGAAAAGAGAAGGAATCAATTATTCTGATACTTATGCCCCAGTTGCTAGAATAAGTTCTATTAGAATGCTTATAGCAATATCAACTTTGAAAGGACTGTACATTCATCAAATGTATGTGAAGACAGCCTTCCTATCTCTAGGAGGAGATCTATTTGGAGCAACTGGAAGGGTTTGTGATACCTTCTAGGAAAATAAAGTATGTGGAATTAAATCCTTATATGGGTTGAAACAGGCTCCCAAACAGTGACATGAGAGGTTTGATACCACTGTGCTTTCGGATGTCAGCACAATACTGCTGACATGTGTGTTTATTATAAATGCATAGCCCAACACACAGTTATCATATGTCTATATGTTGATGATATGTTGATCATCGACACTCACTTTGAAGGTTTTATTGACACGAATAAATACCTATCCTCGAACTTTAAGATGAAAGATCTAGGAGAAGTAGATACCATTCTTGGTATCAAGGTGAAAAGAACAGGTAATGAGATTTCTTTGAGTCAATCTGATTACATATAGAATGTCCTTAAATGTTCCAACACTTAAACATTAAGGAATTCAACACTCCTTTTAAATCAAGTGTGAAACTGAAAGTTAACTTCGGTGGAGCAGTGGCTCAACTGGAGTATGCGAGTGCAATTGGTAGCATGATGTATGACATGCGTTGCACTTGGCTTGCCATTGCTTTCACTGTAAGCAAACTAATTCAATATACTGTCAATCCAGGGACGGAGCACTAGAAGGTAGTGGGTAGAGTAGTAGGGTACCTAAAAAGGACAAGTACTTTTGAGTCGACATATACGTCAACTTCAGCAATACTAGAAGGGTATTATGATGCCAGCTGGATAGATCATATCAGTGATTCTAAATCCACAAGTGGTTGGATATATACTCTAGTTGGCGGAGCTATTTCTTGGGCGAGCAAGAAGCAAACATGTATAACTCACTCAACGATGGAAGCTAAGCTTATTGACCTAGCAGCAACAGGCAAAGTGGCTGGGCGGATTAGAGATATACTCTTGGATATCCGGTTGTGGGATATTCCAATGCCATCTATACCCGTGTATTATGATAGTAAGGCCACACTGTCTAAAGTATACAATGCGGTAAGTAATGCGAGGTCAAGACACGTTGGACTGCGACACAATTTTGTGAGACAACTGATTGAAAGTGGTACCATCAAGGTTGTCTATGTCAAGACAAGTAGGAACTTGGCATATCCACTTACCAAACCTCTGACGAAAGATTTGGTACAATCTACCACGAGAGTCATGGGTCAAAAACCACAATAGCATCGTTTAGTGATGGAAACCCAACTTGAAATTAGTGCTCATAATTCTCAAGTTTGAAGGGTAACAACGAAGTTACTAATGATAAAAGGTACTATCAATTATTCTAGATCCATGTGAGGAAGGATAGTATGTTGTTGTTGAGAAAGAGGTTGAGCTAAAGCTCTTAACAAAGTTTCAGAGACATCTAAGCAACGAAGATGTTGTAAAACTTTGTCGACCTAGAGGTGGTGCCACCTCAAATGAAGATTGTGGTGTATCTTCTAGAGGGTCATAGAAAGGGTTTGTAGCACATGGCAATATCCGCACTCAGTGAGATCGCAAAGACAACAAGTGATGTGTGGGGGTAAACTGGGGAGGTCACAAGGTTCATGGTTTAAACCTATAATCATACAATTGAATCGGTCTCTTCTTGGTTATTCACATTAAACTTGGGTTTAATCTGCATGACACCCAGGTGACGTCATTTTTCTGAATGAAATGAAACTTTTCCAACTTGGTGGGGGATTGTTGGAAATTTAAGGGAAATAAGCAAGTTGGCAATTTCCCTTATCCCACATTGGTGGGTGGAAGAAACTTTGGTGGGTTTATAAACTTTCCCTTCCTAAGCCATCAAAGGATTTAAGTGGATGAGCCAAGCCCACACGCGCACCGAGCCAGGACATGGACGCAAGACGTGAGGTTCGCGATTGGGCGTACTTTCCCCTTCGCATGATGCATCGATCGTTGGGAGCTAAAAAGCTTTTATTTTTAATGGGGTACGGGTCGAATAAGGTGGACCGACCCGGTCGACAGTTGATCGGTGTTGACTTCATGGGTAGCGCCAGGATAGGTCCGAAAATTAGATAAGTCCAGGAATCGGATAACGATTATATTCGAGTTCGGATGAGGTTATCCATATTCAAATTTGAATTTCGGATTGGGCTTTTATCCAGAATTTGAATTTCAAAATTTAAATCCGATGATGACTATTTGTATTATAAATAGGGCCTCTCGGGTCTCATTTATTTTACACCTCGAATTCTATGCTCTCTCCTCTCTTTGTGATTTCTCTTTTTTCTGGTTTTCGAGTATCCGCTTTGCGTTTATCTGTTCTTCCAGAGCTGTTGGAACTAACAATATTCTGCATTAAATCCTAAGGTTTTATGCTGATAGTTTACAACTGACGAGCGCCGTAAAAACCTTTAAGAGTCATTCCGTGCAGTCTCAACGACTAAAGAATCATTGATCTTCATGTTGGTTTTTAATTTCTATCTCGTATTTTATTTCATCCTACAACGAAACAGTCTCTTTCTACCTTTCTATAATCAGATCTGGTCGCGAAAGATCAAATCTGATTTCTGGACGAAATCCGGTAATAAATAATAATAATTGAGTTTATTATTAACGACCAAATAATACATAATTCTCAATATTATTTGTCGATCCGTCAGCTTTGATTTTTTCCACTATTCGGAATGGGTTAATGACATCAAAACCCCATAAAGTAAGAGTTTTGGTTTTTAAATGGTCCCTATCCTACACTTTGGTCCTTGTAATCCATTAAAATGACAATTTACCTTTTAAAAAAAGAAACTCCACCTAATAATAAACGGTTACTAATGCTTAGGTGTCAACAAATAGCATACTTGGATGCCACATAAGAATGTACTTCGTTGACCGAAAGAGACAAAAAGGACTTGTATGCAAAAAAAAAAAAAATCCCAAAACCCCCTACATTACTTAATACGAAACTTATTCCCCAATATAGATTTGGTTCTGGTTACTTGGTTCCCGAGATTTGAAGCAGTGGAAGATAATCCAGGTGATCTCCTTGGATCAAGTCTTTCTCGTGGAGCGCTTATGTTTTTATAAGCGCTTTTTGTGGTGATACTCGATTCGTCAATAGTTAGTGACACCGGCAAATTATCGTCAGTGTAGACAAAATCACCGCCAAGCGGCTGCAATGTCAGAGGCAACGCGTCGATTCGGTGCCATTGCTTTCTCCTAAAACAATTGTGTTTTAAGAAGTGATTTTGGGGGAGTAATAGATGCGCGAGTCGTCAATAGAGCCGTCAAATCATCACCGTTGTAGAAAACCCGTGATCTCTATTTTGAGAAGAGATTTTGGGGGTAATAATAGATTCATCAAACTTTAACGGCACTGGCGGAACATCGTCGTTGTAAACAAAATCACTGCCAAGTACGCTCAATGTCGGAGGCAACGGGTCCAATTTAGTGTCGTTGACCTCCATTCCAATCGAAATTATCATGCAATTTTACGACGTCGAGATGCTCCCTGGTGAGTGTTTAGGTGAGCGTTTGTATGATGTTTTGCAATTTGTATATGGGCTCATCCTCTTAGTTACTTTCAAGGCTGTCTCCGACATCAAACTGTAATACTCACTTAAGCCTTTGACCGATTTACAACCATCATCATCTGCCGAACTTAAAATCATCTCCGGAGACCTTATAACACACTTATAAATGGATTTAAAATCATCTGTTGGTTGGAAATGTAATTAATAGAATTTCAGTGCAACCAGTGCGGCAGTGAATAGTAGTTGCTTTTAGCTTTTGGGGTTACTAAACCGGGTTCACAATGCAGGAAATGGTGCAAGTTAATTGGGTGGGAAGGAGGGCGTGTCCCTTTTGCCTCAACAGGTCAACGATGTCCATTATTATGTGGCATTCACATACGCAATATTTTGACACCTAAGCAACAGTAACCTATTCAACCGACAATTGTTAGGTGGACTCCCCTTTTAAAAAGGTAAATTGTCATTTTAATGGCTTGCAAAGACCAAAATTTGTAATAGGGACCATTTAAAACCAAACCTATTCGGGATTAGTTCTGAAAGGTTTTATGCAAATCTATGAACTAAAATCCTAAGTTCACATGCAACCTATAAGGATCTATGTTTTCTTCTAATCGAACATATAACAAATTCCTAAAGGCCAGAAGAAAATTGCTAAAGAAATAAATTCAGAAAAACTAACCTTTTAGTTGTTTCTTGCAAGCTAAGCAACGCAAATGCCTTGCCTCAAATGAAGTCACACCCAAGGGCTAGGGGTAAGCCACGAAATTTCTAGAGAGAATAGGTGAGAATTGGCGCAGAAAAGGGTTCCCTCAGGGTCTCTATTTATAGCTTCTAGTTGGCCAGTAGATAAGCCTTAGAGATAAACCTTTTTTGAATTCAAATCAAGATAAACCTTTTATCATTTGATTCAAACCTATTTATCCTAACTTATTAATTTCGAAATTATATATATTCCATATATAATTTCGTGGTCATCTGGCCTACTAAAACTGTCACTTACTCAACTATTGAATAATTACAATTTTAGTCCCTACACTTTTAATTAATTAAATTAATCACTAAATTAATTCCAATTAATCCCAGATTAATTTCTAATTAAATAATATAGTTTCTAATTAATATATTATCACTTTAATATATTAATAAACTATTTATTTTATTTCTATTGATTTATTAATCATATAATAAATCAATCTTTCTCTCTCCTAGAATTTCTGCCAAACCTCTAGCTATGAGGGTAACCCAAATAGACTTTGCTTTTATTAATTAGGTAAATACAAATTATTAGTCATGGCTTAAACACCTAATCCAACAGTCTCCCACTTGGATAAGTCTATGACTATAATTACCAATTTAACCTCTAATTAATAAGTAAACTATAGCTTCCTAGAAACTGCTGCCGAACTCTGACCCAGTCAGTTCTGTCCATAGATAAGTGATCATATGATCCTCCGTCCAACAAGATATTTTCCAGACTTGAGACATGGATTGAGATCAATCTCTGTCTGGTACTCTGTTTCCCGATTTCTGATTCTGCTTATGACTTTAGAACTTCTAATTGAACACATCAATTTAGTCCAGGCTGGCCAGCACTTTAGTCAACTTCAAAATCATCAAGAGGCCTACAGATATCTGTTTCCCATCAGGGTCAAGGAACGAATAAGCTTCGACTCATATTCTTATATCTTTTACCAGTCAAATCGTTCACAACGACACGTTTTATAACATCGAGTTACCGATGCGTTTTCGTATTATCAATGAACAATTACCTTGCAAATTATAACTCATATCTCTCCACTTCAAGATCATAAGATATTATCGTCTCAAACATTGCTTGTGATATACTGATATAATCCATGAAGCAATCTATTGAGCGTGGGTTTATCCAATACTCAAATCTCTATTTCTAAGTACTCATGAATGTTGTAGCAATCATATTGCTATGTCTAACTCCTTAGAGAGTCTACAAACCAATTCATGACAGTCTTGATTCAATACTTACTTCCCAAAGCATGAGCGACTGTGGACCTTTCTGAATAATTAAGTTATTCTGGAAGTAAAACATGCGAAAGTGAAACATAAAGATCTGACTGGCAGCTACTCCTGCTTATTACCAAGTCTCCATGAGATAATCACCAAGTCGGATCTTGTCATAAACTATTATCGATTTCAAGATTTCTTTTAAATTTTCAATTCTAATTTTTTATAGCTGTGTCTTTATGAACCTTTCACTCTTTCTATGTATCCAAAGTATCTTATACCGATACACTTTATTGCAGATGATCCAATCAGATGCTCTTTCGATGACATCTCAATATGTTATCCTGTCTTTTTCTCTCCTAACTCCATTATCGTAATGTGTACTGTGACCTCCTATGGTTCTCGGGGTCTTTAGTCTACTTGACTGCACCCTAAGACTATTTCGAGGTGCTATGATGTGCCGGTGAACCACACGCGCTCTATCAGAATACCAACGAGATTCTTTAACCATTAAGTCCTTTAACATCATGTCCTGAGGTTAATAATTACCACTTTGAAAAACTTTCAAATTATTACTATCACTTTCACCCGAATCAATTCCCAATGAATTCTCACTTGTGTTCAAACAATCTATCCAGTATTCCCAGCCAGATAATGTCCTGAATCCAACTTACTATGCCCTAAGCATCAAGTCATCAGGATACGTTCATGACATTTTGATCGATCCAAGAAACTTGTGGAACCCGATCTAATCTTATTCCAAACCCTTTCGGAATCCAAATATTATTTATATTCCTTGTGTCATGTTTTTCGAAAAACTATTTCCTTTCGGAGACTCTTCTCATGCATCTTGAATCTTATCAAGATCATGCTTACAATGGCTAGGTCTATGCTGACGATTCCATCTATCCAATAGATTTCTGTGAATTACGTGAGTATGTTACACCTTCTTTATTTCTTTCATGCCAAGTCATCACACTTTGCAATGATAGGAAACTCCTTTCCTGGGGCTATGCATCTTGAATCTCATCAAGATCATCTTGGCAGAGTTTTGATCTATCTCATAGACGTTTACAACCACCTGAGTATGCCGTATCTCTATTAAGTCTTTCATAGCGATCCGTCTCTTAACACCAAGTCATTACACTTTGTAATGAAAAGAGACATCTCCTAGAAACAGTAGGTAACCCACATATGGAGATAGTAGATAATGACGACACTCCCACTGGCTTTGACACAGTTATGGACTATTCACAAAATCCAGGACTTATGGCACATTTTGAGAATCCAAACCTTTCTGACATCTTAATGGAAATCTTTCAGCCCTTTCTCAAAATCCAATCCTTTGGCATATTTTTGAGAATCTGAATATCCTTTCTTGAGAGATGCCCATGGGGAAATCCCGGGCTCATGTACCTTTGTACTGGGACACTCTTTGTGAGTCCCTATTAGTGTGCCGGTGATCCACACGTGCTCCACTAACGATTCACAATGTGCCATACAGTATCCTTTTGGATTTCATCCTCTATTGAGAGTGCTTCTCCCGGAATCAATTACTTGACTCTGAGTATCGTCTCATTCAACCAGATGTTCTGAAGGTATGTATCTGTCCATGTTGCTTTCTTTTGATGATACAGTTACTCCCACTGGTTTTTAGACCAGGTGTAAAATCAATCAAATTTTCACATAGACTGTGTCTCGCCCTAAGGTTCTCTTGTTTGGTAGCAACCGGGCTCACCAATGCTTCCAAGTAGTCGGATATAAATCCGTACCAACTATAGTGTTTTACCACCAATCGGTATGTCACCCTGATCATAACTACTTATGATGGTGATCAATACTACTGGTCAATAGGAGATTATGTCAGTTGTAGAATAGAAATCTGATTTCTGCTCCAAGCCTAGTAATGACTAAAGGTTCTTTCACTTGGCTAATCCTGAACTCATTTAGGACTGTCCCAACTCCCACTGTTTCCTTAGAACATGAGTTCTTTCTAAAAGGGCTCTTCTTTTACAGTTGCAGCGGGATAGCCAATGAAATGACATTGCTGATCATGTTCAGGCTAGTCATGAGGTTCGGATAAACACTACAAGACTGTGGACTTTCTATGTACAAGTGGGATAAATCCAGCTTTACATTTCAGACAGTGTCTGCAAGACCTACTTAGTCTAGGATGTGGTCGGAATATGGTTTATATGGTCTGACTGGTTTTCAATTCATCGGAAACTAATTGACGACATATCTCATGCATCAAGGATCGAACTATTTCGATTAAAGCTCCATTATCTTCCCTAAGACACATTATAACCATTAATGTTCTTGGAGGGGTATAAACTGTGAAACATTTCTCAATTTATGATGTCACTCAGGTTCTGTGGATCTCATACTTCCTTTAAAGTCCTTGAACTGTTCAAGGTTTCAATTCAATTGCTTATTCTAATAAGCGAAGCCATATTCGTCATACCGATTGACAAATATCGTGAAGTATAAACAATTGTGTTGTATTTGAAGATTTGGGCAATACACATCAATTTATGTGTCCGTTGCTCATGGTCTTGACGTCTTTTACATCTCTATGACTTTGTTAATTTTGTTCAAGACTTGCAATCATCACTTGACTCTAAGTAACTGATTTCAAAATCCTATCCTATGGATCTTTGGGTGATTCATTTCTTGCCATATGTGCTTTATAAAGAACTTAATCATAATGTGACTCTAAGTCAAATGATTCCAAAGTCCTGTCCAACTGGATCTTTGGGTGATTCATTTCTTGTTACACATGTTTTTATTAAGAACTCAATTCATCATGTGACTCTAAGTCAAATGATTCCAAAGTCCTGTACAACTGGACCGTTGGCTGAATTGATCCTTATAAAATTTCTTTTAAAAATCATAGAAAACACAATTTATGAATCCAAACACTTTGGATGCTTCATCATTCAAGTCATTACCATTCATGCAATTAACACACTCATACTACATTTCAAGGATAAATTAAACAAACATGTATTAAAAGAAAATTAGCATTTTATAAAACCGAAAACATCCTTGAACAATGTACTATATGATAAACAATGTTGCTTGCATCTAACAAGCTAATAACAAGATTGTAATATCTAACTAAATTTCAAAACTACATGAGCTGGAGATCCAATCCAAATGTGCTCCTATGCGCCAAAGTCCCGTACCCTACTGATTCCCTGCATACAAACCAAAATGTGACTATCACATCATGCATCAAGGGATTATGGATCAGGAGTTTTGAGGTTTTTAGATGTACCTGAGCTTTCAAAAGATTTTGACCTTGGAGCATCTTCCAATCTTTCCGTGACTGTATCCGATCCTATGGATTCCCAGTTTGAGACATGTCCAGACGATCTGGATCGTTTCTTGCTGTCTCTCTTCACTGGACTCAATCCAGAAGTAGCTGACCCATTGGAGCTATGCCTGCCCAAAAGAGACTTGTATAAAGTCAACAGTGGACGCATTTCTATAAAAGTCTTTTTCTGGCCTTCCTTTCTATCTGTATGAATGAACAGATCGTACCTACTAGTCAGCGAAGCGAGTAGAATGTCAACACTCATCTCCTGACTCATGGAGTAACCAAGTTTGTACAATTCGCCTATGTATGCTTCAATCTGGAGAACATGCGAAACGATGCTACTTCCTTTTTTTAGGTTGCACTCTGCATGTCTCTTGAAGATCCTAGCTCGTTCCTCTTCAATTGGTTTTTGGAACTTTTCCTCAACCGATTACATTAACTCATTTGGCCCCAGGGATTCAAAATCCCTGCGGAACTTGGGGTCAATGGTTAATAGCATGAGGTCACGAATTTCTTTGGATTCATCAACTGAGAAGTTATGCTCATCATTAAGACTTTTTATGATGACTTGTTCTGGTGAAACCGGGATTGGATACTTAATGAGTTGTGGCTTGCCAGTAATAGCGAGAACCAGTCTCCAACTGCGAAGCCATTCCTTACAGTTCAGGCCAGTCAGCCTTTCCATATATTGGCAGGTGCATTCTGAGGCTATCAAAAGTGGGTGAAGAAGGAGAAGGAGGAGAATTGACACTTGACATCTATAAAAGAAACATAATTTATTAATTTAATTGATCCTTTTAAATAATTACCCAATATGTTATTTAACAAGGCTAGGATCCAAAATACCCCAACTATGGTGTGAAGAGGGATGCCGTAATCACAACATAATGGTCATTAAGGTAGATAAAACACTTATCAATTTCATCTTATGAAATTCCTAGATCTGTTGAGATTCATCGAACTGTTTAATGACATGTTTAATCTCGGATGTGCTCCACTGTTTGTGACTGGGATACCGAGGATCACAAACTGGATGTGAATAACTATGCAAATGTGTTCGGTAACCTCAATGTCATTTATCATCTCTAATTGATGTGCCGGTTAACAACACGCGCTCCATCAACAATGATAAATCATGAGAAACCCATTACCACTCTTTATGAACCCCTATTAGTGTGCCGGTAAACCACACACGCTCCACTAATGTTTCATAAAGTGTAATGTGCAATTTCATAGGTTAGCATATATTCACATTTTCCTAAAGTAACTAGATTTGAGATTTTATAAAACTGTTCTAGTACTTTTATTAATAACATTATACTTTTAATGAGATTAAGTTGTCTTATCAAACCCGTTCGGCTAACGACCGTCCACTGATCAAGAGAGCGGTGGGTGCGAGTGGACACACATTCAACCGCCATTTTATAGGCAGTTTCCTTATACCCTCCTTATAGACCAGCTTCGTGAATGAGGCCTACTATTGATTTGACTGACCTATTATCTTATACATATAATATTAACTTTTAATTATAATATATATAAGATATATTTTAAACCTTTTAAAATATTTCTGATTTATCTTTTAATTTATTGGAAATTTAAACTATTAAATTTAAAATTAAATTAAACCTTTAAATGATTTAATTCATCTTTTAATTAAACAATTAATTAAATTAATTAAATCGAAATATTTTAGACTTTTAAAATATTCCTAGTTTTATCTTTTAATTTTTCGAAATTTAAAACTATTAAATTTAAAATTAAATTAAACCATTAATTATCTTTTAATTAAACAATTAATTAAATTAATTAAAACTAGATAGGTATCACAAATTAATCAAATTAATTTAAACCTATCTTAAACCCCCTAATTTTTGAAATTAACAAATAATGGGTTTAAGGTTATCCATTTAAATAATTAAAGTTACCAAAAATAGAAAGCCTTCTAAAACCCTAAGGAGAAAATCGAAAATCATAGAGGGGAGGGGCTAGGGTTTCCAAAATCCAAACCCTAAAATCGATTAGGCTAAATTAGGGTTTATAAGCTTTAAACCCTAATTTTTAGGAAAACAATTATAGCAATTCAACAACAAAACAACCAAAAAGCTCTGATACCACTGACAAGTTTTATGCAAATCTATGAACTAAAACTCTAAGTTCACATGCAACCTATAAGGATCTATGTTTTCTTCTAATTGAACATATAACAAATTTCTAAAGGCCAGAAGAAAATTGCTAAAGAAATAAATTCAGAAAAACTAACCTTTCAGTTGTTTCTTGCAAGCTAAGCAACGCAAATGCCTTGCCTCAAATGAAGTCACACCCAAGGGCTAGAGGTAAGCCACGAAATTTCTAGAGAGAATATGTGAGAATTGGCGCAGAAAAGGGTTCCCCCAAGGTCTCTATTTATAGCTTCCAGTTAGCCAGTAGATAAGCCTTAGAGATAAACCTTTTTTGAATTCAAATCAAGATAAACCTTTTATCATTTGATTCAAACCTATTTATCCTAACTTATTAATTTCGAAATTATATATATTCCATATATAATTTCGTGGTCATCTGGCCTACTAAAACTGTCACTTACTAAACTATTGAATAATTACAATTTTAGTCCCTGCACCTTTAATTAATTAAATTAATCACTAAATTAATTCCAATTAATTCCAGATTAATTTCTAATTAACTAATATAGTTTCTAATTAATATATTACCACTTTAATATATTAATAAACTATTTATTTTATTTCTATTGATTTATTAATCATATAGTAAATCAATCTTTCTCTCTCCTGAAATTTCTACCAAACCTCTAGCTATGAGGGCAACCCAAATGGACATTGCTTCTATTAATTAGGTAAATACAAATTATTAGTCATGGCTTAGACACCTAATCCAACAAGTTCACTATACTAATTTTTAGATTGTTTGTCTTAACTATAACACATCTTTGACCTTATTGTATCCAGTGATTGCATTAAAACCGCCTTTACTAAAAAAACCCGAACAACATGTAAAAATACTTCTAATTTTAAAAAAACATGATGAAAACTAATCAATTATGAAGGATGTCATAAATAAAAAAACTTGGTATATATACTTTTATCCATTTTCGTATCATATAATCCTACTTGCCACATCTCCAACACCATTTTCAAACACCGTCTAGCTTTTAAAATCATAAGTTAGCGAAGTAAAAAAAAAGAGTGAAACTTGAATATGAATGATGGAGGAGTGAATTTGAGAGAGAAGACAAAACACATATCTTAAGGAATTCAAAACCCACAAAATAGGAATATTAACTGAATATAAACTCCATAATTGAATTGTAAATTAAAATAGTTATGGCATTAGATTAGAGAGAGCAGGAGAAGGAAAAATACCAAAACTATCCTCGTGTGCATTGCACCTGAGAGAGTTACCAGATGGTTAAAAATGTCGTTTAAGGAAAGGAATGATTTTTGTAACAAACCAAACACGGGGACATCTTTACTCTAAATAAAAATATATTAGAATAATATTTCACTTTTTACCTAAATCTTGAGCTGGGTCTAAATTCAAAAGCGTCTAAATTCACAATCCATTGGAAAACAATTTGAATCGAATAAGCTACCACAAAAGTGTTTTTGACTTTCAATAAATTCTGTGGATATTTTTTAAGTGACCATATGAAGATCAACGATAAGGAACCAAGACAATTCCCATGTACCTCTTGATTCCAAGACAAATATCAACAATAAAGATATACCAAAACAACTAAATACCACTTATTAGAGTAATAGAATGCAAGTGATCATGCGGTAGTATCCCCGAACAATCTTTTTTCTAATGTTTGTGATTGTTGCAAAGTGATAAACACGGAAAGAGAAACTAATTCATAAGATCCTAAAAGACGTTGCATAATCCTCATTTTTGAAATCAAACATAATGAAACGGTATAGAATGAACAAAAAAGAGAAAGCAAATCATTCGATATGAAGTCAACCAAGATTAAGAATTATAAATCAACTTAAATAATATATTTTTTTTAAATTTAAAAATATTAAATATAATTAAATTAAGTATATTTGGGTATAACCAAGATTAAGAATTATAAATCAACTTAAATAATATTTTTTTAAATTTAAAAATATTAAATATAATTAAATTAAGTATATTCGGGTATGTATATGTGTGAGTTCATATGTTTCATAATAATATACATGTAATTTGAAATTTTACAAGAATATAAACGAATTATAAAATATTATGAAAATATAAACGAAATTTTTCTTTCTAAAAATTCATTTCAAGAATTTAAAAATCCGTCTGCCCTTCTTTTAAAATCGAAAGAGGAAGAGGAGATGATTAGGGTTTTCAATATTCATTTTATACTATCTAATTATCTCCATAATATTTTAATTAATAAATAAATAATTCCAATAATTACACCTAGGTCCTCTTACTCGAACCATAAGCTTAAAAATACCCCAACTACACCACATATTGAAATTTAAGAACGATTCAATTATTCAAAATATTAGCGATTTTACAGCTTACATCCATATTATGCTATTAACATTTTAACCACGTTAATAAGAAATTTAATCTCCAATTACTCTTCCAGCCAACACACTGATTTCCACATATTAATCAATATTGCAATTATGAACAAAATATCGTTTGTTAAAATACCAAAAATATTACGTAAATACGGTTAAATCTTATTCATTGTCACTTGCTTTCATTCAAAATTAGGAATAAATCGTTATCAAATTGGATCAAACTTTCTGATGGAATTGAATGACAATCCAGTGAAATAAACAACCAGCATGGAAAATGTAATGAAAAGGGTTATTACTTATTACTACTATTCTATTATCATATTTAGTTATTTTATTAGAATATAATAAATCATTAATCCATATTATTTGGTGCTTAGGCACAAAGGAATGTAATGAATTTAAACGACAAAAACCATAAGGTACATAGAAAAACCACAGAACAGAAATACATACCTTCGATAATGATGAAAGCTTCAACTTCAACTCCAAAAGCAATGTAATGAATTTGGTACTTTGTTAATCGATCCAACAACTGTGCTTTATAGAAATCGATTTTGTTGCTGATTTGGATTAAATTTAGCTCTGATTTGGTTCGATTTAAATTTAGCTCTGATTCAGAATTATAAATCTAACATCTAGTTAACTACAATCGAATATTACAGCATATCGGTGACATACTATAATTATTTTCTGTTGGGGATTATGTGAAAATTGGAAATCCGGATTGATTCAGGAAACGTGGTATACACTTTCCTTGTTTGATAATTCGACCCTAATGCATTGGGTTCACGAATTCCAAACTGAGGATATTTCCTGAAGGAACGATTTTGATCTTAGGCACAAGAATCAAGAATCCGATTGAAGAAGATGATAGAAAAGAAGTTCGTTCGTTCTCTGTGTATCAGGAGCGTATATTCAAACTAGGGCAGTTTACAGGAGTTAGCAAGTTACGATAATTGACAGAATCTACCCTGGACTTCATAGAATTCGTAAATAACCCTATAGTACCAAATGTAAATTTCGTTTAGGTTTCGGGACCCCCGCCAGGGGCGCTGCCCCTAGGACCCCGCAAAGGGGGCGCAGCCCCCTTTGAACCCCTGCTCAAGGGGGCAAACCCCCTTGAAACCCCCGTTAAGTCTGTGTACCGGCGACATTTAGTTGATACAAGTGTGCACTCCCGCACCTCCTAACTTGTATCAAAACTAAAATTGTCACCCTTGATACACTTATTAATTCCATTACACCTAATGTAGTTGGTGACACTAAAATCACCAACAACCCCCCCCCCCCCTCCCCCCCCCCCCCCATTTTAGTGTAACCATGAAATAACAAACTTTAGAACAAAAATCTCAAACTAATGGATAAATGAAAATATTGATACGATTGAATTTTCATGTTAGTATATTATACAATTCAAATATTCGAGAAATCTGGGTGTCTTAAAGATTGAACCCATCAACTCGTTTGAATACCTGAAGATAACATACACATTAGTTTCAACAATCATCTAAAACAAAAACCTACATGACACTATTATAAAGCCGAGTGTCCCAATCCATTCTTGATCGTATAAAAGCCAAGTCCCAAGCTTTTTGAAGTACGGCTACACTTCACGATCATATAGGTGATTCTTTTATTCATGTACCTGCTTACATTTTATCAAAAGAATCATTAAGAAACTAAGTTCATCCTGGTCTCACTACAGGTACAAACACACTTACCTTGGGATATTTATGATGTGTGTTTCAATTCATATAAATGAGCTTTCCGTATTGAATTCAACCTGTAACATTGTATTAGAGGGGAATTGGGTGTCTCATCCATAAGAATTTATATAGACTTTAATCCCATCCCTATAACAGACTTGTGCACTAAGTCTCGCGCCAAACTTTTCGTAAGATGGTCAGCCAAATTTTGTTGCGATTTAACAAACTCTACCGAAATGACACCATCCATTATTAAATTTCTAATAATGCTATGTCTAACACCAATATGCCTAGATTTGCCATTATAAACCTGACTATAAGCTTTAGCCAACGTGGCAGCACTATCACAACGAATAGATAATGGTGCAATCGGTTTCTTCCACAATGGAATCTCATAGATTAAATTCTTTAACCATTCTGCTTCCTTACTAGCAGCAGACAGTGCAACAAATTCAGATTCCATTGTTGAACTTGTTATGCAAGTTTGCTTTTTAGATGTCCAAGAGATAGCACCACCTCCAAGCAGAAATACCCAACCACTAGTAGAAGAATGATCTTCCCCATTAGATATCCAACTTGCATCAGAATATCCTTCAAACACTGAAGGAAATCCTAAATAACATAAACCATAATCCTTGGTTCCTTTTAAATACTTAAATACACGATGAACATCTTGCCAATGTTGAGTACTAGGATTATGAGTAAATTGACTCAATCTTCCTACTGCATAAGCTATATCAGGACGAGTGCTAGTCATAGCATACATCAAAGAACCAATAGCTTGCGAGTACTCAAGTTGTGATATTGCTTTGCCTCTATTAGGCATCAACTTCATGCTAGGATCCATGGGAGTGCTAACAGGTGTACAATCACTATAATTAAACCTTTTGAGAATTTTCTCAACATAGTAAGACTGCGTAATAGCAAGTCCTTTGTTCACCCGTTTAATCCTTATTCCAAGGATTACATCCGCCTCCCCCATGTCCTTCATGGAAAATTTTGATGACAATAAATTCTTAGTTGCATCAACCTGATGTTGATCAGTACCAAAAATCAACATATCATCCACATATAAGCAAATAATCACACCATATCCAGAAGAATCAAACCGGCTGTAAACACATTTGTCAGATTGATTTAATGAAAAACCACTAGACAAAATCACTTCATCAAACTTCAAATGCCATTGTTTTGGAGCTTGTTTAAGTCCATACAATGATTTCACAAGTTTACATACCTTTTGCTCGTTTTCGGGCAAAACAAAACCTTCTGGTTGTTTCATATAAACTTCCTCGTCAAGATCACCATTCAAGAAGGCTGTTTTGACATCCATTTGATGAATCACTAGATTGTGAATAGCTGCCAAAGCAAGTAACAATCTAATGGTAGAAATTCGTGCTACCAGTGCATACGTATCAAAATAATCGATACCAGATTTTTGTCTAAATCCTTGTATGACCAAACGAGCCTTGAACTTATCAATAGTTCCATCTACATTCATTTTCTTTTTGAAAATCCATTTACATCCCAAAGGTTTAGAACCAGGAGGTAGATCAGATAACACCCAAGTGTTATTCTCTAAAATTGATGACATTTCATCAATAATTGCTTCTTTCCAAAAAGCAACATCCCGAGATTCCATAGCCTGTTTGAAGGTCTTTGGATCCTCCTCGGAATGATAAGAGTAAGGAATTTGTGTCCTTATTTCATCTCTTGATCCTTCCACTAAGTACACTTGAAAATCAGGACCAAAATCTTTTGCAACTCGACCTCGTTTGCTTTTACGAGGCTGCTGCGTTTCTGGAGGTGAAAGGACTTCTTTTCCATCTGATTTAGGCACTTCACTTGTGCTAGGGTTCAGATCCTTTGGCCTTTGAATTGAAGAAAAACGCAGCTCATCAAAAATCGCATCACGCGACTTTATAACAGTATGAACGGAAACTGCGTCATTAGGTTCTATGATATAGAACATATAAGCCTTGGAATGTTCATCATATCCAATAAATATACTATCAATTCCTCTTTCACCCAAATTCTTCTTTTTGGGCTCAGGTAATCTCACAACTGCTCGACATCCCCGAATTCGAAAATAACTCAAATTTGGTGCTTTCTTGTGCCAAAGCTCATAAGGGGTTACTTTGTTCCTTTTATTTGGAACTCGATTTAGCACATAATTGGCTGTGAGCATGGCTTCACCCCAAAAGCCTTCACTTAAACCCGAATAAGAAAGCATCGAATTTACCATTTCCTTTAAAACTCGATTTTTCCGTTCAGAAACACCATTTTGTCGTGGTGTGTAAGGAGTTGTAGTTTTATGTATGATTCCAACAGATTGAAAGTATTGAGAATCCATATACTCTCCTCCCCTATCCGTCCGAAGACACTTTATCGAAATACCCAATTGTAATTCGACCTCGGTTTTGTATATTTTAAACTTTTCCAAAGCTTCATCTTTGGAATGTAACAAATATACATAACAAAACCGGCTTGAATCATCTATAAACGTAACAATGTATTTCTTATTTCCCAAAGAAGGTGTAGCATGAAAATCACAAAGGTCACTATGAACTAATTCCAAAACACCCGATTTCCTACTAGCATTCGGAAACGGTTGTTTTGTAATTTTAGTTAACATACATGTTTTGCATTTTTCAGAATTAATGTCAAAAGCTGGAATTAATACGGATTTTGACATTTCAACCATTCTTCTAAAATTAACATGTCCTAACCTATTATGCCATAACATAGAATTATCAAGATTAGGCGCAGAAGTCATAAAAACGGATTTGTCATTTGATGCAAACATCTTAACAACATTTAGTTTCCATACACGTTCACAATAATAACCAAATCCTACAAAGATTCCACATTTAGATAATACAAACTTGTTCGACTCGATAACTTGCTTAAAACCCATACAATTCAGCAAACCACTAGACACAAGGTTCTTTCGAACCTTTGGAACATATAAAACATCAAACAAAATAATTGTTTTTCCTGAAGTAAACATAATACTAACAACACCAGTTCCTAATATTGGCTTTGATCCCTCGTCCGCCATGCGTAACACCGAACTATTATTTATTAAGTTCAACTTCGTGAACCACCGTTCATCATTACACACGTGATGTGTGGAACAAGTATCAAGCCACCACGAACCAATATTAGCCTCCTGTACAAAAGAAACTTCAGGATTTAGTGAAAGAACATTAGGTACTGAACTAACAAGATTAATTATAAACTGACCTTTAGGTGCAGATTGGTCCTTAGACCCACTGCCACCAGCACCACTTCCACTACCACTAGCATTATTATTGCCAAGTTTCACACGACAGTCACGTTTCACATGACCTTTTAGTTTGCATCTCCAACATACAAGATCCTTTGCATCCTTGGGTTTCTTGTTGGATTTGTTTGGGCCATCAAATTTACGTTTTTTACCTTTGCCCTTGTTGTTAGACTTGTTGTTTTCAGCTTCAACCATGTGGACTTGGGGCTGTCCAACATCAGATTTGCCTTTTTCGGTTCCTTTATCATTTTCTTGAACACGAAGTCCCTCTTCGATTCTCAAATGACTTCCAAGTTGAACCAGAGTCAATTCTTCACTTTGATGTTTCAGATTGTGTTTGAAATCCTTCCAAGAGGGTGGAAGTTTGTCAATCACACCCGAAACAGCAATGCATTCATCCATCTTCATATTATGAAGAGTGAATTGACCCAAAATTCGTAGGATTTCATTGTATTGTTCTATTACAGATCGTGTATCAACCATTTTATAGTTGTTAAAATCAGAAACTAGGAATTTTTTACTTGATGCATCTTCTGCCATATATTTTGCTTCAAGTAAATCCCATAATTCCCTAGCCTCACCAACATTCTGATAAATATCGAAGAGGGCATCAGACATACCGTTTAAGATGTGACCCAGACAGATGTAATTGTCATTCTCCCATTTGTTACGTTTTCTGGTTGCTTCAAGTGTCTCATCTTCATTAGTAGGCGGCCTTGCGGTACTGAGAACGTAGACAACCTTCAAAGTGGTCAAGAGAAAATGCATCTTCTTTTGCCAACGTCTGAAATCTTGTCCCTGAAATTTCTCCAATTTGCCAAACGAACTCGTCATCTCCTTCACTGTGTTACCACTCGACATGATTTCTCATAACAGTAATTATCAAACAAGATTGTTGGGGATTATGTGAAAATTGGAAATTCGGATTGATTCAGGAAACGTGGTATACACTTTCCTTGTTTGATAATTCGACCCTAATGCCTTGGGTTCACGAATTCCAAACTGAGGATATTTCCTGAAGGAACGATTTTGATCTTAGGCACAAGAATTAAGAATCCGATTGAAGAAGATGATAGAAAAGAAGTTAGTTCGTTCTCTGTGTATCAGGAGCGTATATTCAAACTAGGGCAGTTTACAGGAGTTAGCAAGTTACGATAATTGACAGAATCTACCCTGGACTTCATAGAATTCGTAAATAACCCTATAGTACCAAATGTAAATTTCGTTTAGGTTTCGGGACCCCCGCCAGGGGCGCTGCCCCTAGAACCCCGCAAAGGGGGCGCTTCCCCCTTTGAACCCCTGCTCAAGGGGGCAAGCCCCCTTGAAACCCCCGTTAACTCTGCGTACCGGCGACATTTAATTGATACAAGTGTGCACTCCTGCACCTCCTAACTTGTATCAAAACTAAAATTGTCACCCTTGATACACTTATTAATTCCATTACACCTAATGTAGTTGGTGACACTAAAATCACCAACATTTTCTTTAAATCCAACACATTCATTGAAATATTTTGGTCTTGCCCCAAATTGCTGCATTTTCTATAAAGGCCGCAAATAGGGCACGGTTAAGGATTTCTAGGTGTTCTATTAGACTATACGGAATGGTCCTTGTGATGCCACCGGCATCCGAGCTGGACATGCATGCCGCCGGCATGTATCATACCTCCATAGCGGCATCCCAGCGGCAACGGTTTCAGCGGCAGAAAGATGCAGGCCAATTTTCGTCGGTATAGAGGGTTTAACTCAATGTTCCAATAGGGTTTAAAAAAAAATTATTTTCAATACATTCCATCTCATAGGCATCCACTCCACAATAGAGGCATACAAATTGAATTTCGTAGGCATCCTATGTAGATCCTACGTGTAAGCCGATGACGACCATTTCGTAGGCAACCACTCCGCTTAGCCTTATACTCAATTGTATCAAATATATTTTGACTATATTTAGATTTTCCTACCACTTTCATTATGATATGTTTGGATTTTATTTTATCCAAAAAACAAATTGTTTTGCTCCTTTTATCCATGTTCTACGGTGTTTTTTTTTATTTGTTCACTCTTTTGCCGCACTGTGTTTTATGTGAAACTTTGTAGCTTTTGCTATTTTTGAATGCACCGGTAAATAAAAATGGATTAAAAGTTAACGGAATTAGATCATATTCGATGGTGATTGGTGGAGAATAATCTCGAGTTTGGTGGAGATTGGAGTTTATTAGGGTGAGATATCAAGGTATGTTTTTAAAGCTTATGATTACATAGCCATTTATGACATTGGACTTTAATGTATATGGAATATATCGTAAGGGTATATTTTGGATTCCATATGCATTATGTTGTAAGGGTATATTTTGGATTCCATCTGCATTATGTTATATATGTGTTGAGAGATCTGGTGGACATCACTCTCTTTTTTTCCCCTGTAGTTTTGATAGACTTGCTTGTTCTTTATATTTAGCGCTATATTCAGTTTGTTGTTTGATGTATTCTATTATCCAGACTTTGTATCTTTGGTGTTAGTGGCTTGCTAGCTTTGCTTTATATATATATATATATATATATATATATATATATATATATATATATATATATATATATATATATATATATATATATATATATATATATATATATATATATATATATATATATATATATATATATATATATATATATATATATATATATATATATATATATATATATATATATATGTTTGCCGTTCAAAAAAAATGGATATAGTTTTAAAAATATTTACTAAATAAAGTGATTTTTTAATTTCAAACACATTTACTAAAATACTTTTTTTATAGAGCGACATTTACTAAAATACTTACGTGCTCTAATATGATGTCTCAGTACACCAGGTCACCAGTCGTGACTTCATCGCCTCGGCCACACAGATGCTGGTGGTCCCATCTCCAACTCCGGCCACAACAGTAGAATTCTTGTCCAGTCACGACTTCATCGTCTCTAATCAATTTGAAGCTGCGATTTTTGTTTTAATTTATGATAATGTAGGCCATGGTTTTTGTTTCAATTTTGTGTTCCGTGAACATCTTTGGTTCTGTTTCTTTGTCCATGAAGTTGTGATTTTTGTTTCAATGGGTTAATGGAGGTTTTATTTACAGGTAAGAAAGAGGGAAGAAAATGCTTGACAAAACGTGTTAGATAAAAGTCCTATTATTTTGTGTAAAACAATTCAAAATTGAGATTTTTTTATAAACTAACCAAAAAATAGTGAGACTTTACTGAAAATTTACAATCTAAGAAACCTGGTAAGCCGGATGAAAGGGTTAAAATGAATATGTTTGCCGGTATTATGTCCTTTTTTGTAAAAATATTTAATTTTGGGATTTTTTCATAAACAATCTCAAAATTATGGGACTTTATTGGAGATTTCCTTATTTAAAAAACAGTAAAATAGAATTGTTAGAAAAAAATAATATTTTAAACTATACCTGTTTGGTAAATATTTTTAAATCTATACATATTTAGTACATAAAATTTTAAATAACATATAATCCGTCAAAAACTCATATTTTATACGGCATAAATTTTAATTTCATCGATAATGACGTTTAAGCCGATTTGGATTTTGAAATCGATAGAAAACTCCATTTATGGAAATTTTGGGCAAGATGAATCGGTGTGCTAAACGTTAACATATGTGCGGTCGTAAGGGTGACCTTGACACTCTATAACATTTCCAATCAAATATGAATTTACAATATATATATATATATATATATATATATATATATATATATATATATATATATATATATATATATATATATATATATATATATATATATATATATATATATATATATATATATATATGTATATATATATATACATATATATATATATATATATGTATATATGAATTTACAATATATATATATATATATATATATATATATATATATATATATATATATATATATATATATATATATATATATATATATATATATATATATATAGAGTTAGGATATATTATAAACTACAATTATTGTGTGGACGTAAGACCCAATCAGAAGCCTAGAATCAACAAGGGTAGTTTTGTAAATTGATTTTTAATTCAATTAATTAAATTAAAATTAATGCCTATAATTATGGTAAACTAATCCCTATAATCATGGTAAACAGGTAACTGTCCTATATTAACTCCTACATTACCTCAATTTCCATCGCCATCATCAGAATTCGTCCACCATCGCCATCATCAAAATTCGTCCACCATTTTTTTTGAAAGGCAGAATTCGTCTACCATAGCCAACGATCCAACAACAACACTAATTAAACTCTGCTCCAGTCAACTTGTAATCGTCACAATCATAGAAGGTCTGCTACATGCTTAATTAGAATTAAAAATCATAACTCGTTGTGATTCTAGGTTCAACCTCGGTTGAATCTCGATTGATATTATTGCGCGTTGCGATTCTAGTTTTGATTAGCAATTGTCGATTGATTCTTTGCGACTGACAGCAAGCAATTTGGGATCCAGGTTCGTATTGTAGGTTTTTCTAGGAGTTGCAGGTCACGATTCCGATTTGTTCAGGTTTGTATTTTATTGATTTCTCCTGATCGACTAATTATAGTCTCCTATTTCTGATTCCCGATTACTAGAACTGACGATTTCTAGTATTTGCGATTTGTGTGAGGTGGAGATATATCAATTACAGGAGGTTGGTGTTAGATTACATTTTTTTGATTAGTAGAATTGAGGATTCCTATTTTTTGATTACTAGAACTGACAATTACAGGATGTTGGAGTTCGACAACTAGAATTGACGATTCCTAGTTTTTTGATTTCTCCTGATCAACTTCAAGCTTGGATTGGATAACATAACATTGTTGAAGTTGGAGTTTGATTACATTTACAGGCCAATCAGCATGTTAGGTATTTGTCAATCTTATTTCAGTTTTCACATTTATTTCATTTGTGTAATTAGTATATGTAACATACCATGTCAAATTCTAGTAGAATGTTTGGTGTAATTAGTATATGTTTTGTGTAAGTAGTATATGTAACATACCATGTCAAATTCTAGTAGAATGTTTCTGTATGATTTTGTAATTCTGGGATAAATGTTATGGATCATTCCAACATGTGAGAATATCATTCTGATGTTGCAGGGTAATTATTTGTGCATTCAAAACACACGAGAAATCAAGAAGAAGCCCTAAAGTTTGGTTTCAAGGCAGCCATTCTGACAGAATGTTATTCTAGTAACCGTGTATTTCCTATAGAATGTCATTTCCCACAAAATGTATTTCCCATAGAATGTCATTCTCAACTTGATGAATTTCAAGTCAATTATTCTGGTAGAATGTCATTCTCACATAATGTATTTCCCATAGAATGTCATTCTCAACTTGATGAATTTCAATGCAATTATTCTGACAGAATATCATTATGTTTTGTATACTATGTACTTCATTCTAATAGAAAATATAAGTATGATTTTGTATGATTCTGTAATTCATTCTAATAGAATGTTTATCTTACTTTCATATTTATCTGATTTTTATGACTTTTTAATATATAAGTATGATTTTGTAACTCATTCTACCAGAATGGTTAACTTACTTTGAAAATGTACACTAGCATTCTATAAAAATACTAGTTTCAGATGTATGATTTTGTAGTTCATTCTAATAGAATGGAACAGATTAAGAACTCATGATAAGAATCAAAATTAATTTTACATCTTTGTTAGAATTGTTACAAAACTGAATTTTGAATTTGAAAATAAATTTGAATTTGAATTTGAAATTTACTTAAAATTCAAAATTAATCCCATGAAAATCTTACATTCCATAATTGAAAAAGCATAAAAAATCCATATTACCCTTTAGAATGATATAATTAGAAAGTTGATATTTCTTTTAATTAAAAATAATTAATATTCTGTTATTAATCACAACCATTGATGATTATGATTCTACGCTTCTGATTGGGTCTTACGTCCACACAATAATTGTGGATCTTAATATAACCTAGCCCTATATATATATATATATATATATATATATATATATATATATATATATATATATATATATATATATATATATATATATATATATATATATATATATATATATATATATATATATATATATATATATATATATATATATATATATATATATATATATATATATATATATATATATATAGTTAGTATTAAATGAAATTGTTAAATACAGTGTGATTGTAGGGATCAATTTAGACGGTTAGATTGACAAAATCGATGGACTTGATCAAATGGCATTTTTGTAAATAAAAACAAAGAATTTTATAATTTTTATTTTAAAAATCACGGATAAGGGTAAAACGGTAATAAATACAAACCCATTACAATGGAATGTGATCTTCGCATGCTAAAATCACGGATACGATTTGTTCAGTTACCAGGATCACGATCAAATAATCAAATCGCACAAAAGGTGAGACGAAGCAGTTCACGAATTATCAAATCGATTCAACGACGACAACATAGTTTCTTGATACCTACATTCTTCGTAAGTTGCAGTCACAAGAAAAGACCGATGATAGGGAGAAGAATCAGTTCACGAAGACGCGATAATGTCCAGTCCAGATTCAGCAACAATCCAGAGAATCCAGTTACAATAGATGGCGATGAAGATGAGCTAGACGACTTCGTTGATCCACTAAAAGGTGAGATATCATAAACCCATTCTTCGACAATAGAGTAGAATTGCATTATACTGTAATACGCATACATTCCTATAAAATGGTTTTCAACTCACCTAGGGTTTGTTATGATTCATCAGAAATTGGGGGGTTTTTTGTTATAAAAGAGAACAAATACAAGCGTAGTTATTTCCATTCTCAAAATAATGTGGATGTTACGTAAACCAGTGATTTTGCACTATTCTTTGAGAATGTGATCAGGAAAACCTGCTAAACCGTATGCAATTTAGGCGTATTCTTGTAGAATGTGAGTACGAAAGAAAATTACCCAAATAAAATTCTCTGAGAATGCATACAGTAAAACAAAATGTTAAATAATGAATATTGCCGGAGACATCTGATTTGCATAAACCCATTCTCCAATAATAGATTATTGTAAAAGAGAAATCAAATTCTCTAAGAATGCATACAGAGTAACATTAAATTTGGTACAGAGTATGCATTATTTGATTATTCTTGTAGAATGAGAGTACGAAAACTAATTAGCATAATCAAAGTGAATGTGCAAATATTCTTGTAGAATAGCATAATGACATCCATTCTCTTAGAATGACATAAGAAATAATATAACCTATAGACATTGATTCTCATAATTGGTTTACTCATGCTATAAAACTACATTTTATTCAAGTTGTATGAAATGTATAACATTCCGGTTATTTTGACCTATTTTCAGGAATACCATCAACAACAGTAAGCAACAAAGGGGATAACATTAAAGAACAAACAAACGTGATTGATGTTTCAAGCTCAAAGCAAAAAAAGAAAAAGTCAAGGTGACGAAAATGAAGATGGTAAGCAGAAAAGAAAGAAGAAAAAAAGATAGTTGAAGATGAGGAAGAATCGGATAAAGACATAGATGACACTGGCAGAAAACTAAAAACAAGAATGAAACCTTTGAAGTTTACAATAGCTATAAAAACCTTATCAACCATGCAACAATAAGCGGTCAAAAGAATGGGTTTGGGGTAGTCTATTAGAAATGCAAGTAGCAGAGTTAGGAAAAAATTTGGTTTCTGTGGTAAAATGTGTTTGTTATAGCATTCTATCGGAATGAAATGATTATTTGATACAGAGCTTAACATAAATTCTAAAAGAATTTAGTATATTCTCTGAGAATGCATCCAATAAAACCATGTGTTATACATTGAACATTCTATGAGAATAATGACCATAATATAATTTTAATAAACTGCATTCTCTAAGAATGGCCTAAGCAGAGTCAACGAATTAACAACAATATACCATATACACATCTTCAAATTCATAAACAAAATCATCAAAAGAATACTCCAAGAAGAATTCAACTTCTTCAACCATCAAAACGCATACACACATCCAATAAGACATGTCATCCTGGAAAAACACATTATTAATTAATAAACACTAGCATATTAGTTAATTCTCTTAGAATGGCAATAAACATTGAAAACTAACAACCATTCACCCATTTAACTATTACTTTTTTATGTTTATTAAATATACACCATTATCAAATCAAAGAAGAAGCATCATATTTTCTTGTTTTGTTCTTGACTTCTTGCAAACTATGTTAGCTGCCATCAAAATGGAAGTCATGACACCTGCAAAAGAAGCACCAGATGAAGGCTGCGTAGGTTTGACCATCTGCTTCTTTGTTTTCAGAATATCATCCCTCTTATATTTAATATTGTATCTTTATTGTTCCAGCAATAGATTTCCACATGCCCCCAATTTGTTCTCCTATTGTTAGGCCTGGCAGGCCTGCTGAAGTTGCACATGTTGCATCCAAGCAGTTATCTGAGACCATCATAAGGCAAGATTTTGATATTATTTTCCACATTCAAGAACTCATAACATTTGAAACTGTTGCATCTTACTGTAATTTTTATACATGCAGTCTGGGATGATTGATCTGAAAGAGTTGTCATTGGTCAGTGGCAAAGCTGCTTGGATGGCATACCTGGTACTTCCATATAACAATTTCACTCCACTCATCCTATTTCAAATAAATTCTACTAAATTAAATTTTGTATCAAATGATTTTGCTATCCAGGATATATATTGATTAGATGCTGATGGTGCTTTATTTGATACTGCCCTACTTGCTACAGTTGCTGCTTTTCTCCCATTGTAAGTGATTTTGACATGTTTTTTATTTAATTGTTGGTTGTTATAGGCGCAGGATTGTATTACATTGTCAAGACAAAGAGTGAAATACCAACCCCTCAACGAATACTATGTTAACTTTCAAATTCTACATAAAGTAAGCATTCTATGAATGTTATAAATGCATTATTATATGAGAATATGTTAACTTTTATTCATATGTTGGTTCCCACAATCAACATTCTCAAAAAATTGACTTTCTAAACAACATATCCAGTGAGAATTCACTATTCGGATAATTGAATGGACATATACATTCAAAACTAGATATTCTCAAAGAATTGACTTTGAAAACTATTATACATTCTATCACCCATTCTTTGAGAATGTTTCCCTGCACTAAAATCATATTGTATACAGAGATACTGTTAACCAATATGATCGAAACGCAAACACATATCCAAAAAGCCATAGTCTCCTGAAAAACAACATTTCATGAATTAACAAACATTAACCAATTATTTAATTCTCTTTGAATGTCAATAAACTACTAAAACTATAAACCATTCTCAGAGAATGAACTTCGTATACTACAACATATCCTTATTCTCAGAGAATGAACTTCATATCATAAAACATACGCACAGACTTGTCAAAATTATATAATTCGCACTAGAATTGACACAATTATATACAATCACAACAAAATTGTCGCAATTATATCCTTCCGCACAACGGAACTGTGACAATTACGAACACAATTCACAAATTTCATACATGTGTAGAATTCCGATACGATCTCGACGAACGCTTGAAGGATATGAACAATTACTGTGAATATATGATCGATTTCAACGATACGACAACCATAAAATCTGTATTTATGAACGAACCATTGATTATGTAATCTAATTTGAATTCAAGCAGATATATTATCGGTTACCATTTATCGATCGTAAATATTAATTCTCGTTAATCTAATTTAACTTCAAATTCGGATATCTGCTTGAAATACCGATCGTATCCTTGAATCATATATGTGAAAGGTTTTCCGCAATCATGAACTAAAAAAACAAGTTCACATGCAACCTAGAAAAGATCTATGTTTTCTTACTTTGAACATGTAACTAATTCCTAAAGGCCAAACAAAGATTAACTAAAAGAATGAATCAGAAAACTAACCTTTAGTTTTAATCTTGAAGCTAAGCAGCACAAGTGTCCTGCCTCAAATGAGATCACACCCAGGGAGCCAGAGGAAGGTCAGGAAATTCCAGAGAGAATAATATAATTGAGCACCACATAATGAGGTCTAGGGTTCCCTATTTATAGGGAACCAAAGGGTAAGGCTAAAAACCCTAGCCGCAGCCCATTTTTCCGGATTATCTGTACGCGCGCCGCGGCCAGATCGTTTGCGCGCCGCGCGCCGCAATTCAACTATTGAATTCGTACGAATATGTACGCGCGTCGCGGCCTTTACATTGGCACGCCGCGCGCCGCAATTCAACTATTGAATTTGTACGACTTTAATCCCTGACCTCCTGATTAATCTAATTAATGCCACAGAAATTAATCCAATTAATTTCTGATTAATTATTAATCAATCAACATAGTTTCTAATTAATATATTATCACTTTAATATATTAACAAACCATATCTTTTATTTCTATTGATTTATTAATCCCATAATAAACCAACCTTTCTCTCTACCGAACTTTCTACCAAACCTCCAGCTATGAGGGCAACCCAAATGGACTTTGCTTCTATTTAATTAGGTAAATACAAATTATTAGTCATGGCTTAGACACCTAATCCAACAGTCTCCCACTTGGATAAGTCTATGACTATAATTACCAATTTAACCTCTGATTAATCAGCAACCTGCAGCTTCCTAGAAACTGCTGCCGAACTCTGACCTAGTCAGTTCTGTCCATAGATAAGTGATCAGATGATCCTCCGTCCAACAAGATATTTTCAGACATGAGACATGGATTGAGATCAATCTCTGTCTGACACACTGTTTCCCGATTTCCGATTTTGCTTATGACTCTCAGACTTCTAATTGAACGAATTAATTCAGTCCTGGCTGGCCAGCACTTCAGTCAACTTCAAAATCATCGAGTGGCCAACAGATATCTGTTTCCCGTCTGGGTCAAGGGACGAATAAGCTTCGACTAATATGTTATATCTTTTACCCGACAAATCACTCACAACAGCACGTTTTATAACACCGAGTTACCGATGCGTTTTCGTACTATCAATGAACAACCGCCTTGCAAATTATAACTCATATCTCTCCATGTTAAGACCATAAGATATTATCGTCTCAAAATTGCTCGTGATATAATCCATGAAGCAATCCATTGAGCGCGGGTTTATCCAATACTCAAATCTCCATTTCCAAGTACTCATGAACGTTGCAGCAATCTTATTGCTATGTCTAACTCCTTAGACAATCTACAACCCAATTCATGACAGTCTTTCTTCATACTTACTCCCTAAGAGTATGAATGACTGTGGATATTTGAATAATCCAATTATTCAGGAAGTAAAACATGCAAAAGCGAAACATAAAATCTGACTGGCAGCTACTCCTGCTAATTACCAAGTCTCCACGAGGTAATCACCAAGTCGGATTTATCATAACTATTATCGGTTTCTTATTCTCTTTTAAGCTTTCAATTCAAGCCTTTTATATCTATGTCTATGACCTTTTCACTCTTTTCTATGTATCCAAGTGTCTAACACTTATACACTTTATTGCAGATGATCCTATCGGATACTCTTCTGATGATATCTCAATTTTGTCATTTTGTCATTCTCTTTCACAACTCCATTCTGGTGATGTGTACCGTGACTGCCCATGGTTCTCGGGTCTTTAGTCCACATGACTACACCCTAAGACAATTTCGAGGTGTCATGATGTGCCGGTGACCCACACGCGCTCTATCAGAAACCAACGAAATTCTTTAACCATGAAGTCCTACAACACCACGTTCTGGTGTAAATAATTACCGATTTGAAAACCCTTTCAAATTAATCACCCTAATCATTTCCCAATGATTTCTCACGTCTGTTCAAAAATCCATTCAGTATTCTCAGCTAGGCAATATCCTGAATCCAACTTACAATGCTCTAAGCATTAAGTTATCAGGATATGTTCATAACACTTTTGATTTGTCCAAGAGGCTCGAGGAACCTTATGTAATCTCATTCCAAGCCCTTTCGGAATCTTAAGATTACCAATAATCCTTGTGTCATGATTTTCGGAAACCATTTCCTTTCAGGGATTCTTTCATATGCATCTTGAATCCCATCAAGATCATATTCTCAACGGCTAAGTCAATACTGTCAGTCTCATCTATCTGATAGATGTCTATGAACTACGTGAGCATGCTGCACCTTCTTTGTTTCTTTCATGCCAATTCATTACACTTTGCAATGACAGAAAACTCCATTCCTGGGGTTATGCATATTGAATCTCATCAAGATCGTATTGGCAGAATTCTGATCTATCTAATAGATGTTCACAACCACCTGAGTATGTTGTATCTCTTAAAGTCTTTCATAGTGAACCGTTTCTTAACACCAAGTCATTACACTTTGTAATGATAAGAGACGTTTCCTAGAACCAGTATGTAACCCACATACAATGATAGTAGATAACAACGATACTCCCACTGGCTTTGACACCGTCATATGACTCTTTCGGACTATTCACAAAATCCAGAACTTATGGCACATTTTGCGAAACCGAAATCCAAACCTTTCCAACATATTAAAGGAAATCTTTCAGGCTATTCACAAAATCCAAACCTTTTGGCCTATTTTGAGAATCCGAATATCCTTTCTTGCGAGATACCCATGGGACGAATCCTGGGGCCGTGTACTTTTTTTGTAATGGCATGCTCTATGTGAGTCCCTATTAGTGTGCCGGTAAACCACACACGCTCCACTAACGACTCACACTATGCCACACAGAATCCTCTCAGATTACATCTTCTATTGAGAGTGCTTCTCTCAGAGTCAATTGCTTGACTCCAAGTGATGACTCATTCAACCAGATGTTCTGTAAGTACATTTCTATGTTCCCTTCTTTTGATGATTCAATTACTCCCACTGATTCCTAGACCAGTTGTAAAGATCAATCAAACTGTCACATAGACTGTGTCTCGCGATAAGGTTCTCTTATTTGGCAACAACTGGGCTCACCAATGCTTCCAGCTGTCGGATTACTTATCCGTACCATCTTTAGTGTTTTACCACTACTCGGTATATCACCCAAATCATAACTCCTTATGACAGTGACAATAACAACTGGTCAAGCGAAGAGAGGGTATGTCAGGTTTAACAGGAATCTAACACCTGGTTAAGTCCCAGTGGTGACTAAAGGTTCTATCACTTGGCTAATCCCTGAACTCATTCAGAATTATTCTTACTCCCACTGTTTCCTTAGAACTTGAGTTCTTTCTAAAAGTACTCTTCTTTCAAAGGATAACCGGGATGGCCAATGAAACGACATCGCTGATCAGTTTCAGGCTTGTCATGAGATTCAGACGAATGCTACATGACCCTGGACTTTCTATGTACTAGTGGGATGGTCCCATCTTTACATTTCAGACAGTGTCAACATAACCTACTTAGTCTAAGATGTGGTCGGAATATGGTTTCTGCGGTCTGACTAGTTGAATATTTAATTCATTGAAATACTAATCAGAAATGTATCTTATACATCGAGGATCAAAAACTATTTCGATGAATGCTCCATCATCTTCCCTAAGACACATTATAACCATTAGTGTTCTTGGAAGAGGATAAACTGTGAAACATTTTCTCAGTCTATGTAGTCATTCAGGTTCTGTTGATCTTATACTTCCTTTGAAATCCTTAAACACTTCAAGGTTCCAATCAATCGCTAATTCCGATAAACGACGCCATATTTGTCAAACCATTTGGCAAATATCATGAAGCATAACTAATCGTGTTCTGTTCGATGATTCGAGCAATACACAGTAACTTATGTGTCTGTTGCTCAAAATCTTAATACCTTTACAGTTCCATGTAAATTTATGACTTTGTTAATATTGTTCAAGACATGCAATCATCACCTGACTCCAAGTCAACTGATTCCAAAATCCTATCTATTGGATCTTTGGGCGATTCCTTTCTTGCCACAATTAATTTTACTGAGCACTCAATTCATCATGTGACTCTAAGTCAAATGATTCCGAAGTCCTGTCCAACTGGACCTTTGGTTGAAGTGATTCTCATAAAATTCATTTTAACAATCATAAAGAACACAATTTATAAGTCCAATCCCATTGGATGTATCAACATTCAAGTTATTACCATTTATGCCATTAACACATTCACACAAACATTTCAAGGATAATTAAAACAATCAAAAGAAAATCAACATTTTATTAAAACACAAAAACCCTCGAACAATGTACTATGTGAAAACATTGTCGTTTGCATCTAAAAACTAATAACAAGAACAAATATCTAGCTTAACTCAAAAACCGCACGAGCTCCAGATCCAATCCGAATATGCTCCTGTGCGACACCATCCCGCATCCTCCAGAGTTCGTGCATACAGAGCAAATGTGTGAAACACATCACTACAAGAAAACAGCCAAATAGCAACGGAAAGGTGCTACGGAAGACCTTTCCGTAGCCAAATTGCTACGGTTTATGCTACAGAATGACTTTCCGTTGCAAATTTACTACGACATTTGCCACGAAATGAAAATTCTGTAGCGAACACAAGAATAACTACGTTTTTTGTCACGAAATCAAATTCCGTTGCTATATTGCTTCCGATTTTGCTATGGACTGGATTTTCGTTGCAATTTAGCTACGAAAATATCTACGAAAATACATTCCGTTGTTATTTTGCTACGAACATAGCTACGAAAATACAATACGTGGTTATTTTGCTACGGAATTATAATCCGTTGTTATTTTGCTACAGAATCTTGTTATGGACTTGATTTTCGTGGTTATTTTGCTACGAAAATGGCTACGAAAATACAATCCGTGGTTATTTTGCTACGGAATTATAATCCATTGTTATTTTGCTACGGAATTTTGCTATGGACTGGATTTTCGTTGCTATTTAGCTATGAAATATCTACGAAAATACAATCTGTTGTTATTTTGCTACGAAAATACAATCCGTGGTTATTTTGCTACGAAATTATAATCCGTTGTTATTTTGCTACGAAATTAATTTTCATAGTTGATTTGGTATGAAATGAATTTCCGTAGATAAGTAGTTACGGAAATGTTCTACGAAATTGTGGTCCATAGTTGTTTTGCAATGGAATCAATATACGTTGGTACGAAGATATCTACGAAAATACAATCCGTGGTTATTTTGGTACGAAAATACAATCCGTGGTTATTTTGCTACGGAATTATAATACGTTGTTATTTTGCTATGGAATTTTGCTACGAAATTAATTTGCATAGCTGATTTGCTATGAAATGAATTTCCGTTGATAAGTAGCTACGGAAATGTTCTACAGAATTGTGGTTCGTAGTTGTTTTGCAATTGAATCAATATACGTTGGTACCCTTGTTACGTATTTTGTTACGTCCTTTTTTTCCATAGATATTTAGTTACGGAACTTGTTTTTATAGAAATTTAGCAACAGAGTTTTGTTACGAAACTAGTATATCTATGGAATTTATTTTTGGGTGAATTTCGTATATACGATCATTAAACAGTAAAATGTCTTATTTAGCCGGCCTAAAATCTGAATTTCGAATTAAACCGCAAAACCGCCCGAACCAAACCTTATGCGGTATACGGTATCGGGTTAAACGGTTAACTAACATCATTTTCATAACTATCTTGCCCAATATCCAGCAACAATTAATATGAATCACAATACGAAATTATAAATCAAAAAGTATAAAAAGAAGGGTTTTGGCATTAGAACACCTACCAATTAATATGACTTCCTTGCCCAATATAATGTTGGACATACATATTATAATGATCAAAATGCAAGTCTCATAATGTTAGACTTTGGAGTGGGGTTATGTTGTCTTTGAAATTGACAAAGTAACAACAAATAAGGAGTAAAGCATAAAAAGTAGCACTATGGATGAAAAAAAGTAGCACTAGGGAGAGGAAATTTAGAGAAATCCGTTTATTTTGGAGATGAGCGAAACTTTTAATTTTGGTGGGAATTAGAAGCGCTAATATGAAAATCAAAATTTTCAGGGGATACAATGGCATAAAAAATATATGTCATTAAAAAACATGTATATTGAACCAAGGGTAATATGGTCATTGTTAGTTGTTTTTTAATTAAATTGTTTTAAATAATCTGAAAATTTGTAAAATATGTTATAAAATACATAAAAAATAGATTTTGGGTATATATGATATTTTGAGTATTTTTATTTAGGATAAATATGATATTTAGAGTTTTCCTAGGATAAATATGATATTTAGAGTTTTCCGAGAGTAAATCTCTAAAATCGAACAAAAAGTAAAATAGGGTTTAACGTAATATATACAAAGTAAGGCATTTGAAAATGATGGAAATATAAACAAATGTAAAGTGACATTTACAATGTTAATTATAATTATGGAAGTTTGATTTGAACATATGTTGACTACGGAAAAGTCAAAATTTTCTTAGAGAAGATAAATTTGTTAAAATTTTGAAGTTCACTACCAATGACCAAGCCCCGCTAGCAATCGATAGCGATGAGGATCAGTCGCCAAATGACGGTCTAAATCACTACCAATGCCCAAGCCCCGCTAGCAATTGGTAGCGATGAGGATCAGTCGCCAAATCACGGTCCAAATCACTAGCAATGCCCCGGCTCGGCTAGCCGTGCCCTATCCCGAAATTTTGCCCCGATACTGGAATTTTCTTGATATAAGTTTCAATATTATTATTATTATTTATTTTTCGTTAAAATAATACTTAATTTGCTGAAAATAAATAATCTGATGGTAGAAACCATAAATCCTCTGCTCAAGGCGATGCTTGATGGTGGTGATGTCGATGGCAGATTGTGTAGCAGCAAGCCTTGGTGTTGGCTATTAATTCTTTGCTCAAGGCCATGAATCGTTCGCTCTAAGGAGATTGTGTAGCAGCAACCGTCGGTGTTGGCTATTAATTCTTTTCTCAGATGTAAGTTAAGTAAATGCTAGATTCTAACTAATTGGGATGTGTTGTAAGGTTAACAAGAGCTTTCTCAATAGCATATTTACTTATCTCTGAAGCTTTACGGACATTAGCAGCCATTTATGGAACCACATTTGCTGGATGGGACACACTCTTAAGAATTGGCAGAGGAGGCGACGATGATGACAGTGTAGGCGATGGATGCGTTGACGACTAGAAACGGATGGGAGCATGTGACGATGACCATTGGAACAGCGGCGACGACATATGGTGGCTTCGACATGTTTTGGAAGAAGGGAGGGGGAGAAGAATACGAGCTCTATATGTTTCTCGGTTTCTGGGTTCGGTTTTGCTTCGATTTTGTTTCTCTTATTGAGATGTTTGAAGAATATCATGAGAAACCATAAAACTAACATTAAAGTGTATGACAGTATCGATTACCTTTAATCAGTCCATTTGCAACCCCTACAGGCGGAGGACGGATGATCACCGAGAGAATCGATTGAGAGCAACAAAAGATGGGAATCAATTTAGTAGACAGCCATTTTGATTGCGTATTAGGCTATTAGCGGACCACCATTCTTTAAGATTGCGTAAAAAGTGAAGTTTTCCTTCTTCAGATTTTAGGATCCCGCCTCATGAATTTCGGAAGCAGGAAGGAGCGGGTTTTTAAAATTTTGGGTATAGTTTTTTTAAGCATTTTCATCTTAAAATTAGTATAGTATTTTATTTATTAAAATTTAAATATAATATATAATATTTATAAGTTTTAATGATATATTAAGTTACTAACCATCTAATAACTATGAGAATTAGAGTCATAAATGGTTAAATGTTATCTAAAGATTGTTATAGTGACATATAAAATGTGCCACTAAAGATATACTACAATGGCACAAAATTTAAATAATAATGAATCATTATAGAAAAACTAACATAAGTATGTGTACATAAGCCCTAATTAGCCCTAACCCTAAACCCTAATATAATTATGGGTACAATAGCCCTAATTAGCCCTAACCCATCCATTAGCCCTAAACCCTAAGTATGGGTACATAAGCCCTAAGTTTATCATACGCTGAATGAATTGGAGACCCTCATGATGTCAATTATCATACGCTGGATCCACTTATAATGGTTTGGGTTAAAACAATATCATCTCCAAGTTTATTTGTAGGTTTTATGCTCCCACCTATTTAGTCTTTTTATTAATCTGAATGAAAGTTGAAAATTTACGAGTATATATATATATATATATATATATATATATATATATATATATATATATATATATATATATATATATATATATATATATATATATATATATATATATATATATATATACTAGTAGCATACCCGCGCGATGCGGCGGTGACGATTAGTTCGTTACGACGAATAATTTTCGAGCGGCTTTTAGTTTGTTTGGGCAAATATTTTATGGCGACAAATAGTTTGATTTTGGTATGCTGTTTCGGGCTAAAAGTAAAAGTTCACTGCTAATCGGATTAAAAAGAAAAATATGTCGTACTTTTGGTTATTCATGTTGATTAGGGGTGCAAACGAGCCTGAGCCTGAGCCTGAGCCTGAGCCTGAGCCTGAGCCTGAGCCTGAGCCTGAGCCTGAGCCTGAGCCTGAGCCTGAGCCTGAGCCTGAGCCTGAGCCTGAGCCTGAGCCTGAGCCTGAGCCTGAGCCTGAGCCTGAGCCTGAGCCTGAGCCTGAGCCTGAGCCTGAGCCTGAGCCTGAGCCTGAGCCTGAGCCTGAGCCTGAGCCTGGCCAAGCTCGGCTCAGGCTCGTTAAGAAATATATAAGCTCGGCTCGGGCTCGTTAAGAAATATATAGGCTCGGCTTGGGCTCGGGCTCGGCTCGTTTAATTCTTATCAAGCCTAAACGAGCTTAAGCTCGGCTCGAGCTCGTTAAGAAGCTCGTTTACTCTAATGATTAAATACGTTTTAATTTATATATATATATATATATATATATATATATATATATATATATATATATATATATATATATATATATATATATATATATATATATATATATATATATATATATATATATATATATATATATATATATATATATATATATATATATATATATATATATATATAAATATTATATTATATATATAGGCTCGTTTAGGGCTCGCGAGCCTAATCGAGCTTGGTGACACAGGCTCGGCTCGGGCTCGTTTAATAAACGAGCCTTATATTTAAGCTCGGGCTCGGCTTGGGCTCGTTTAAAATCGGTCTCGAGCCGGTCCCGGATAGCTCACGAGCCGGCTCGGCTCATTTGTACCCCTAATGTTGATCTTAAAAAAATTTAAAACTATATAAAATTGGAAATTATGTACCATTAAAAAATTCATATGTATTATTCACTGTTGAATCGGATTAACAGTATAATAATAAATCAACATAGTTTATAATCTATTAGATAATTCCATGTTGAAATCATGTATATTGCAAATTATGTACCATTAAAAAAATCATATGTATTATTCATGTTAATCTTAATAAAATTTAAAATTATATAAAATTGGTTGATAGCTGTATTTTCTCTAAATAATTAACCAACCAATAAAAAAGAAAAAGATGGCGAAATCCAATGTCTAAACTCCAAAAACCGGTAAAACAACAAAGCTGATAGTTGTATTAAAATATGAAATAAACATCAACCAATAAAGTTGATAGTTCTTTAAAAGTGAACGAAACAATCAATAAAATGAAACATCAATAAGAATTCAATGTTTCAAAATTTAAAATATGAAATAAAACTTCGTTGTATTTTCTTTAAATAATTAACCAACCAATAAAAAAGAAAAAATGATAGAATCCAATGTCTAAACTTAAAAAACATGGAAGACAGCTCATCCGATCGTTGTTTATATTTTGTTTATTAGAACATCCCACAACCAAAAGTTAAACAGATATATACCTAATGTCTTACCATAACCCTAAAATCAGCTTTAATAAGCCGACATCTCCTTTGCTCCCTATCCACCTCAATCGGCTTCCACCACCGTGCCGCTGCAACCAGTTGACCTCCCCTCCTACCAGGTGAAGTCTCGTGCACATACCTGCTACCACTTCATCTCTTTGAATTCGGACTTTCAGATTTGGAATCGACCACCGGTCCAAACTCCGCCATACCTGCTACTACTTCATCGCTACCCCCGCCTCCATCTCCCGACCGACCACTTCATCGCTTCCCCGCCTCCATCTCCCGACCGATATGGACCGACCACTTCATTGCTAAAAACATATACCATCACCTTCTCTCTAAAGTGATGGATCGATGTTGCAGGTATCAGAGTGGATCGATGTTGCAGGTATCAGAGTAGAGAAGTGATGATTTGGACCGATATGGACCGACCACTTCATTCCCTGTTCTTTTTGTTTCTATTTGTTTTAATGTATCTGTAAGTTTATGGTTCTATGCGCAATGGAAGCTTACGGCATACAAGAGAGCGAAACGACTGAGAAACTCGCTTGCAGATCTTAATTTCTTCAAGTTCATGTAAGTTTTCATTGATTTGGATTCGTGTATTTTGATGAATTCTTGAATATCTTCTGGGTTATGACTTTTTAAGCTCTTTTTGATCGGGTCTTAAACGGATCGGATAGTAATACGCATGATTACATGCTACGGATTCGATTCATGTTCTGATATGTAGTCTTCCTCATCTGATTCCTCTAATGAATTTTATTTATTATATAATACGCATGCCACTTATCCCACATCACCACAAATTTTCTTCTACACTTATACTTCTCTTGTTCAGTACCTCTGTTATTCTGTATTCCTTTTAAGTTTTAACCTTCAAAAATGGTATTTGGCAAGTTTGTTAGTTGCTGGAGTTCTGTTTGAAGTATTAGTTTAAAACTGGAAGACTGTTTTTTTAGTGCTGGGATTTGGAATACTGTTTTGTGTATTCTGTAATATGTATGTATAATGTGTTTTTAAGCTTGCTTAATGCTGGAATTGTAATATGTGATTTGATATAATTGGTACTTAATTTTCAGGAAATATGAATCAAGTAAATGTAAAGGGAGCATTAGGAAATCTAGACCTGAGGTATGGAACCGCAAGATGATGATTGCTCCACGCTTACTAAATAGAATAGTCCAGAAGGAGCAACAAACAAAATATTGTTTTGTTTTTAGCAAGTATTTATTTTGATTTAGATTTCTTTACTTTTCATGTAATAAGAATTATTGGATTTATTTAATAATATGCAAATTTGTTTTGTTTTACGTATTTGTGTATTTAGATATAATAATTGGAAATTATATTTATTTTTGTAAATTGTTTCGTGAATTCTTCGTAACAAAATTTGCTACAAGTTTTGCTACGGAATTACACCTACAGATCTTACTACGAAAGCAGGACCACGGAATTTGCTACAAAGTTTACTACGGAAGCTTGTCCACGGAATTTGCTACATATTATACTACGGAAGCATTACGACGAAATTTGCTACAAAGTTTACTACGGAAGCGAGACCACAGAAATTGCTACGGATTTTTTTACGAAAACATAGCCACGGATTTTACAACAGAAGCTTGACCACGGATTTTGCTACAGAATTATTGTTACGGATTTTACTACGGAACCCTGACCACGGAATTTGCTACAGAATTATTGTTACGGTTTTTACTACGGAAGCTTGACCACGGAATTTGCAACAAAATTATTGCAACGGAATTTGCAACGAAACCCGCTACAGAAGTAGCAACGGAAAAAGAACAATGGAATTCGCTACGGACAAACGGCTACGGAAATCGCTATGGAGTCCACCTCCGGAATTCGCTACGGAATACATGCGCTACGGAATCAGTCCGTAGCAAAGTTGCTACGGAAATAAAAGTTCGTAGCAAACTCATTCGCTACGGGATTTATTGTAACGGAACAGTTCCGTAACAATTTCCGTTGCAAAACCCATTTAACAACGGAATTTCAAGGTTTAGCAACAGAATTCGTCCGTTGCTAAATCGCTGTTTTCTTGTAGTGCATCCTGTATCAAGGAAATGAGGATCAGGTGTTCTGATTTCTAAGATATTTATGAGTTTACCAAACGGTTTGGCTTTGGAGCATTTTTCCAATCTTTCCGTGACTGTGTCCCACTTTGTGGATTCCCAGTTTGAAACATCGAACAATCGGTCCAGACGATCTGGATCATTTCTTGATGCACCTTAATACTGGACTCAATCCTGAAGCAGCTGAATTAATGGAACTATGCTTCTCCATGAACGATTCATACAGAGTCGACATTGAATGCATTTCCACGATTGTCTTATCCGGTTACCCTTTCTGTTCATCTGGATGAACAGATCAGCGAGTTGAGCTAATGCTTAACTCCCGATCCCAAAGGGAAACCAGTTTCATGCTGTTCGCCTATGTATCCCTCAATCTCGGGAACACGAAAACTGGTGCAACTTCAAGATCTTTGAAGATCCTAGTTCGTTCCCTTTATTCAACCAGTTCACGGAACCTTTCCTGAACTAACTGTGCTAACTTATCAGACCCCAGTAATTCTAAATCCCTGTGGAACTCGGGGTTAATGATCAATAGCATAAGGCAACGAACTTTCTTGGACTCAATAGTCAAGGAGTCATGCTCATCACAAGCTGCTGTGTGATGCCATGTTTGGGAGCGGACACTCAGTCGGATATGGTTCGCCAACAAAACTAAGAACTTTTCTCTAATTGAAAAACCATATCACATAGTTCAGGCCAGTCAGCCTTACCATACAAAACAGGTGCTTTCTGAAGCTCTCAGAAATGGGTGAAGGAGGAGAAGGAGGAGAATGACACTTTCTTTAGACATATATAAAATTTGAATTTATTAGTTTAATTAATCCTTTTAAATAATTACCCAATATATATTATTTAACAAGGCTAGGATCCAAAATACCCCAACTATGCTGTGAAGAGGGATGTCGTAGTCACAACACAGTGGTCATTAAGGTAGATAACTTTTATCAATTTCAGTCTAATGAAATTCCTAGTTCTGTGAGATTCATTGAACTGTTCAATGGCATGTTTAATCTCGGATATGCCCCACCGTTTATGACTGGGATGCCGAGGATCACAAACCGGGTGTGAATAACCATGCAAATTAGCTTGGTACTCTCGGGGTCCATTATCATCTCAAATTGATGTGCCGATTAACCACACACGCTCCATCAACAATGATAACACCCGATAAACCCATTGCCACTCTTTATGAACCCCATTGGTGTGCCGGTAACCCACACACGCTCCACCAACGTTTCATAAAGTGCAATGTGCAATTTCATGGGTTAGCATCAAATTCACATTTTTTCTAAAGTAACTAGATTGGGAATTCTTGTACGGGTTCTAGTACTTTGATCATTATACTTATAATGATTAAGCGGTCCTATCAAAACTGTTCGGCTAACGACCCTCCACTGATCAGGCGAGCGGTGGGTGAGAGTGAACACCCATTAGACTGCCATTTTATAGGCAGTCTCCTTATACCCACTTTATAGACCAACTTCGTGAATGAGGCCTACTATTGAATTGACTGACCAATTTTATCTTATACATATAGTATTAACCTTTAATAACATATATAAGATGTATTTTAAAACCCTTCAAAATACTCCAGGTTTATCTTTTAATTTTACCAATTTAACTATTAAATTTAAAATTAAATTAAACCTTAAAAATCGATTTTAATTATCCTTTAATTAACAATTAATTAAATTAATTAAATCTAGATATTTTAAACCTTTTAAAATATTTTAGGATTTTATCTTTTAATTTTCTCAATTTAACCATTAAATCAAAATTAAATTAAATCCCTTGAATTATCTTTTAATTAAAAAATTAATTAAATTAATTCAAATGTAGATAGGTTTTTCCAAATTAATCAAATCAATTTAAACCTATCTTAAACCCCTAATTATCGAATTCAAACAAACTGGGTTTAAGGTTATCCATTTAATTAACCAATTAAAGTTACCAAAAATAGAAAACCTCCTAAAACCCTAACCAGGAAAATCGAAAAGGAAGGGGGAAGGGGCTAGGGTTTCAAAAACCCTAAACCCCAAAATCGAAATCAGTCCCAAAAGATTTATAAACAATAAACCCTAATTAGGAAAACTATTACAGCCATTCAATAAGAAAACAACCAAATGCTCTGATACCACTGAAAGGTTTTCCGCAATCATGAACTAAAAAAACCTAAGTTCACATGCAACCTAGAAAAGATCTATGTTTTCTTACTTTGAACATGTAACTAATTCCTAAAGGCCAAACAAAGATTAACTAAAAGAATGAATCAGAAAATTAACCTTTAGTTTTAATCTTGAAGCTAAGCAGCACAAGTGTCCTGCCTCAAATGAGATCACACCCAGGGAGCCAGAGGAAGGTCACGAAATTCCAGAGAGAATAATAGAATTGAGCACCACATAATGAGGTCTAGGGTTCCCTATTTATAGGGAACCAAAGGGTAAGGCTAAAAACCCTAGCCGCAGCCCATTTTTCCGGATTATCTGTACGCGCACCGCGGCCAGATCGTTTGCGCGTCGCGCGCCGCAATTCAACTGTTGAATTCGTACGAATATGTACGCGCGTCGCGGCCTTTACATTGGCGCGCCGCGCGCCGCAATTCAACTATTGAATTTGTACGACTTTAATCCCTGACCTCCTGATTAATCTAATTAATGCCACAGAAATTAATCCAATTAATTTCTGATTAATTATTAATCAATCAACATAGTTTCTAATTAATATATTATCACTTTAATATATTAACAAACTATATCTTTTATTTCTATTGATTTATTAATCCCATAATAAACCAACCTTTCTCTCTACCGAACTTTCTACCAAACCTCCAGCTATGAGGGCAACCCAAATGGACTTTGCTTCTATTTAATTAGGTAAATACAAATTATTAGTCATGGCTTAGACACCTAATCCAACAATATGGACGTGATTTGGTCCTACGATCGCACAATATTTAGGATCCGTATTTGAACCTACATCTATATATATATATATATATATATATATATATATATATATATATATATATATATATATATATATATATATATATATATATATATATATATATATATATATATATATATATATATATATATATATATATATATATATATATATATATATATATATATATATATATATATATATATATATATATATATATATATATATATATATATATTTAACTGAGGGTTAACTGAGGTGGCGCCTATGTGGCACCAAAACCCCTTGGAGCGAGTGTGGCACGGCACCTGTTGGTCTTAGAATCGAATAGATTTAGATTGGTTTGATAAGGGTCAAAATTTTGTTTTACACTGAAATTAGCGGTTAGCACTATTAGTGCAGACATTGGAAAACTGTTGGTGATCCATGTAGAACGTTGTATTCTTCTTGTCCTCTTTCTTCATTAAAATATGGCTTCCAGAAAGCAATTCAATTTGAATCTATGGAGGGATTCTGTTTTTTAATTAATCTCTGACATTAGGTGATAGTCCTTAGGACACATTTTGTTCAAAATCCGCATAGCCAATAAACATTCTCCATCTTCTATCACTCTCCTCACCAATACCAGATTGGCCATCCAAACCACGAAAATTGCCTCATGGAGAATTCTGGCGTTGACTAATTTCCTTTCCTCAACATTTGTAACGATCCAAATTTTTCAAAACATTTTTACATAAATATTTGCATAACTGTGTGCGATTAACCCAACCATTCACGTTGTTTTCAACAAAATCATGGGTGTTACCAAACATTATATCGGAAACCATAAATACCAAAATAGAATTATAGTCACACAATAAACATCACACTCTGTCTAAGGTCTTCCATACACTTTAAGTCTCATTTCCCAGCATCTGTGCCTTAGAACTAGAACCTGAAATACATGACATATAATAAATATGTAAGACTATAAAGTCTTATGAGATACATGAGATTAAACATAAGGTATTAAGAAAGCACTTTTCATATTTCTTTTCTCTTTGAGTAGTATACAAATAACTTCATTCTTTATTCATGCTAAACTATGATTGGTAATGAATCGTGATTTAATAATTTTTATACTTAAGGCCTTAATCACAACTTGGTGATACCTCAAGTTTACCTTACCAGGATAGAAAGAACTAATTAGTCCAGCTCAATATTTTTCCTTTGGCTATCTACCTAGCGATGGGGAGAGTTACGTCCCTGATAGATACCACTTGGTCTTATTATAGAGAAAATATAGCCATAATAGGTTCATTCATTCATTTATTCAATCAGCATACCAATCATATTAATCATTCTTAGACTAAAAGCCAAAACCTTTTCTCTCTAATAAAAAGGACTTTATTATGACCAATTGCGCACATCTTTCAACCTATCATAAACATTCATTGGAAAGCATAAAAGATTTCATAGACATTTTTACCATGCATCCAATGTGGGAAAAACAACATGTACTCATATTCGTTTACTTAGAGAAGTCTAACTATGTTTTCACTAAACTCTTGCTCTTTCTTCTTTCCTTGACCTTTACTCCTTTTATTCCTATTGAATTCAATAACATTCATTTATTTACAACTTTCTAATACTAATAACACATAAGTATTCCTTGATCCTAAACCTAAATAAATCATCATAATTCGAATATTTACTATTTTTCCCACAATTGGAAATCTTTCTTATGACGATGCTTTCATAAGGATGTACTAACCTTGTATTAAACATCTCATTCAAGCAACATAGGGCTTTGAAATAAGTTCATAAAGAACTTATTACCATTACGAATCTTATCACAACCTTAACATCAACATTAAATAAGTCTCTACTAACTAGGATCACACCAAGAATACACCTAGTTAAGCTTGAGAGAGTTTTTGGAGAGTGTTGGAATTGATTTTTAGGGTTTAATGCACTGGTTATACTCATTTTGGTCGGGTCAAGCGATGACCCAATGGCTCAAACTCATTTAACTTGACTTGGACCAATAAAATTTGACCATTTTCCATCTGGTGCATCATCGTGTCGCGTAGGATGGCCATTCATGACGCTATCATTCTACATCACATATTACCATCGAAACCCTGTTAAGACATCTTCCAAACCAAAATGCTAACTTTCGTATCTATGGTTTTTTATTTAAAAGCATGGAAACACTTAAACCACATATTATAACATGCTAAAAAATAATATTCTTACATCGAGGCCAATTTCATTCAAAAAGACCAAATTGCCCTTTTTCACATAATACAACATTTTCATACATATTGAGACCTACATTTCACTTAGTTTTGGATTATAAATCTTACCGAATTTTTAGCTTCTTACAATCACCCATCCTTAAAAGGATTCCGTCCTCAGAATCATTTCATAATCTACTAAGTTTGGGTATCTTTTCTTCATTTCTTCCCTAGTTTCCTAAGTAAGGTTCCCTTATGGAGTGTTTTTATTTGACTAAGGATGAAACCATATAATGCTTGCTATTCTTTTAATTTTTTTTTGTTTATAAGGCTACGAGTTTGGAGAATTTTTAACCAACAATTCGTATTCAACAAACATTAAAAGAGGAAGATGCAAAGGAATGATTTATGATATTTGTTTTGCAGTAGCTTGCACACATAAAAATAAAAAAAATATATATGTCAATACAAAATCATCTAAAAATTATACAACTTAGCTTAAACTTGGAAAAATATCATCTAAGTTGAAGAAAACTTGGCATCGTGTTATTAAAGGTCAAAACAGTTAAATTACAAAAAATGTTTATTGTGAGAACAAATGAACAATTTAAAAAATACAAAACATACAAAAACTACAAAAATGTAAGAAAAAATACAACAAAATACTGCATTTAAATATCTTTCTAACAAAAGATACCGATTTTAGCAAAGAAAAATGAAAAAAAAAACAAAAAAAAAAATTGTTATTTTAATCAAATTAGAAAATATATTAAAGTTGGATGACTTTAGTAAAAAAATATCATATCATCATAATATGAGTTTAATTGATCAATTAAAGTATAAGAACTTACAAAATATTGATTTATGTGGAATTCGATCATATGAGATCGTCTATTGGAAAGATTCAAATTTTATCTATATGACTCATGTGTCATACATTAATGTCTTCATATTTTCAATTTTTCCTCATAACACCATTATTATTTTTACATAAAATCTCTTCACATAATTATTTTACCATTAAAACCATTATTGACAGGCAAACACTTGTTAGCTCGTTGTATGATTGTCTACATGACAGATTTAAAAAAGTAAACAGAAATTATATTGAATTTTAATTTTAATTTTAACTTAAAACATCAATTTATGGTATGATAATGATTATGTATTTTCTTTTTGCCTAGTTACTCAAAATTTACCAATTTGTAGCATAATTTATATATTTATATATTGAAAGTAACATTATACTTTAATTTCAATAAAAATACCTGCAAAAAACTCCAAATCCTAATGCATTTCTTTAACCATTTGGTATTGGTTAAGTGAGTTAATGGTGTTTAGTTAGCGGTTAATATTGGCTAACCATTATGGTGCAAATTTTATATATATATATATATATATATATATATATATATATATATATATATATATATATATATATATATATATATATATATATATATATATATATATATATATATATATATATATATATATATATATATAGGATCAATTGAGGCCAGCAAAAAGGTTGAGAATGCGACACCAGATCTAAGCCTTCCAAATATTAAGATCTAATACTAATATAAACGGGGCATTTATGAAAATTTTAAAAGTAATGTGACAAAACTAAACTTTTTAATAGACCTTAAGGGTATAATCTTTAAACTATTTTTATTAGGTCTAAAATCTCTCTCTCTCTCTCTCTCTCTCTCTCTCTCTCTCTCTCTCTCTCTCTCTCTCACACACACACGTTTCCTTCCTCTCTCTATATAGAAACTTCAAACTTTTAAACACTAATCTCCACCGACAGCCACCACATCCCACACCTCACCCTCTCACGAGCCTCCAAATTCGTCTGGGCATCTTCTAGTTCCGTTTACGGCCTCAATTCGAAGGTACCTTTTTCTGAAAAAGGCCGAACCGATCAACCTACTAGCCTCTACGCCGCCACAAAAATGCCAGTGAAGAAATCGCTTATACTTACAACCATATTTACAGTGTTTCCGTTATCATCTTGTGTTTCTTCATTGTTTACAGACCTTGGGGGCGACTAGACATGGCTTATTTCTTCTTCACCAAAGACATCTTGAAAAGAAGACAAATTTCAATATTTGAAGGGGCTAAACACACAAATGTTGCAAGAGATTTCACCTATATTAATGATATCGTAAATAGGTTGTTTATCAGCTCTCCATACTGCAAAAAAGTGCACCGAGAGTGGAGGAAAAAAAGGTGAAGCATAGTGACAACCAATTTTGATTTGCAAAAAAGGTGAAGCTTTGGTGAAGAATTGCATCGATAACATTGTTGTCGGCAAATTGGAGAAACAGAGTACGTTTTCTTATTTTTTAAAACCTAATTTATTTCTCAACACAGGTCCTTGAAGTATTAGTTATTTCTTTTAGTCCATAAGTTATCTTAATCATGGTACAATAGAATTTTGATTTGCAAACTTGTCTTTAACTTGCTGATTCAAGTGATATTTTCTATGTGATAACTGGTTATTAAAATTCTATAGTATTAAGTTATTATTGATTATTAAAATTTTAATTTATGATAAAATGGTGATTACAATTGGTATCAAGTAGATTTATTTTAAAAATATATGAGTTCAAATCTCTTATTCTTTTTGCCTTTTTCAATAATTGTAGTATTTTTTATCGGTATTTCCTTTCATGTTTACATGTATTTGTTATAATCATTTATGATTATTACTAGATTATTGTTATTTTCCTATCATTCTCAAGATTTAGTATGTTAACATTACTACCAAGTCGCTTAATCATAAGTGATTGTAATAACTAGTTGAGGTCAACATCTAAAAGTTTTTTTACATAGTTGGATATGTTTAGTATGAACAGAAATAGTTGTGTATTTAGAATACCAATTATAATCGGTTATGATTATCACTTATAGTCGTACAAATAATTAAAACATCGGTTATAATGATGGTTGGTTATAACTACGGCTATATAAATAACTAAAACATTGGTCTTAAGATAGGCAACTTTAATTTGATGTAAATATTGTTATATTCATTAAAATTTTATGTTAATAATTTACAACATTAATCATCAATGATTAATATGTAACAAACACGTTCCGTTTAACACTAAGTTAACATGTATTAATCATCAATGATTAAGATTATAACAAACACGTTCTATTTAATTTTTATTGTAATAATAATCATCGGTGATGAACAATGTTAATCATTGATGATTAATACTATATATGTTTGTTTTAGTAAGCATCTAAGTATTAATAATTGACGATGACACTATAACGGGAACTTTTTATTATCATTTTTAACCATTTGTGTATATGCATATACATAACATTATAATTTTTGAGTTGTTATTATTTTGAATGTCCTTGAACTTGATTTTGTAGGTGTGAATCCAAGAATAATAATGACCATGAGTGCCCCTCTTTCTTTTATGTGTGATGACAGCAACAACAAAAATCAAAGCAAGAATAATCATCGGGGCTGCAACATTGTTTTAATGATTACTAATAAATTAGATTTTTTTAGATTTGTTTTATTTATTTGTGATTACTAATATATTTTTTTTTTATGTTTGTGTTATGATTACAATTGTATTAAGTTTTTATATTTTTATTGTAATTTATTCATTTTATTATTTATTGTAACTTGTAATCATTCATGATTAACATTATCATATCAAATATAATTTTTAAAAATTCTTAAAAGGTTCATTTTTATGTATATTTTATTCATTGATGATTACAACAAAATTTTGTATAATTTCTATAAAAATATTGTTAAAAAATTAAATCACTAAAATTATAAAACTATATTTTTTTCTATTCATGAAAAAGTGAAAAAGAATAAAACTTTACTAATTTTTTGTATTTTGACAAAATAACTAATAAAAATAATTTTTTTTATCTTCCATTAATAGAAAAACAAAAAAATCAATTAATACCTTTATTTTAGGTAACTATCAAATTAAAATCCTAAATTTTAGGAAGTTAGATTTATTTTTATTTTGTTATATTTTAGTTAAAATATATAATTTACTAATATACCGTTATACATTGATTAGTCCAGAATTGGCATCGCGATCTCAACCTTTTTAGTGGCCTCGATTGATCCTTCCTATATATATAGGGGATGGTTAAAATGAGAACAAATTATAATTTGAGAACATGAGAACAAAAGTCCACCATTGATTAAACACGATGGCATTTTTGTAAATATGTACATCTTCAGGGGCTAAATGACAACGGATTCGAAATAAGCGGGTATTACTGAAAAACAACACAGGTCACGTCCAAAACCGCCCTCGATCGTTTCTCTATACGTCAGACGATCATTCCCTCCAAGATCTCATACGATTTCTTCCGTTTTTCCACAAAACCCCTGAACTTCTCTCTATCGGTTTCAAAAAAACTAGTCAAAAATTTCAGGAATTCTTCATACGTAATCGAAGATGTCAACAAGAAAACAACCAGATCACGCACCTACAACAAAAAACGGTATGAATCGAGTTATTCTACGCTTTTTTCAAAGTTAAAACCCTATTTTTTGAACTTTTTTCACCCGAAAACCCTACTTTTTGAATTTTTTTCATCTGAAAAACTTAATATACGAAATCGTTGAAGTAATCGCAAATGTTTGCAGAAAAACTAGTGTTTTCAAAGTTAAAACCCTAGTTTTTGAATTTTTTTTCATCCGAAAACCGCCACGTAACAAGCAGTACACTCGTTTTGTGATTATTATACTGTTATACTATTTTTTTCATATGAAATCGACGAAATAATCACATATTCACAAACGTTTTTTCGATCTTACTTGCAGATAAAGAGAAAACATTCAAAAATACATATGAAAGAAAGAAGAAAAAGCAGAAGAACGAAGATGCTGGTGATTTGATTTATGTTTTGTGAAAATCATAAATCGTTAACCACATGTGATTTGATGTATATTTTTAATAGTGAAAAATGGTTAATCACATGTGATTCGAGATGTAACTATTATAACCCCAAAAGTTTTAATCATATGTGATTTGTAACTATTATTGAAGGGTTTTCTAGCAATCTATGAACTAATAAACCTAAGTTCACATGCAACCTAGAAAAGGATCTATGTTTTTATATCAATGAACATATAACAAATCCTAGAAGGCCAATAATTATTTTCTAAAGAATTAAATGATAAAAACCAACCTTTGATTTTAATCTAGAAGCCAGCAGCACAAGTGTCCTGCCTCAAATGGTGTCACACCCAAGCAAAGGAGGAGAAAACAGAATTCCAGAGAGATTGAGCAGAAAGTGGCGCAGACTTTAGGGTTCCTAGGGGGTTCCTTTTATAGCCTCGAGGTGGCTACAGTTAAAACTCTAGAGGAGCCCAACTTTGACAAGCCCTTTTATCAATTGGACAAGCCTCTTCTATGTCACACCCCGATCCTTGGCGGAATCGATCAAGGCGTGCTATATTGTTCAAAGTCTCATGACAACTATGTTATAATATGATTAGATTCAATTAAGTACTAAGTAGGCAAACAAGATCCACAACATACAAATACAAATTCAAATACAAACAACATTTATTACATCAAATTTAAATAGTCTTGTGGGTTTCTAAGGTATACCCTACTTTTCATCAACTTCATTCTTCAAATCTGCATCATGGGTAAAAACAGGTCAACTACGAGAGTTGGTGAGTAATCTAGTTTTATTAAAGAAAATTGTGAGTTTGAAATATTTATAATTTGAAACTTGTTTTCTTTGGAAGTCGACAAGCAAGTATTATTGAGATAACGGTTTATAAATCAAAAATTGATTAACAAATGATAACAACAACAATAAGTCCTCACCCTATATATACATATATATGTATATATATATAGGATGGAGCATCTAATCATCATACACACTCAACCACGTGCAATCAATCACCTTAGCGTCCCAAGGCGGGGTGGTCAACCCAATAGCGCTATTATTGTCCATAACGTACCTCAAGAATACGGGCATAGTCATGGAGATTAGACTAAAAATGGTAATGCACTACAAGTACATGTAGCGTAAACAACCAATAATTATACAAATAATGATTCATGTATAAATGTCCCAACAATGTCTCAATGGTGAAAAAATAATAAAATGAAGTTGGAACATATTAAAACCACATGATACACCCCAAAAGTATTGAAAATTATAAAATATGGGGTAGATTACTCACATTAGTCCAAACGGAATACGCGTGTTGTACGATAGACGGCTCGGGTCAAAACGACGTGGAACCTATTATAATTAATAGTTTTGGTTTAGGAACTACTAAACGAGAATGGAGTATTAATAAAAATAATTAGACACATATTCTTATATTAGATGAATTAACAATAATCAAATTTTGTTTTGAACATTAATGTATTCATAGGTTAGATGAATTTTAAATTGAATTAATTACTTTGCTTAATTAGTTTATATTTTCACTTTAGGCAAGATTTTAATAATTTCTTATTAAAATAATAACTTGTCAAATTATAAGTATTTACAGATTTTATATATTATAAACACTTATTTATATGAAATAATCATTAAAAATGCATTTTTACATGCTTAGATACTTAGGAAAATGGTTTTAAATACTAAACGGTAATGAAACATTCTGAAATTATCAGAAAATCATTATTTCATAAAATAGTAATTACTCTAAAATTTTCATATTTTTCTTAACTGCTTTAGTATTTATTTAGTATTTTAATGATTAAACAACAACAAAATTCGGGAAAAATAACAAATGATTCCCAAAAATACTGGAAAAATAACCATAGTTTTCTAACATTATATTGAGCCTATTGTAAATGTTTTGGATATTTTTGACTATGGGAAGTATTTCGTATGTTTTTCATTATTAACTAATCAATAAAATCATAAATAATAGGAAAATATTAAGATAAATTCATTAAACTTTTTATTTATGATTAACATGTTATATATGATATTCTAATAAGGGTTTATAATTTTTGGACATGTGTAGCTATTTATTATCAATTTAAACCATTAAATAATCATTAAATCTGGAAAAATAAGCAAACATTATTACAAAAATCTGTAAATTTTGTCATGGAGTCTTTATAATGTTAATAAGGTGTGAAAAATATAAAATCCAGTTTTTGACATACATAACTATATTTAGCTATTTATTTATCTACAACAAAATAAAATACAAAATAAGAATCAAACCGTAATATAAATGCATGAAACTCCATAAATCCACTTTACTCAATATATGGGTCATTCAAGAATTTTACCAGAATTTATTGACTCTAAAAAGTATTTTATGTGAATTATTGCCCTATTTTATTGCAATAATTATAGTTATTCAATAAAAATAACTTATTTTCTGAAAATTTCCAGAACTTCTTATTTTATTTATGGGATTCTTAGAAAAATCTGGTTTATACATAAAATGAGTTTTAGATAGTTTGGTGGATTTAATTTGTTTCATGTATGAATTTGGAACTTTTAACAACATACCTTGATGAATGCTTCAAGAGGGATGAAGATTTGAGTATATTAGAGTGTTCTTGGCTGAAATATGAAGATTTCTAGGAGGAATTTCGAGATTGAGTGTGAGAGAAAGAATAGATATGGTTTGAGTGGTGATGAGAATAATGTGTTGGGAGAAAAATGAAAGGAAAGATGATGGGAGGTGTGAGTGGGAGACAATGAGAATAACCTTTTGCTTTTAGTGGTCTTCATAATTTTCCACTAACACAAACATCTTTTATATAATATATTAATTAATATAAGAGTTTTATAAAATTTAATGTAGAGTTTATAAAAATAGAGTTTTATAAAAGACAGATTATTATTTGATTATAACAATCTACTTTGATTTGAAATTTAATTATAGCATTCAAGTTTGATTCTTTTAATTTAATTAGAGCATCATACTTTGATTTAATTTTAATATGGTATCATAATTTAATTTGATTATAGTTATAACGTTATACTATGCTATATTGCTATTAACGTCAATTTATATCGTAGTGTATGGGTTTTGATCCTATTAGCGTCAAGTAATCTTGAGTAGGGTTTATTAAATTTCCAATTGGGTTGGGTTGACCCGAATCCATTTTAGGCGGATGTCACATTCTAAACCCTATTAGGGTTTCGAAAATATGAGTGTGCCCACTCATAATTTCGCCAAATGACAACGCTTAGTAATATCAAATATTTTAGTCTTTGTTGAGCCCTATTTTTAGTGAATTTATATCATATATCTACTGGTATTACTCACTTTTGTGCTAGTGCTATTGTGCAAGAAAAAGATGAAAACAGGGACCAAAAGCGTACAATTTGGAAGAAGTTTGAAGATCAAGGCAATATCAGGCGAATTCGCATGCACGCACGCCGCGAGATTCGCAAAGGCGCGACGCGGTGTTGAGGCGGTGGAGAAAATTAAAATGCCGATAAAACGGGGATAAACATATACGCGCGCCGCGGGATCCACTTTTGCGCGGCGCGGCCTCGTGATTTTTGCAACTATAAATAGAGGGTTTTAGGTCGAAAAAATCAGCAAAGACTTGGCATAAAATCGACTCCCAAGACTCTTTGACTCCGAGTTTTAGCTTCAACAACCGTTATTTGGTATTTTTATGTTTTTCTCTTTAATTTTCAATTAGTTTCATAGTTAGTAACATTTGACTAGTATCTTTACGAGAGACAACCATTGATACTTAGTTTTAGTTTCTGTTTTAAACATTTGGGGTTACTGTTTTGGACCCTTTTGGATCTGAGATTTTGATTAATGAATCATTTGGTTGATAGCAATTGCTTATTTTCGGTATTTTATGCTTTGGAATGATTTTGGATGTTGATTTGTGATTGGATGTTGATTTAATCTTGATTGTTCTGAATTTCAGTTCTGATTTCAGTAACTAATTAGGATTAGTATTGGTTTGGAGTTTAGTTTAGTGGATGCTTGTTTGGAATTATTGGAATTTATGATTTTTGGGATTTATTGGCAAAAGTTAGGAACTAGATCCTCTGACTGTAGCGTGACACTGCAGTTGGTAATCTGTCACCTGTCTCGACCACATAACTCCTGTAGATCGACCCTGACTACCATTATACTAGTGTGTGTTAGGTATTTTCTTATTTTTGACCGCACGACGACCACTGCGATGTCAAATTTTGGCGCCGTTGCCGGGGAGTTGTGAGCTTGAGAATAGGTGATCTGTAGGACTTTTTAGTTTCTAATTTTGTGTTTTAGTATTGAGATTTCAGTTAGTTAGTAATTTTGCTTTTGATTTCTCGAGCGTGTTGCATTAGTGCATGCGTACTGACAACGCCTAGTAATATCACATATTTTAGTCGTTGTTGAGCCCTATTCTTAGTGAAACTATATCATATACATTGTGGTATTCTCACTTTTCGTGCCAGCACTTGTTTGGAAAGAAATAATGAAAACAGGGACCAAAAGCGTGCAATTTGGAAGAAGTTTGAAGATCAAGGCAAAATCAGGCAAAGACGTACGCGTGCCGCGAAATTCACCAAGACGCGACACGGGTATGAGGCGGTGGAAAGAATTTAAATTCCGATAAAACGGGGATAAACCCCTTCGCGCGACGCGGGATCCACTTATGCGCGGCGCGGTCTCGAGATTTTTGCAACTATAAATAGAGGCTCTCAGGTCGAAAAAAGCAGCGAATACCTGGTGTGAAATCGACCCCCAAGGCTCTTTGACTCCGAGATTTAGCTTCAGCAACCATCTTTTGGTATTTTCATGTTTTTATCTTTAATTTTCAATTAGTTAAATAGTTAGTGATAGTGGCTAGTGTCGTTGGGAGTGACAACCATTGACATTGAGTCTTTGTTTCTGTTTTTAATAAGTTTGGTTACTGTTTTGAACCTTTTGGATCTGATTTGGTTAATGAGAATCATTAGGTTTATGTTAATTGCTTAGTTTTTCGGTATTTATGCTTGTGAATGATTTTTGAGTAATTGGATTGTGTTTGATGTTTGGATTGCCTTTGATTGCTTCTAAATTGGAGATGTACTTCTGATTTCAGTAGGTAACAAGGTTTAGTTAATGCTTGCTTGGAATTGTTTTAGTTTATGTTCTTTTGGGATTGTTTTGGAAAAAGTTAGGAACTAGGTCCTCTGACTGTAGCGTGACACTGCAGTTGGTAATCTGTCACCTGTCTCGACCACGTAACTTCTGTGGATCGACCCTGACTTCCACTGTTCTAAGTTTGTGTGTTAGGTATTTTCTTATTTTTGACCGCATGACGACCTCTGCGATGTCAAATTTTGGCGCCCTTGCCGGGGAGTTGTGAGCTTGAGAATAGGTGATTTGTAGGACTTTTAGTTTTTGAATTTTTTGGTTTTTGATTTCAGTTAGTTAGTAATTTTGGTTTTTGATTTCTCAGGCGTTTTGCATTAGTGCATGCGTACCCGTAGGGGTGAGCAATTATCCCCTTTGCATTTTGACTCAGAGATTGAGCGAACTGCGCGCAAGATCCGTGCACGTAGGCGTTTAAATACAATGAGTTTTAGTAATGCTAGTAGTAGTATAGTGAGTGTTGCCCAGGAACCCTCGAGTGAGGCAACGGGGATGTCATTTATTCCCCCGGTTTCAGAATTCCACATTGGGAGCACGAGTGCTACTGGTGGTGCAACTTCAGCCCCTGCACCTATACCTTCATGCACTCCGCCGTCGATTCCACCATTTCAACCTTTATCCCAACCTCAATCCACAAACCCATTTACATCTGCCATGTCTTGGGGAGCGCCGACCCGCGATGGCACCCCAGTATCTAGATAGCAGACACCCATTTCTCAACCAGCACCAGTACTTTTTAAACCACAAACCACATTTCGACCTATACCACCGTAGCAACAATATCAACAGCAACCACCTCAGCAGCAGTACCAGTATCAAGAGACTAAGGAGAGGTATGATGAAGAAGACGAAGGATGGGTTCCACCAGCACCACATCAACCATGGAACCGAGGTCGGGGACCTCCAAGAAGAGCACAGCAGCATCAACCACTACAACGTCAGCAGAGATATAATGATCATCACTTTTACGTTAATCCTGCTCAACCCTTGTATTTTGCACAACCGAGGGGGCAATCGGTTGCATCGCACTTCCAGCCACGGGAGTACGATGACTCGTCGCCCATTTACAGTCCTGATGATATAGAATCTCAAGTAGAAATTAGGCCTCAGTTGTTAGGGATATTACCGGAATTTAGGGGGTACAAACAGGATGACCCATACAATCACTTGTATGAGTTTATAGCAATAGCTAACGCTAACACCCCTAGGAACACCAATAAGAACATTTTTAGATTAAGATTGTTCCCATTCACTCTTAAAGACAAAGCCAAATATTGGTTTACGTCTTTGCCATCGAATATCATCACTACACGGGACCAACTCAAAGCTAAGTTCTTACAAGAGTTTTATCCGGCAAGCAAGACGACGGAAATCAGGAGGGCCATTCAGGATTTTCAGCAGAAGCCTGGAGAAGCTTTTCATGAAGCATGGGATCGTCTAAAGGAGTTGATGAGGTCGTGCCCTCATCACGATATTCCAAAGTGGCAACTGGTCAAGGTATTCTTTGAAGGAGCAAGTGAGACGAACCAAGCTATGATTAACGCATCATCTAGTGGCACTATTATGATGCAAGACCCGGAGGAGGCTTGGCGGTTTTTGGAACAGTTAAGTAATGGCTCCAAGGAGAATTTCTCTACAAGAAAGACGGTAGGCACAGCTGCAGCAATAGGAGCCAATGCCAACTGGAAAAAGGATGTAAAAAAGGAGATAAGCGAGCTCAATAAGAAATTCGATAGGCTTGTGTCTACTCTGCAGAATGGACCTCAGAGTCAGCCATAAGGAGGTCAAGCAGGACCAAAGACTCAAGAAGCAAATCAAGTCTATGGTCAGGGTCAAGGTCAATATGGCAATGGACGACCCTATAGACCATATAACCAAGGTCGGCAGAATTTCAATAACCAGAGGCAGAACAACTAACAAGGGCAATCATCCAACCCTCCCAGGCAGTATCAACCAGCAAACAATAGTGGTAATGCTAATGGAAATGGTAGCAGCAACAATAGGGGGCCCAATAACTCCATCAACAATGCCCCAGGGACTCAGGAGGATCTGGTCGCGAAAATGTATGAGATGTTCAAGACAACACAGCAGCAATCGCAGGCCAATGCGAAAGCCATCGTCAATATGGAGAGGCAAATCGCCCAAATGGCTGAAGACCAAAGAAAAAGAGATAATGGGAAGCTGCCAAGTACCACATAAGTCAATCCGACCCATTGTCAGCGGGCCGGAAAGGAACATGTCAACACTGTCGAGGCTGAATGGAGGAAGGTCACCCTGGAAGATCTGCTAGAATCAGGAAATGAAGCTGAGAGTGAAGAAGAAGAAGAAGTTAAGGAAAAGGTGGAAATTGAAAAGGAGAATAGGAAAGACACAGAATTAAAGGAAATTCCCGTTGAGAAGGAAACTCAACCAAAGGAGAACAAGGATGGCCAAGAGGAAAATCAGCCAATAATAGCTGGAATTAAACAAAGGAAGAAGGATAAGAAGGGAAAGACAAAGCAAGAAGCACCCAAATCGACGGGGTCGTCGATGAACCAACCCTTGTGGGATGAACTTAAGAACGCTCCTGAGGATACAAGAATTCTTCAGGAGATGTGCAAGAAAAATGGAAAAAGCAAGACTCCCACACCTAACACTGTGAGGTTGACAATTAAAGCTAGTGAGGCACTGTTGGGAACACTGCCCAAGAAAGAAAAGGATCCTGGGTCACCACTGATCACTGCTACTGTAGGAGATGTGGTCATTAGGAACACCTTGCTGGATTTGGGAGCAAGTGTGAATGTGCTATCGGGATACTTGTATGATAAATACAAGAATGAGGAATTAGAGCCGGCAAAGACCGTGTTACAGTTGGTTGACCAGTCAACCAAAGTATCTCGAGGTAAGCTGACCAATGTCATAGTGAAAGTTGGGGATTTCTTTTACCCAGTAGACTTTTTAGTCATGGAATATGAGAGTCAGGAGGATGCGCCCGCATTAATATTAGGACGTCCGTTCTTGGCTACAGCCGGCGCTATTATTGATTGCAAAACAGGAGATTTGGATATCTTCTTTGGGTCGAGAAAAAAAAGGTTAAATATGTTCGGAAGTCCCATATCTCTACCTCAAGGGTATGATGATAAGAATTTGGATAGAAACTTGCTGATAGAGCCTGGGGTTAGGGACAAAAGAAAAATATGGACGTGAAAGGGAGAAGGAGGAAAAGAGGAAGTTTTAAAGGAAACAAAGGAGCATCCGTTGTCCACCATTCACAAGGAGCAGCTCCTGGACATGATGGAGATGTTGGAGGCAAGGCACCAGCAGTATGAGAAAGATGCAAGGGAAAGAGAAGCAAAGGTCTTTCAACTTCTGGAAGCTCAGCAACAATGGATTAGCGGGGTTAGTGACAGGATGACTCAACTCACTTCATTGATGTCAATGATGGCTCACAATTTCATGCCAGATCACAAGAAGATGCCATCAGGAACTCAAGAAGAGCAGGAGTAGGAATGGTACGTCTGGCTCAAGACGTTAAACTTAGCGCTTGTTGAGAGGCAACCCATCTTTTCATAGGTTAGGTACTGTATTCTTAGGAGTAGTTAGGAAGATTATATCATCGTTATTTTCAGGTATGATTGGTCCAAGGCAAGTGTGGGGTTGTTTTGAAGAATTTGGATTTTTATTGACCGCGCCGTGGTCAGGCAAATTGCACGCCGCGAGATCGTAAACCAACCCGATGCGCAGGGGTTGATTTGGGAGTACGCGCACTGCGGTTCGCTCATATCCGCGCCGCAGGAATCGATCGGTCGGTTTCCGTTGATAATAAGGTAAGCCGCGACACTATTCACACACACCATACCGTAGAGATCTGAACATCGAAAATTTCTCGTGTTTTTTGTTGCTCATTTCATTCTCGCCACCAAGGTATGTCATTCTAACTAGCTTTTACCTATTAAAACTAGTGATTAGGCAGTTGATTTGGTTGATTTCTCCAAAAAAACTCAAAGACTTAGAAATCGCCAATGCTGACTCATAGGGTGTTTATTTTGCCAAATAATGACCCTAGATGAGTTAGTCTGTACTTAGGCTACCTTGTAGTGTAGTTGGATTGAGTTTAAACAGGTTAGATTGTGATTTTGGATTTGGAATTGGAAACAGCCACTCGCTGTGCCGCGCCGCGGTACGGTGGGGAAGAAAAGGACTTAAATTGCAAAAAAATTTCTTTTGTGCAGATGTCGTTCAGACTTGACCACCAGTTTCTCCAGTTCCCTGAGGGATTGGATAGCTTTGTGGAGTTTTCTAGTAGGAGGGATGCACTCGTAGGTCGCCGGGTTCTTGAGGCGACGATCATTGACCGATACATCCTTAGAGACGCGGGGCTTTGGGGAGAGATCGAGCCATTCCTCCACCGCACATGGACCCACGGGGAGGCATCATTTACTTGTCGAGGCTGGGATAGGCTCATGGCCAACCAGGACGACACGGTATACACCGAGCTTCTTTTGGAGTTCTTATCTACTGTCCGTTTTGCACCGGGGTCGACAGAGGCCCGTTCCAGACTGGTACGATTTAGATTAGGGGGAGTGCACAGGGAGTGCAATCTCCGGGAGTTTGGGAGGCGCACAGGCATCTATACAGAGGCAGACCTCCAGCACCGCTATTTCACGCAGTTTATCCAGGCATGCACTCAGGGGCAGCCCGCCAGGGCTGCCAATGCAGAGGTTTGGGCACCGTTGTCCAATGTGTTCTATGAGGCGGGGACATCCAGGGAGAGCCATCTCCGTGATCCGCTTCACCGACTCATGCAACGCATCGTCTCCACCTCCATCATGCACAAGGAGGGGGGCAAGAAGGTGTCTGGCGAGGACATGATGTATCTCTGGGTCCTCCTTGACCCCTCCCAGGTTCCTTCACCTCCCGTTCGCTCTAGCCGTCTCCCTTTCCACCCGTGCGACGGGTGCATCATCCAACAATCCTATGGCCCGCGGGGATTACATCACCCGCCTGGCCCGTTCGTACCGGATCCTTACTGCTCCTGTTGTGGCATCCTTGACCGCTTTACCTCCAGCTCGCACTACGGCACGAGCCCTGGAGAACATGGGGCTTATAGAGCAGCAGCGCCCAGGCCAGTTTGTGAGAGTGGCGACTGAGGCACCCCAGGACCCCAGCCAGCTTAGGACCAGCCGGGTAGGACACGCCGGAGACCGGAAGCACCAGCAGAGCCAGCACCACAGCCACAGCAGGAGGAGGCGACAGAGCTGAGGCGATTGCAGGATCGGGTCGCTAGGATGGAGGAGCAGTTGGAGTGGATCGGGGAGGTACTTTTGGAGTTAGCCACACAGCAGGGACACCGCCCCCGACCATTCCCAGCCCGAGCTCACGATCATGAGGCTGGTTCTTCCAGGCCACCAGGTGGCGATTGATGTATTTTTCTTATTTTTTTCTTTTTTTGGATATATGTACTGTAGTTATGATACTTTCTATTTTTGTTTATATTATATTTTGTTTGTTTGCATTTAATCTTTTTTATGAGTCATGCATGTGATACCAAAAATTGGAGGAGTTGTTTCAAACAAGTGTGGGGTCACCGTGCCCCCTTCACTTGTCTTGACCACCGGCGTGTTCACTGTTGCGCTACAACTCCAGAATGCGAAATCGAGTACCTTTTTGTTCGTATTTGTACCTGTGACACCGAGCACTAATCAAGCGATCTACCGTCCAAAGGGGTAACTCTTTCTCCCTTGTTTTGAATAATTTTTGTATAACGGGGACGTTGTACGGTTTTAAGTGTGGGGTGTGGACCGTCGAAAGAGTAGTGTTTTTGAAATTTTTGCGGAAATGACCAATTTTCAAAATTTTAGCAACTTTTTCAAAATTTTTAATAGGTTATAATTTTGAAATTAATAGTTTGTGATTGTTTATAGCATTAGTATTTTTCGAGAAATACTATGTAGTTGTAATCATGCTATTAGTTTAGTCAAATAAGTTGAGTTTTATGAGTCTAGAAGATTGGACCGTTTTAAGTTTGGGATTTAGGAAGGGATTGTCAATCACTGACCTTTGTTGTTCGAGCCGGTAAGACTAAAATGGGTGGGGCTTATGCACCTTGCCACCTAAGATCGTCTGGTCTGTGATGGTATTTCTGAAAGCTCGTTACACGGACAACATCGAAAGTCATGGATAGTTCTTTTATGGCCTTTAGAATCTGAATGAATACGTACACTTCATTGTGGACAGAATATTTGTAATCAAGGGTTCTCTAGAAAGTCATGAATTCCAAAGAACATTCTGATTATGTTTTCATGAACTATTTCACTCTAACTCATAAGGTAATAAGCTTTGAAACTGAACACAGTCAAAAATTGTTTGAGTCTTAGTTAATATCTATTAAAAACTCTCTTGCTTGGGGACAAGCAAGGCACAAGTGTGGGGTGTTTGACAACACCTAGTAATATCACATATTTTAGTTGTTGTTGAGCCCTATTCTTAGTGAAATTATATCATATACATCGTGGTATTCTCACTTTTCGTGCCAGCACTTGTTTGGAAAGAAATAATGAAAACAGGGACCAAAAGCGTGCAATTTGGAAGAAGTTTGAAGATCAAGGTAAAATCAGGCAAAGACGTACGTGCGTCGCGGAATTCACCAAGACGGGGCGCGGGTATGAGGCGGTGGAAAGAATTTAAATTCCGATAAAACGGGGATAAACCCCTACGCGCGACACGGGATCCACTTATGCCCGGCGCGGTCTCGAGATTTTTGCAACTATAAATAGAGGCTCTTAGGTCGAAAAAAGCAGCGAAGACCTGGTGTGAAATCGACCCCCAAGGCTCTTTGACTCCGAGATTTAGCTTCAGCAACCATCTTTTGGTATTTTCATGTTTTTATCTTTAATTTTCAATTAGTTAAATAGTTAGTGATAGTGGCTAGTGTCGTTGGGAGTGACAACCATTGACATTGAGTCTTTGTTTCTGTTTTTAATAAGTTTGGTTACTGTTTTGAACCTGTTAGATCTGATTTGGTTAATGAGAATCATTTGGTTTATGTTAATTGCTTAGTTTTTCGGTATTTATGCTTGTGAATGATTTTTGAGTAATTGGATTGTGTTTGATGTTTGGATTGCCTTTGATTGCTTCTGAATTGGAGATGTACTTCTGATTTCAGTAGGTAACAAGGTTTAGTTAATGCTTGCTTGGAATTGTTTTACTTTATGTTCTTCTGGGATTGTTTTGGAAAAAGTTAGGAACTAGGTCCTCTGACTGTAGCGTGACACTGCAGTTGGTAATCTGTCACCTGTCTCGACCACGTAACTCCTGTGGATCGACCCTGACTTCCACTGTGCTAAGTGTGTGTGTTAGGTATTTTCTTATTTTTGACCGCATGACGACCGCTGCGATGTCACGTACCGGTAGGGGTGAGCAATTATACCCTTTGCGTTTTGACTCAGAGATTGAGCGAACTGCGTGCAAGATCCGTGCACGTAGACGTTTAAATACAATGAGTTTTAGTAATGTTAGTAGTAGTATTGTGAGTGTTGCCCAGGAACCCTCGGGTGAGGCAACGGGGTTGTCATTTATTCCCTCGATTTCAGAATTTCACATTTGGAGCACGAGTGCTACTGGTGGTACGGCTTCAGCCCCTGTACCTATACCATCATGCACTCCGCCGTCGATTCCGCCATTTCAACCTTTATCCCAACCACAATCCACAAACCCATTTACATCTACCATGTCTTGGGGAGCGCCGACCCGTGATGGCACCCCAGTATCTAGACAGCAGACACCCATTTCACAACCACCACCAGTACTTTTTAAACCACAAACCACATTCCAACCTATACCACCGCAACAACATTACCAACAACAACCACCTCAGCAGCAGTACCAGTATCAAGAGGCTGATGAGAGGTATGAGGATGAAGACGAAGGATGGGTTCCACCAGCACCACAGCAACCATGGAACCGAGGTCGGGGACCTCTAAGAAGAGCACAGCAGCATCAACCACTACAAGGTCAGCAGAGATATAATGATCATCATTTTTATGGTAATCCTGCTCAACCCTTGTATTTTGCACAACCGAGGGGGCAATCAGTTGCATCGCACTTCCAGCCACGGGAATATGATGACTTGTCACCCATTTACATTCCAGAAAATATAGAATCACAAGTAGAAATTAGGCCTCAGTTGTTAGGGATATTACCGGAATTTAGGAGGTACAAACAGGATGACCCATATGAGTTTATAGCAATAGCCAACGCTAATACCCCTAGGAATACCAATAAGAACATCTTTAAATTAAGATTGTTCCCATTCAGTCTGAAAGACAAAGCCAAATATTTGTTCACGTCTTTGCCATCGAATAGCATCACTACATGGGACCAACTCAAAGCTAAGTTCTTACAAGAATTTTATCCTGCAAGCAAGACGACGGAAATCAGGAGGGCTATTCAGGATTTCCAGCAGAAGCCTGGAGAAGCTTTTCATGAAGCATGGGATCGTCTAAAGGAGTTGATGAGGTCGTGCCCTCATCACGATATTCCAAAGTGGCAGCTGGTCAAGGTATTCTTTGAAGGAGGAAGTGAGATGAATCAAGCCATGATCAACGCTTCATCTAGTGGCACTATTATGATGCAGGACCTGGAGGAGGCCTGGCAGTTTTTGGAACAGTTAAGTAATGGCTCTAAGGCAAATTTCTCCACAAGAAAGACGGTAGGCACAGCTGCAGCAGTGGGAGCCGATGTCGATTGGAAAAAGGATGTAAAGAAGGAGATAAGTGAGCTTGATAAGAAATTCGATAGACTCATGTCTACTCTGCAGAATGGACCTCAGAGTCAGCCACAAGGAGGTCAAGGAGGACCAAAGACTCAAGAAGCAAATCAAGTCTATGGTCAGGGTCATGGTCAATATAACAATAGACGACCCTATAGACCATATAACCAAGGTCAGCAGAATTTCAATAACCAGAGGCAGAACAACTAACAACGGCAATCATCCAACCCGCCCAGGCAGTATGAACCGGCGAACAATAATGGTAATGCCAATGGAAATGGTAGTAGCAACAATAGGGGGCCCAACAACTCTATCAACAATGCCCCAGGAACTCAGGAGGATCTAGTCGCGAAAATGTATGAGATGTTCAACATAACGCATCAGCAATCGCAGGCCAATGCAAAAGCCATCGTCAATATGGAGAGGCAAATCGCCCAAATGGCTGAAGACCAACTAAAAAGAGATAATGGGAAGCTGCCCAGTACCACAGAAGTCAATCCAAACCATACTCAGCGAGCGGGGAAGGAGCAGGTCAACGCTGTCGATGCAAAATGAAGAAAGGTGACTATGGAAGATCTGCTAGGTCATGAAAGTGGAATATAGGGAACAAATAGGGAAGAGGAAGCTAAAAATGAAAATGAAAGCAAAGAAGATGTTAATATTGAAGTCAAAAAAGTTAAAGTTGAAAAGGATGTACAAGAAATTCCAGTTGAGAAGGAGCCTCAACCAAAGGAGGACAAGGATGTCCAAGAGGAAAAGCAACCAATAATAGCTGGAATTAAACAAAGGAAGAAGGACAAGAAAGAGAAGAAAAAGCAGGAAATGTCCAAATCGACAGGGCCATCAATGAACCAACCCTTGTGGGATGAGCTTAAGAACGCTCCTGAGGATACAAGAATTCTTCAGGAGATGTGTGAGAAAAACGGAAAAAGCAAGATTCCGCACCTGACACTGTGAGGTTGACCATCAAGGCGAGTGAGGCACTGTTGGGAACATTGCCTAAAAAGGAGAAGGATACTGGATCACCACTGATTACTGCTACCGTAGGAGATGTGGTCATTAGGAATACCTTATTAGATTTGGGGGCAAGTGTGAATGTGCTACCGGGATATTTGTATGATAAATACAAGAATGAGGAATTAGAGCCGGCAAAGACCGTATTACAGCTGGCTGATCAGTCAACCAAAGTATCCCGGGGTAAGTTAACCAATGTCATAGTGAAAGTTGGGGATTTCTTTTACCCATTGGACTTCTTGGTTATGGAATACGAGAGTCTGGAGGACGCGCCTGCGCTAATATTAAGACGACCATTTTTGGCTACAGCAGGTGCCGTCATTGATTGCAAAACAGGAGATTTGGATATCTTCTTTGGGTCGAGAAAAAGAAGGTTAAATATGTTCGGGAATCCCATATCTCTACCTCAAAGGGTGTGATGACAAGAATTTGGACAATAACTTGATGATGGAACCAGGGATTAGGGACAAAAGTAAAATATGGACGCGAACAGGAGAAGGAGGAAAAGAGGAAGTTTTAAAGGAAACGAAGGAGCATCCGTTGTCCACCATTGACAAAGAGCAGCTGCTGGACATGATGGAAATGTTGGAGGTGATCGCAGTCGTTGATGCAATCAAAAATAAACCTTAAACGCACTAATTAGCTAGGGCAAGTAAGGGTCGAATCCACGAGGAGCTTATGGTTAACAATCTAGTTCTAACAGATTTAAAAGCAAACAAATTCAGACAAACAAATACTACAAAAGGTTTAATTCAATCAGAGAAAAGGGTGATCACTCCCGGTTTCAGTTTTGATTCCTAACAATGTATTATATCAGATTTTACTAATTTTGCGTTCATTCAGATTACATAGACATAACCGTACTGTTACTGACTAAATCTGGGATCAAACTATGTAAAATCTGCACCCTCCGTCCTACACACCACTATGGATGATTTGGCACGGTGGGGAAGATCACAATAGAGTTGTCTTACACTCAATCAAGCAACAATTTAAGAACAAGTAATGGAAGTCTAGTCATATGATTTAAAAGCAAACAATCCAAACACTGTGTTCATGAATCTAAAAAGTTCAAATCTAAATACAATACTGAAAGGAAATCAAAACCTACTCCCGGTTGTGATCACGGGATGATTCAGCTACTCATGGTTGGAACTGATGCAAACACTGTGCTGGAGATGATGAACATGTCTGGATCTTCAAAACTTCAGAGATTCTGGCTTGATCTTGATGCAAAAGAGGTTTAATTTGAGATTGGGAATTGTTTGGGGATGATTTGGGAGTGTTTTAGACCTTGGAAAACTGTCCAAACCCTGGGAAATTCGTCTGGAGGCTGCCTTGGGTCGATCCGGTCAAGTTCCATTAAATAAAGTGGCTTAAATAAAGCAATTTAGGGCATTCTACGCGGCAGCGTCCTAGGCCAGCGTCCCAGACGCCCCTGGGACGCTGTGTGTATTTCTTCAGCAGTTACGACGAGCAGCGTTCCACGACGAGACGTCCCGAAAACACCCGGCGTCCTAGGCCAGCGTCCCAGACGCCACCTAGGACGCTGACGGGCTTCCTCGCGCATCTGGCTTGCTTTTTCCCTTCAAAATGGCCCAGAGTTCCAGGTCAGCGTCTGGGACGCTGCTGGGACGCTGCCTGGGACGCTGCTAGGACGCTGAGCTTTTTCTCCCGCTTCCGGTGTCCGTTTAATGCGTGGTTTTCGCCCAAAATTTCCGTTTTTCAATCCCTGCATGTAATTCACTCAATTCCATCAAAAGTAGGGCCATTCTTGGTTCAATAAAGCTTAATTTATCATGTTAATCACGTATTACGTTAAACCAAAATGGCCCGATCAAACATCCCCAACTTATCTCTTTCTCGTCCCGAGAAAGACTCAACAAAATCAGAATTCAGGTCCAGTCCATAAAATAACAAGCAATCAAAGAAAAGTAGACATTCCAGTATTGCATACGCCTGTGTCCATTGCCAGCCCGGATGTCCGTTTATTTGAAGTGCAAAGCACTATTTAGTGATCTTAAAATTTCTTCACCCTGCAAACGGCTAAGTCAAAAATTCATTTTTCAAAAGTCTCTCCAAAGATACCAAGTTTACCTCCCCCTGCGGTTTCTCCAGTGACATGGTACGGTTAGTCCTTTTTGGTTACTGCATTCTGTCCAGATTCCTATGGTTCTTCTTTTTTTTATTGGTCCTTTTTATTTATTATTATTTTTTTTTCTTTTTTTCTCTCTCTCTTTTTTTTCTTTTGCCGCATTACAACCATATTAAATTTATACTTTTACTCATTTGCCATTTTTACTTTTCCATTTGATTTGCATTCGTAGAACTTCAGTTGTGATCTATGTCTCAGAATATTTTGCTCCGAGTATAATATTCATATTTAAAGTTGATGGTGGACGTGAAAACCTGAAATGGAGTACACCAGGTCCCAGGTACGCAACAACCCCAAACAGCGGAATATAGATCGTTAATTTAAAATTACTTATATGCAATCTACTTTTCAAGTGAGTCTTGCCTTTTTGCGCGGCTTCCAAGAGGGGTCACCTACGGGTTGCCGGTTACTCAGCAAGATACTTATCAAAGTTCCGAAGGTATATTCATAATCAAGCTGTTGGTGGACGTGGAAACCTGAAATGGGGTGCACCAGATCCCAGGTACGCAACAGCCCGAACAACGGAATATAGATTACAAAAATAGGGACATCTAAGGTCGTGCGGTCATAGAATGCAGTAGGAATCTTTATAGGCAATTTCAAGAACCATGCCATCAGGGTTCTTTAAACAGGGTATCTCTAGAGAAACTTTTGAAACATAAATTTTTATAAAAAAAAAAACAGTTTACAACTTGAAGTTAAAACATTTTTGTCCATTTGTTACTTGAACCGGACAGGCAACCACAGAAATATACATTAGCTAGAATGTCACTTTTATCTCATCACCTGCTATTCCATGTCCAGTCCCTTTTATTCAATCATTTTTCGTTTTGCCGAGTCACAACCGGGACAAAAAGGAAGAAAAACTCGGGGACAGTTCATCAAGTTCCAAAATTTCATCATCAGAGTACATCCAAATCCATATTAAAAGTTTTAAACTAACACAACCAAAACAAACACAACCGAGAGAAATAAAAGAAAAAAAATAGCAAAGAAGAGTGATTCACCTAGTAATTTGATGGTAGAGGAGGCTTAAAATTTTCATTTGGGTCCGAACAAAACCGAAAATTTTGGATTTTTTTATGTGTCGATTTCTTCAATCTTTCATCTTTCCTCGGTTTATTGTCACTCATTCAAGTGCACTCCTCCCCAACTTTGAGCGTTTGGATCGTCCCCGATGCAACAAAAATTATCCTACAAAAAACAAAAACGAAACTACAAGCAGAATATTAAATAAAAAATAAAAAATAACCCTCAATTTCGCCAGGGATCGCGATTGCACTTGGCACGTGCAACAAGCCTTTTAAACCCCTAGGTTGCCCCTAGTGGACGAGTGAAGTCTCGTGAGGGTTTGCAGTGAACACACCCACAAAGTTCGCAGGTTGCCTCCCGTAAAGCGCTAAGTTTAACGTCTTCAGCCAGACAGATACATGTACCATGCTTCACGGAGGATCGTATGTCAGTTGACTTTTTTGAAAAACAATCATGTTGTGGTGATATGGTGTCATATATTTCTCTTTATCTTCAAACAACTCACATTCTTGAGTTTCACCCGGATCAAATGGCATGTCAACTTTGACCTTATCAAATCCTGGTCTTTTACCTTTGACTCTTCTGAAAGAGCACTTAAACCTTGTTTTGAACTGGCATGCATTTCTCCTTGGAGTGAAGTTCTTTAACCGACTCTTGATACCACCGACCACTTTCATCTTTGATTTGTAGGATCGTGTGGTATAATGTTTCTTTTTCCACATTCTTTTCTTCACATGTTGACTCCTAATGTTATCCATGTCTTTTAACCTGTTACAAGAGAAAAGTTTCTCCAGATCGTCGGTAGTGTCAGCGAGCATATTTGCAGTATGCTCATAGAAGTAATCATCCATAGTATTGATTACAAACAAGTCACCACCGACCGGAGGATCATTAGTACATCTAAATAGTTGAAGTTCAAATTTTTGGTTTCTAAATGTCACATCAATGACACCTTCTTGGCAACTAATTTGGGCATAGATAGTTGTCAAAATGGGACGATTAATGATGGCATTTGGTTTTTTTAATATGTCCAGTCTTTTACAATCTATCTCAAAAATGTCAACAAGAATTTGCTTTTCGGGTTCTTTGAATTTCGTTTGGTTGGGGGTGGTATTAGACTCCACTGACCCCTCCCCAACTTTGAGTGTTTCTAGTTCTTGGAAAATTATTTGAGATGTTTCCGATTCAAATTCAGATTTTTCTTGGTTAATTGTTTCTAATTCAATATATTCCTCATTAATTGATACATAATCCTCCACCACAACCTCATAATCAGGTGGTGTAGGTTTATGTACATTAATGTCAAAAGATTCATCACTACACAAGTTAGTTACCTCATCTGCTTGCATAGTATCTGAATGATCGTCCGATGGTTGTTGTTGCAGTTGCTCCACCATTTGTTCCAATTGATTTTCGAGAATTGAAATTGCTTTGGAGTTGTTTTCCTCTTGTTTGAAGCCTTCCTTCAATAATTCCATCATCAGATCCAACTTCTTGTCAAGTGAAGACTCGTGTGATATTTCTTGATTTACTAGAAAATACCCATCATGTGGATTTTCGTCCGAATTGATGCTCCTCCACCAATCATCATCATATGGATATTGTTGTGGCATTGGACTATAAAGGTCATAATAACCTTGATCCATGCCGAGATAATCACCCATTGTTCTTCGTTCATCCATGATAGAAAGTGCAATGGGGAAAATTGTCCCAAATTGATATTACGCAAGAAAAACCTATAAGAATTTGAAAAGACAAACACAAAGCAAACACGTAAACTAGAACAAAATTGACTCAAAATAGAACTAAGTTGCTAAGCGCAATAGCTCCCCGGCAACGGCGCCAAAATTTGATCGCAGTCGTTGATGCAATCAAAAATAAACCTTAAACGCACTAATTAGCTAGGGCAAGTAAGGGTCGAATCCACGAGGAGCTTATGGTTAACAATCTAGTTCTAACAGATTTAAAAGAAAACAAATTCAGACAAACAAATACTACAAAAGGTTTAATTCAATCAGAGAAAAGGGTGATCACTCCCGGTTTCAGTTTTGATTCCTAACAATGTATTATATCAGATTTTACTAATTTTGCGTTCATTCAGATTACATAGACATAACCGTACTGTTACTGACTAAATCTGGGATCAAACTATGTAAAATCCGCACCCTCCGTCCTACACACCACTATGGATGATTTGGCACGGTGGGGAAGATCACAATAGAGTTGTCTTACACTCAATCAAGCAACAATTTAAGAACAAGTAATGGAAGTCTAGTCATATGATTTAAAAGCAAACAATCCAAACACTGTGTTCATGAATCTAAAAAGTTCAAATCTAAATACAATACTGAAAGGAAATCAAAACCTACTCCCGGTTGTGATCACGGGATGATTCAGCTACTCATGGTTGGAACTGATGCAAACACTGTGCTGGAGATGATGAACATGTCTGGATATTCAAAACTTCAGAGATTCTGGCTTGATCTTGATGCAAAATAGGTTTAATTTGAGATTGGGAATTGTTTGGGGATGATTTGGGAGTGTTTTAGACCTTGGAAAACTGTCCAAACCCTGGGAAATTCGTCTGGAGGCTGCCTTGGGTCGATCCGGTCAAGTTCCATTAAATAGAGTGGCTTAAATAAAGCAATTTAGGGCATTCTACGCGGCAGCGTCCTAGGCCAGCGTCCCAGACGCCCCTGGGACGCTGTGTGTATTTCTTCAGCAGTTACGACGAGCAGCGTTCCACGACGAGACGTCCCGAAAACAGCCGGCGTCCTAGGCCAGCGTCCCAGACGCCACCTAGGACGCTGACGGGCTTCCTCGCGCATCTGGCTTGCTTTTTCCCTTCAAAATGGCCCAGAGTTCCAGGTCAGCGTCTGGGACGCTGCTGGGACGCTGCCTGGGACGCTGCTAGGACGCTGAGCTTTTTCTCCCGCTTCCGGTGTCCGTTTAATGCGTGGTTTTCACCCAAAATTTCCGTTTTTCAATCCCTGCATGTAATTCACTCAATTCCATCAAAAGTAGGGCCATTCTTGGTTCAATAAAGCTTAATTTATCATGTTAATCACGTATTACGTTAAACCAAAATGGCCCGATCAGGAGGCAAGAGACCAGCAATACGAGAAAGATGAAGGGAAAGAGAAGCAAAGGTCTTTCAACTTCTGGAAGCCCAGCAACAATGGATTAGCGGAGTTAGTGACAGAATGACTCAACTCACTTCATTACTGTCAATGATGGCTCACAATTTCGCACCAAATCACAAGATGAAGGCACCAGAAATTCAAGAAGAATAATAGGAATAGTACGTCTGGCTGAAGACGTTAAACTTAGCGCTTGTTGGGAGGCAACTCATCTTTCATAGGTTAAGTATTGTATTTTTTTGGAGTAATTAGGAAGATTATATCATCGTCATTGCAGGTATTATTGGTCCAAGGCAAGTGTGGGGTTGATTTGGAGAAAAATTGAACTTTCGAAAACCAACCCGATGCGCAGGGGTTGATTTGGGAACACGCGCACCGCGGTTTGTTCATATCCGCGCCGCGGGAAATGATCAGTCAGTTTTCTTCGATAAAAAGGTAAACCGCGACACTATTCACACACATACACGCCGTGGAGCTTTAATCATCAGAAATTTTCTCGTGTTTTTCTTGCTCATTTCATTCCCACGATCGAGGTACGTCATTCTAACTAGTTTCTACTTGTTAAACTAGCGATTAAGCAGCTGATTTGGGTGATTTCTCCAAAAACTCAAAAACTTAGAAATCGGCAATGCTGGCCCGTAGGGTGTTTTGTTTGCCAAATAATCACCCGAGAAGGGCTAGTCGGCGTTTAGGCTACCTTGTAGTGTGTTTGGATCGAGTTATTAGGCAAAAATCAACGAGTTGGGTTTTGGATTTTGGAACAGTCGCTCGCCGTGCCGCGCCCTGGTCCTTGGGTCGCGCCGTGGCTCGGTGGAGAAGAAAAGGACTAAATTTGCAGAAATTTTTTTTGTGGCTGTTTTTGTGCAGATGTCTTTCAGACTTGACCACCAGTTCCTCCAGTTCCCTGAGGAATTGTACAACTCCATGGAGTATAGTTCCAGGAGGGATGCGCTTATTGGTCGCCGGGTTCTCGAGGCGACGATCATTGACCGGGATATCCTCAGAGATGCAGGGCTTTGGGGCGAGATCGAGTCGTTCCTCCACCGCACATGGACCCACGGGGATGCTTCATTCACTTGTCGTGGTTGGGATACGCTTATGGCCAACAAGGAGGACACCGTGTACACCGAGCTTCTTTTGGAGTTCCTATCTACTGTCCGTTTTGCACCGGGGTCGACAAAGGCCAGGTCCAGACTTGTCCGATTTCGATTGGGGGGAGTCCCAAGGGAGTGTAGTCTCCGGGATTTTGGGAGACGCACGGGTATCTACACGGAGGCGGACCTCCAGCACTAGCATTTTGCGCCTTTTCTTCGGGATGTGTTCAGGGGCAGCCCGCCAGGGATGCCAATGCAGATGTTTGGGCAACTTTGTCCAACGTGTTCAATGAGGCGGGGTCGGCCAGGGAGAGCCAGCTCCGTAATCCGCTTCACCGGCTCATGCACCGCATCGTCTCCACCTCCATCATGCATAGGGAGGGGGCGAGAAGGTGGCAGGGGATGACATGACGTATCTCTAGGTGCTCCTTGACCCCTCCAGGTTCCTCCACCTCCCGTTTGCTCTAGCCGTCTCTTTATCCACCAGTGCGACGGGTGCATCAGCCAGCAGTCCTCTGGCCTGTGGGTATTTCATCACTTGCCTGGCCCGTTTATACTGGATCCTCACAGCCGCGACTGTGGCCACATTGACTGCTTTACCTCCAGTTCACACCACGGCGCGAGCTCTGGAGAACATGGGGCTGATCGAGCAGCAGCGCCCGCCCAGGCCAGTACGTGAGGGCCGCGACCGAGGCACCCGAGGCTCCCAGCCAGCATACGCCCAGCCAGGCAGGAGACGCTGGAGACCCGACCCACCAGCACCAGAGCCCCAGCCACAGTTATCCGATGTGCTGGCGGCCATCCAGGACCTGAGACAGAGGATGTACTATACCTATGATACTACTATCTTTCTTTTTGTTTATTTTTATTTGTTTGCATTTAATCTTTTTGTGAGTTATGCATGTGATACCAAAAATGGGGGAGTTGTTTCAAGCAAGTGTGGGGTCACCGTACCCCCTCCACTTGCTTTGACCACTGGCATGTTCACTGTTTCGCTACAACTCCAGAACGCTAAATCAAGGACCTTTTTGTGCGCATTTGTACCTGTGACACCGAGTACTAATCAAGCAGTTTCACCGTCCAAAGGAATAACTCTTTCTCCCTTGTTTTGAATAATCTTTGTACAACGGGGACGTTGTACGGTTTTAAGTGTGGGGTGTGGACGGTCGAAAGAGTACTTTTAAATTTTTGCGGAAAATGACCGATTTTCAAACTTTTTAGCAACTTTTTCAAAATTTTTAATAGATTGTAATTTCGAAACGAAGGGTTTGTGAATGTTATAGCATTGGTATTTTTCGAGAAATACTTTTTAGTTGTTATCATGCTATTAGTTTAGTCAAATAAGTTGAGTTTTAGGAGTTAGACGATTGGGATATTTTAGGATTGGAATTTAGGAAGGAATTGTCAATCTGTGGCCTTTGTTGTTCGAGCCGGTAGGTCCGAAAAGGGTGGCCTCGAAGAGGCACTTATGCACCTTACCACCTAAGGTCGTCTGGTTTGGGATGGTATTTCTGAAAGCTCGTTACACGAACAACATCGAAAGTCATGGACAATTCTTTAATGGCCTTTAGAATCTGAATGAGTACGTACACTTCAATATGGACAGAAAATTTGAAATCAAGGGTTCTTTAGAAAGCCATGAATTCCAAAGAACATTCCGATTATGTTTTCACAAACTATTTCACTCTAACTCCTAGGGCAATATTCTTTGAAATTGAACAGATTCAAAAATCGTTTGAGTTTTAGTTAAAATCTATTAAAAACTCTCTTGCTTGGGGACAAGCAAGGCACAAGTGTGGGGTGTTTGACAACGCCTAGTAATATCAAATATTTTAGTCGTTGTTGAGCCCTATTCTTAGTGAATTTATATCATATATCTACTGGTATTACTCACTTTTGTGCTAGTGCTATTGTGCAAGAAAAAGATGAAAATAGGGACAAAAAACGTACAATTTGGAAGAAGTTTGAAGATCAAGGCAATATCAGGCGAATTCGCACGCGCGCCGCGGGATTCACAAAGGCGCGACGCGGTGTTGAGGCGGCGGAGAAAATTCAAATGCCGATAAAACGGGGATAAACCTATACGCGCGCCGCGGGATCCAGTTTTGCGCGGTGCGGCCTCGTGATTTTTGCAACTATAAATAGAGGGTTTTAGGTCGAAAAAATCAGCGAAGGCTTGGTATAAAATCGACTCCCAAGACTCTTTGACTTCGAATTTTTGCTTCAGCAACCGTTGTTTGGTATTTTTATGTTTTTATCTTTAATTTTCAATTAGTTTCATAGTTAGTAACATTTGGCTAGTATCTTTTGGAGTGAAAACCATTGATACTTAGTTTTAGTTTCTGTTTTAAACATTTGGGGTTACGGTTTTGGACCCTTTTGGATCTGAGATTTTGATTAATGAATCATTTGGTTGATAGCAATTGCTTCTTTTCGGTATTTTATGCTTTGGAATGATTTTGGATGTTGATTTGTGATTGAATGTTGATTTAATCTTGATTGTTTTGAATTTCAGTTCTGATTTCAGTAACTAATTAGGATTAGTATTGGTTTGGAGTTTAGTTTAGTGGATGCTTGTTTGGAATTATTGGAATTTATGATTTTTGGGATTTATTGGCAAAAGTTAGGAACTAGATCCTCTGACTGTAGCGTGACACTGCAGTTGGTAATCTGTCACGTGTCTCAACCATGTAACTCCTGTGGATCGACCCTGACTACCATTATACTAGTGTGTGTTAGGTATTTTCTTATTTTTGACCGCACGACGACCACTGCGATGTCACCAAACCCTAGTTCCACTGGCTAGTCATTTATTCAACTATTGAATAATTACAAAACCAGCCCCTGCACTTTTAATTAATTAAATTAATCTCCAAATTAATACCAATTAATTCTAGATTAATTTCTAATTAACCAATATAGTTTCTAATTAATATGTTAACACTTAAATATATTAATAAACTATTTATTTTATTTCTATTGATTTATTAAATATTTAATAAATCAACCTTTCTCTCTCTACTGAATTCTGTACCAAACCTCCTGCTATGAGGGCAACCCAAATGGACTTTGCTTCTATTAACAAGACAAATACAATTATAAGTCATGGCTTAGACACCTAATCAAACAGTCTCCCACTTGGATAAGTCTATGACTTTAATTGTCCATTTACCTTTTGATTAACTAACAAACCACAGCTTCCTAGAAACTGCTGCCGAACTCTGACCCAGTCAGTTCTGTCCAAAGATAACTGATCATATGATCCTCCGTCCAACAAGATATTTTCAGACATGAGACATGGATTGAGATCAATCTCTGTCCGATACTCTGTTTCCCGATTTCCGATTCTGCATATGACTTATGACTTAGTTGAACACATCAACTCAGTCCTGGCTGGCCAGCACTTTAGTCAACTTCAAAATCATCGAGAGGCCAACAGATATCTATTTCCCGTTAAGGTCAAGGGAAGAATAAGCTTCGACTGATATGCTTATATCTTTTAGCAGAAAAATCGCTCACAACAGCACGTTTTATAACATCGACTTACCGATGCGGTTTCGTACTATCAATGAACAACCACCTTGCAAATTATAACTCATATCTCTCCACTTTAATATCATAAGATATTATCGTCTCAACATTGCTCGTGATGTAATCCATGAAGCAATCTATTGAGCACGGGTTTATCCAATACTTAAATCTCCATTTCCAAGTACTCATGAATGTTGCAGCAATCTTATTGCTATGTCTAACTCCTTATATAATCTACAACCTAATTCATGACAGTCTTGATTCAATACTTACTTCCCAAAGCATGAGCGACTGTGGACCTTTTGAATAATTAAATTATTCGGGAAGTAAAACATGCAAAATCGAAACATAAGATCTGACTAGCAGCAACTCTTGCTTATTACCAAGTCTCCACGAGGTAATCACCAAGTCGGATTTATCATAAACTATTATCGGTTTCTTACTTTCTATTAAACTTTCGATTCAATTTTATATCTATGTCTATATTAAATGTTCTTCACTCTTTCCATGTATCCAAAATGTTATACATCGATACATATTATTGCAGATAACTCGATCGGACATTTTTCCGATGATATCTCAATATATCATTTACTCCTTATTCCTAACTCTATTCCGGGACCGCTGGTGTGAGCTGTGACTTCTCATGGTTCTCAGGATCTTTAGTCCAGATGACTGCACCCTAAGACTATTTCGAGAGGTTATGATGTGCCGGTGAACCACATGCGCTCCATCAGAACACTAACGAAACTCTTCAAGCATGAAGTCCTTAACCACAACGTACTGATAATAACAATTTCAGAAATCTTTACCCAAAATATTATTATATTTACCCCAATCATTTCTCAATGATTTCTCACGCGTGCTTAACTAATCCTTTCAGTATTCCAAGCCAGGTTGTGTCCTGAGTCTAACTTACTATGCTCCATGCATTAAGTCATCAGGACCAGTTCATGACACTTTTGATCGATCCAAGAAGCTCGCGGGATCAGATCTATTCCTTTCTGAATCCTTTCAGAATCTAAGGGTTATATATAACCCTCGTGTCACGACATTCGAAAACGATTTCCTTTTAGAGACTCTTTCTCATCAAGATCATGCTTATACTGGCTAGGTCGATACTGACGATTTCATCTATCCGATAGATGTCTGTGAGTGTATGTACCTTCTTGATATCTCTCATGCCAAGTCATTACACTTTGCAATGATAGGAAACTCCTTTCCTGAGTTTATGCATCTTGAATCTCATCAGGATCATATTGGCAGAGGTTTCATCTATCTAATAGATGTTTGCAACCACTTGAGTACTCCATATCCCTATTGAGTCTTTCATAGCGAATCATCTCTTAATCCCAAGTCATTACACTTTGCAATGATAAGAGATGTTTCCTAGAACCAGTATGTAACCGACATACAGTGATAGGCAGATAACAACGATGCTCCCACTGGCTTTGACATGGTTATAGGACTGTTTTAGACTATTCACAAGTCCAAACGTTTTCGCATATTTGGAGAATTCCAAAATTTAAACCTTCTGACATATTCCTAGGAATCTTTTAGACTATTTCCAAAATCCAAACCTTTTGGCATACTTTGAGAATTCGAATATCCTTTCTTGCGAGATGCCCGTGGGATGAATCCCGGGCCCCTGCACCTTTTGCATCGGCATGCTCTTTGTGAGTCTCTATTAGTGTGCCAGTAAACCGCACACGCTCCACTAACGACTCACACTGTGCCACACAGTATCCGTTTAGATTTCATCTTCTATTGAGAGTGTTTTTCTCAGAATCAATTGCTTGACTCCGAGTATCAACTCACTCAACCAGATGTTTGGTAATTACAATTTCTATGTTGCCTTCTTTTGATGATTCAATTACTCCCACTTGTTTTTAGACCAGGTGTAAAATCAACCAAACCGTCACATAGATTGTGTCTCGCCCTAAGGTTCTCTTATTTGACAGCAACCGGGCTCACCAATGCTTCCAAGTAGTCGGTTTATATATCCGTACCAACTTTAGTGTTTTACCACTAACTGGTGTGTCACCTAGATCATAACATCTTATGACGGTGACCAACTCTACTGGTCAAGCGAAGAGAAAGGTATGTCAGGTTTAACGGGAATCTGATTCTAGGTCAAGGCCCAGTGATGACTAAGGTTCTTTCACTTGGCTAATCCCTGAACTCCTTCAGGATTATTCTTGCTCCCACTGTTTCCTTAGAATATGAGCTCTTTCTAAAAGGACTATTCTTTCAATGGAAAATCGGGATGGCCAAGGAAACACACTGCTGATTAGCATTAGGCATGTTAGGAGGTTCAGACGAACACTACATAACCTTGGACTTTCCATGTACAAGTAGGGTCAAACCCTGCTTTACATATCAGACGGTGCCTGCACAACCTATTTAATCTAAGATGTGGTCTGCATATGCTTTTATGGTCTCACTGGTTTAATATCTAATATTATCAAAAACTAATTAGAGGTGTATCTCATACATTAATGATCAAACCATTTCGACCAATGCCCCGTTATCTTCCCTAAGACACGTTATAACTATTAATGTTCCTGGAAGAGGATGAACTGTGAAACCCTTTTCTCAATTTATGTTATTACTCAGACTCTGTTGATCTTATACTTCCTTTGAATTCCTTGAACCATTCAAGGTTTCAATCAATCGCTTATTCTGATAAGCGAAGCCATATTTGCCATACCAATTGGCAAATACTATGAAGTATAACTAATTGTGTTTTTCATTGAAGATTAATAACTAATGTGTCCATCGCTCACAATCTTCATGTCTTTTACATCTCTATGTAAATTGATGACTTTGTTAACTTGTTCAAGATATACATTCATCACATGACTCTAAGTCGGTTGATTCCAAAATCCTGTCCATTGGATCTTGGGTGATGCATTTCTTACAACATCTGATTTTAATAAGAAATCAATTCATCATATGACTCTAAGTCAAATGATTCCAAAGTCCTGTCCAACTGGACCTTTGGTTGAAATGATTCCTATAAAATTTTACTTTAACAATCACAAGGAACACAATTAATAAGTCCAATCCCATTGGATGTATCAACATTCAAGTTATTACCATTCATGCTATTGACATGCTCATACAACATTTCGAGGATTATTAAACAACTATGTATTAAAAGAAAAATAATATTTTGTAAAATCAAAATATCCTCGAACAATGTACCATATGATAACCAATGTCATATGCATCTAATAGGCTAATAACAAGATTATAATATCTAACTAAACTCTAGACCTGCACGAGCTCCAGATCTAATCTGAGTGTGCTCCTGTGCAACAAGGTCCTACATCCTACTGAGTCCATGCATACAGAGCAATGTGAGGAACACATCATGTATCAAGGAATTAAGGATCAGGAATTCTGGGTTTTAAGATATGTCTGAGTCGCCAAACTGTTTGACTTTTGGGCATTATTCCAATTTTCTGTGACTATGTCCCACCCAGTGGATTCCCAGCTTGAGACATCAAAGAACCGGTCCAGACGATCCAAATCGTTTCTTGATCTGTTTCATATTACTGGGCTTAATCCGGAAGTAGTCGGATCAATGGAACTATGCTTTTCTATGAACGACTCATGCAGAGTCAACATTGAGTACATTTCCATGACAGTCTTATGCTGGTTCCCTTCCTTGACCATCTGCGCTCAACCTCCGGCTGAAAGGGGTGACCAATTTTATGCAATTTGCCTATGTATCCCTCAATCTCGAGAACATGAAAACTTATGCTACTTCCTTCTTTTAGCTTGTACCCTTCAAGCTCTTTGAAGATCCCAGTTTGTTCTATTCACCTGGTTCAAGGAACATTTCCTCAACCTGCTGTGCTAACTCATTCGACCCTAGGAATTCTAAATCCCTGCGGAACTCGGGGTCAATGGTCAACAATATGAAGTAACGAACTTTCTCGGGTTCAAAAGTCATGCTCATCACAAACTGTAGTGTGATGCAATGCTTCGGGGAACGGACACTCAATCAGGTATGCCAGCAAAACTAAGAACTATTCTCTATTTACTGAGCTATACCACATGGATCAGGCCAGCAGCCTTCCTACAGAGTTTCTATTTATAACAGGTACTTTCTGAAGCTCTCAGAAATGGGTGAGGGAGGAGAGGGTGGAGAATAGAGACTTTCTTAGACAGCTTATAAAATTTGAATTTATTAGTTTAATTAATCCTAAATAATTACCCAATTTCTTATTTAATTAGGCTAGGACCCAAAATACCCCAACTATGTTGTGAAGAGGGATGCCGTAATCACAACACAGTGGTCATTAAGGTAGATAACATTTATCAATTTCAGTCTTATGAAATTCCTAGATCTGTGAGATTCATTGAACTATTCAACGGCATGTTTAATCTCGGATATGCCCCACTGTTTGTGACAGGGATGCCGAGGATCACAAACTGGGTGTGAATAACCATGCAAGTTAGCTTGGTACTCTCGAAGTCAATTACCATCTCTAATTGACGTGCCGGTTAACCACACACGCTTCGTCAACAATGATAAGATCGAGAAACCCATTGCCACTCTTTATGAACCCTAATTGGTGTGTCGGTAACCCACACACGCTCCACCAACGTTTCATAAAGTACAATGTGTAACTTCATGGATTAGCATCAATTCACATTTTTCCTAAAGTAACTAGATTGGGATTTTATTAATGGTTCTAGTACTTTTAATCACATCATTATACTTTTAGTGAGAATTAAGCGGTCCTATCAAACCCGTTCGGCTAACGACACTCGACTGACCAGGAGAGCGGTGGTGAGAGTGGACACCCATTAGACTACCATTTTATAGGCAGTCTCCTTATACCATCTTTATAGGACAGTTTTGTGAATGATGCCTACTAACGGTAAGACTAACCGATTTATCTTATACAAATAATATTAACTTTTAATTATACTATGTATAAGATGTATTTTAAACTTTTAAAATATTTTAGGTTTATTCTTTTAATTTTCGTAAATTAAACTTTTTAATTTAAAATTAAATTTAAACTTTTAAATAATTTAATTTGTATTTTAATTAAACAATTAATTAAATTAATTAAATCTAGATAGGCATCACAAATTAATCAAATTAATTTAATCCTATCCTTATCCCCTAATTTTCGAAAAACATGTAATGGGATAAAGGGTTCAAGTTATTTAATATAAAGCAGTTACCAAAAATAACAACCTACTTTCCATTATCATGCAAATCGCCAAAAATAAGGAGGTGGAGGCTAAGGTTTTCAAAACCCTTGCCACAAATTCGTGAATGGCCTCCCAAGGGTCAAAATTTTCGCAAAAATAAACCCTAAAGTAGTTATAGCAATTCACAAGAAAAACAGCCAAGGCTCTGATACCACTGAAGGGTTTTCTAGCAATCTATGAACTAATAAACCTAAGTTCACATGCAACCTAGAAAAGGATCTATGTTTTTCTATCAATGAACATATAATAAATCCTAGAAGGCCAATAATTATTTTCTAAAGAATTAAATGAGAAAAACCAACCTTTGATTTTAATCCAGAAGCCAACAGCACAAGTGTCCTGCCTCAAATGGTGTCACACCCAAGCAAAGGAGGAGAAAACAGAATTCCAGAGAGATTGAGCAGAAAGCGGCTACTGTCAAAACTCTAGAGGAGCCCAACTTTGACAAGCCCTTTTATCAATTGGACAAGCCTATTCTAAACCCTATTAGGGTTTCGAAAATATGAGTGTGCCCACTCATAATTTCGCCAAACCCTAGTTCCACTGGCCAGTCATTTATTCAACTATTGAATAATTACAAAACCAGTCCCTGCACTTTTAATTAATTAAATTAATCTCCAAATTAATACCAATTAATTCTAGATTAATTTCTAATTAACCAATATAGTTTCTAATTAATATATTAAGACTTACATATATTAATAAACTATTTATTTTATTTCTATTGATTTATTAAACATTTAATAAATCAACCTTTCTCTCTCTACTGAATTCTGTACCAAACCTCTTGCTATGAGGGCAACCCAAATGGACTTTGCTTCTATTAACAAGACAAATACAATTATAAGTCATGGCTTAGACACCTAATCCAACAATTATAACCCCAAAAGTTTTAATCATATGTGATTCACAACTATGATAACCCAAAGATTTTAATCATATGTGATTCACAACTATGATATGTAATTAATAACATAGTTTTTATAATTGTTATATAATTTAATCATATATGATTCACAACTATGAAAACCCAAAGTTTTAATCATATATGATTTCCTATAACATCTGTTTAACCATTTGATTAATCATATGTGATTTGTAACGAAAATTTTTAATCATATATGATTTAATATAACATTTTTCTAACCATTTATGATTAACAACACCGAAAGAAAAAAAACACTGAAGACAGTCTTAAAATCAGACTGACTAAATCAAGTGCAAAAAGGGTTTCAGAATCTGCTACAACTGAAAAAGGTATACGTTATATATGATATCTTTATCTAACATAATATAATAATTACACATCGAATATAATCAACAATACATTCTGTCTATAACTTACATTTGATCAAACATGCAATAAAGCAGGAGAAAATTCAAAAAAAAAAGCATAAAAAACAACGAAAAGAAGAAGTAAATGAAACAATATCAAAAAAGAAAAATGATAAAGGTACTCTTCATTTCACATATGATTGATCCCTTACTTGTTAATTTATAGTTATAAATGATATAACTTTGCTTTATTTACTCATAAACAAGTAGACAAACGAGATAAAGAAGAGAAGGAAAATCCCAAAAAAACAAAAAAAACAGAAAGAAAAAGGAGATGAATAACTAAAAGAAAGACGGTCCAAAGAAAAAAAATGACAAAGGTACATTTCAATTCAGTTGTGATTAATGTTATACATTATGAGTAGTAATAATTATAGCTTTGCTTTGTATAAACCGTATGTGATTTTATAACACTATATATATTTATACATATCAGAAAAAGAAAGAAAGGAAACAAAGGAAAAAAGAAAGGAGAGAAAACAAAAAAAGGAAAAAAGAGAAAGTAAAGGAGAGAAGATCAAAAGAAAAAAACGACAAAGGTATTGTTCAATTCAAATGTGATTTATGTTATTTTGATAAATTCTATATGATTGTTTACATGTTTCTATCATTAATAATGCAGTATTCTGTTCATAAATGGTTAATGAAATTGTATATGTATTTCTTGAACTTATTATAGATGTTGTAGATAGTGGTGAGAAAAAAAACAAAGATGGACAAAAGAGAGAAGAAGACAGAAAAAGAAACAACTAAATCTGATCCTTTTTCATCAAAAAAGAGAAAACCTGAAAAGAAAATTCAACAAGAAATGGTGGATTCAGATTCAGATTCTGAAGCCACAGAACCTTTGAAAAAAAAGAAAAAACAAGTACCAAAAACCTTCGAGTCCATCAGAAACAGGTAAAATTTGCTGCTCTTTACACTTATAATCATATGAAACTAAAACATATATGATCATATGTGATTTGATATATATTTTGTTATACTCATAAATGATTAATCATATATGATTTGTAATGAACAACTTAATATTTATAATTACTATATAATTTAATCATATCTCATTCACATGTGATTCATCTAATTACATGTTTCACATCATAATAGGTGTTCGCCAGGTGCATTGTTTTCAATTATACTAAGCTTGAGCGAACAGCAAAAGGAATGTGTAAAAGAGATGGGATTCGGTTCCCTGTTAAATATGAAAATGGTAGATGTTCCAGGAGCCTTGAGTAAGTTTGTGCTCGAAAATTTCATCCCCTCAACAAACACACTCAAGGTTAAGAAAGGAAACATTCCTATGACAAGGGAATCCGTATACGTAATCCTTGGTTTGCCAATGGGAGAGGTAAAATTTGAAGACCTGGAATACAGAAAGAAAGGTGATAATTCATATGAAGAATAGACAGCTCAATTCGAAAACAAGACAATGGTTCGACTACAAGACATCAAGACCAAAATTGTATCGACAACAAATGCCGATATGAATTTCAAACTCAACTTCATAGCAGTATTGGTGAATGCTTTATTGGAATCAAGTTCAACGGGCAAATGCAACACCTCGCCGTTGAACTACATCAATAAATAAATAGATATTGCAAATTTGGATTGGTGCAAGCTTCTGATTGATTCCTTGGTGAAAATAAAGAACTCATTTGACCCAAAAAGCAAAACGGCCTTTTATGTTGGACCAGCAGCATTTTTAGTGGTATGTCTGCTAATTTAAATTCTCTTTTTCTTATATGATAAATAATCACATGTGATTACGTGATAACTCATATATGATTTTTTTATTAAGTCACATGTTCTTTCTTCTATTATTCACATATGATAAACAATCATATATGACTATTGTGTTAAATCATATTTGCCTTGTGTTTTTCATTGATGATTTTTTCTATTTTGTGAGTTGGTTGGATCTCTTGTTTGGTATAAAAACATACAAATACATCTGAGGTATCACTCTCATTTTCGCTAGAGCCAGATGCCTGTTCTTCAATATATTCAATGATATTGAATTGCATGATAGTTCCTATATGAGTTTCAAGAAAATCATGTTTCTGTTATTATAGTAGACGCTGATTACTATCTTGAAGTATCTTGCAAATATAATAAATTTCAAGATCAATAAAGAAGACGAGAAATCTGGTTCTAGCGAATTGAGAGTGGTTGTTGAGATGTTTTAGTATGTTTTTATACCAAACAAGAGATTCAACCATCTTACAATTTTGGAAAGAATAACCAATGAAAAACACAAAGGTTTATAATCAAATGTGATTACCTGATAACTCATATATGATTGTCATATTAACTCACATGTTATTTTCTATACTATTCATATATGATAAACAATCATATGTGATTATAGTGTTAAATCATATGTGATTGTTTAGTATAATTTTGGTATAGTCTACATATGTATAATCACATATGATTCCCACGTGTAATTCATATATGATTTTCCTGTATATTTGCCTTGTGTTTTTAATTGGTTATTCTATTCAGTATCTGAGTTGGTTTAATCTGTTGTTTGTTATAAAACATACAAAATTGTCTAAGCTATCACTCTCACTCCGCTACAACTATACGACTTTTCTTCAACATATTAAGTGATCTTGAATTACATGATAGTTGCTATATGAGTTTCAAGAAAATCATGTTTCTGTTATGATAGCAAAGACTAATTACTATCTTGAAATATCTTGCAAATATAATGAAATTCAATATCAATACTTATTGAATATGATGAAAACGAGTAATATAGTTCTAGTGGAAGTGAGAGTAATAGCTCAGATAGTTTTGTACGTTTTCTACCAATCAATACATTCAACCAGCTCACAAACTGGAAAGAATAACCAATGAAAAGCACAAGGAAATATTATTATGTTCTTCGCATTTATAATCACATGTGATTACATGACAACTCATATATGATTGTCATATTAACTCCCATGTTATTTACTATAATTTTGTATACTCTACATATGTATAATCACATATGATTCCAACGTGCGATTCATATATGGTTTTCCTGTTAACTCACTTTTGATTATAAAATAATCACCAACATATTTGCCTTGTGTTTTTGATTGGTTATTCTTTCCAGTTTCTGAGATGGTTGGATCTATTGATTGGTAGAAAACATACAAAATTATCTAAGCTATCACTCTCACTTCCGCTGGAACTAGATCACTCGCCTTTAACATATTAAGTGATCTTGAATTTCATGATATTTTCTAAGTCAGTTTGAAGAAAATCATGTTTATGTTATGATAGCAGAGCATGTTTACTATTTTCAAAATATCTAGCAGATATTATGAACTTCAAGATCAATATTTACTGAATATGAGGAAGTCGAATAATCTAGTTCTAGTGAAAGTGAGAGTAATAGCTCAGATATTTTTGTACGTTTTCTACCAATTAATAGATTCAACCAGCTCACAAACTGGAAAAAATAACCAATGAAAAACACAAGGAATATTATTATGTTCTATACATTTATAATCACATGTGATATTGTATGTTATTCATATATAATGAATAATCATATATGATTATCGTGTTAAGTCGTATGTGATTGTTTACAGTAAGCAAATATGACCAATATTTTACATGTGAAGTTACTGTTTTTTATATTCTTCACATTTTATAATCAAATGTGATTTGTTGATAATTCATATGTGATTGTCCTATTAACTCACATGTAATTTGTTTTCCTATACATTTAAGTCATATGTCATTCTTGTATTAACTCACATGTGATATATCCTTTTAATTACTCCCTCCGTCCCAAAATGATAGTCCACTTTCTCATTTTCAAAGTCAAAGCTTGTCAACTTTGACCATCAATATTTTCGTTGTTATTATATAATATTTGATACAAAATATATGAATGGATTTGTGTTGTAAATGTGTTTTCATTGGTATAGTTTTCATCTAATATTATATAGCACAAAAAAATATATTTACGGTCAAACTTGACAAGCTTTGACATTGAAAATGAGAAACTGGACTATCATTTTGGGACGGAGGGAGTATATTTGTAGTTACTGTATGTAGATAGTGTCAAATGCGATTGTCTGCCTGTGGAGCGTTCACGTCCTGTGATCAACAACTCGACTTCTGAAAAAGTCAAATTTAGAGAAAATTTTGAGAAAGATGTCATTGGTGAATTTAGCACAGGACGTCTAAATAAAGCTTTTGTTGAGAAAGATTTGACTGAGGATGTATATTTCTATTTACAATGTTTCTCTTTAATCATTTGTGATTATAATTTGTATTTATATATTCATTTGTTTCATTTAGGAATATTTGTTGAAGATAGAGAAGAAGAATGAAAAATTTCAATCTTTGGTAAATACTGCATTGGACAAGTTTCCACAGATCATAAAGTTGGAATTTTGGAAAGCAATGATTTAGTTGATTAACGAGGAAAAAGAAAAAGGTGTTGATGAAGATGATAATGATGATAATGATGATGATGACGATGGTGGTGAAGACAATGAACATACTGAAGATGATGACAATGATGATGAAGGTGATGACGACATTGATGATAACGAAGGTGATGACGACAATGATGAAGATGATGATGAAGATAGTAAAAGTGATGATGATGATGATGATGATGATGATGATAGTGATCGTGATGGTGGTATAGAAAATGATAATGATGGTGATGATGGTGGTATAGAAGAAAATGAAGAGAATGTTGAAAAGGATGATGGGAATGTTCAAAAGAAGCAATGTATTGATGAATCTGGTGATAATGATGATGGTGGTCATGAGGAAAATTACAATGAAGGTGGTGGTCATGAAGGTGAGGATGATGAGAATGATGGGAATAATGAATCTGATGAAAACGATGAGGAGATTGAGGAGATTGTAGGAGATGAGAATATTAGTGATGTTAAAAAGGATGAAGGGGATGTTGAAAAGAAGAAAGGGATTGGTGGAAGTTCTGATGAAAATGTTGAAGAAATCTTAATAAGTTTGAAAAGTAGTGGCGAATCAGAACAACGATTAAGTCAATTTTGGTTCAGTACACCAATCCAAAACATACTGAACGAACCTTTGGAAGAAACAAGTCAGTGTAACTATCCTTCATCCATGATTAAAAAAATTAAAAAATTGAATTCATTTGTGATTATACTAATTTTCTCTTAATATTTTTTTAGTGAAAAAAAATAATGAAGAACCTGTTGGCTACAGTGGAGATACGCAGCTTTGGGACGACGTATCAAACTTAGCAACAGATGCAGATATAAACAAAACTATAGATGATCATGTCAAACATATTCTTGATGATGCAAAAGGTATTAAACAAAATTTTAATCATATATGTTTGTATGTTAATCATGTATGATTATAAACTAACTTTTCTTATTTGGTTTTGTAGAAAACATCAATGAAGAAAATCAGTCTGGTGAAAAAACAAATGAAGAAAAAGAGGTGAATGATCAAATAAAAGAAACAGAGGTGAACGATTTTTTCAAAAAGACAGATAATATTCATAATATTGAAAACACAATCACAGATAGTCAATTCTTAAATGAACCAGATGTTATTGAATTTTTTGAAAAGACTATATATGAATCTAACAAAAAAAGAGAACACATTCATGCCAAGTTTTGAACTTCATATCAGTCAAATAACACCACCAGAAGAATCCAATCAAAATCAAACAAAACACGTTCAAACCGACAAATTGGTAATGCAATCACATCTGATTATAATTCATATTTTAATCACATCTGATTATATGTGTATGTAATCACATGTGATTGTCATCTTTTTTAAATTTATTATATACTCAAAAGTTCTTTTTTTTTGAACATATTATTCAGGAAACAAATCTGAAAGAAAAACAAGTTGGGCCTGCAATTCTTAATCCTCAACCAATATTAACTGTCTTACCTGAAGAAAAAAGACAAAAAAACCTGGGCCAAGCATGAAATCACCCTTTAAGGATATGGTGATAAATATGAAAAGCACCAACACTGCAGAAGAATATATGATAAGTGAATGGCTTTTTAACTTAAAAGGCGACGTCTTGTAAGTTATTCATATGTGATTCATAATATAAAATTATTAAATTTAAACATGTAAATGACAGTAAGTTATTCATAAATACATTGTTAATCATATGTGATTTTTCTTTTCACAGTGATGAAGTGATATCGACAGTAGGTGGAAGAACTGTACACAGGAACATGTTAGAAAGTCTGTTCCAAGGAGAGTATATAATATATATGGAATCATTGATTCCTGGGCTGAAATTTTAAACCATCATGAGCTTGAAAGGGATCAGAACAGTTCCCCGTACAGACTTTTTCTTAATATGCAAATGACAGTAAGTTATTCATAAAAATACATTGTTAATTATATGTGATTTTTCATATTCTATACTAACACACACATTATAAACCCTTAGACAAACTACATTGAGGAGAAGAAATTTGAAAAACAGAAAAAACAGAAAAAAAAAAAGCAAAAAAGCATTGGAAAAGATGGCTTTGGAAGCAGAAGAAGAACAATATAAACTGTTCAAAAATATTTTCATGACTGCTTGCACAACGACAAAGAGAAAATTCTGCTAAAAGACATTGATCTTGTAAGTATTGCTATAATGATATATTCATATTTGATGATCAATCATATGTGATTGTAGTGTTAAATCACATATGATTGCTTACAATCGTTTTATATACTCTACACATATATATTCATATATGATGATCAATCATATCTGATTGTAATGTTAAATCATATATGATTGGTTACAATCATTTTATATACTCTACATATATATAATCACAAATCAAACCTAATCTTATACATTATTGTTACTTAAATATAGGTGTTTTTCCCTGTATGCCGAAGCGACCACATATTTCTGTTTGTTTTCAACATAAAGAACCCATGAATTGTGATCCTTGACAACAGCATATAAGATGCTACAATAGAAGGAAAATACATGCCGGTTTTGAAAAACCTTGTAAGTACTATTTCATAACATTATTAATAATAAAACAAAATGAAAAACCTTGTATTTATATATGATTAAATTATCTTTTCTTTTTTAAATGCAGAAAAAAAATTTTGGAAGATATTTGGATGAATTAAACCACCCAAAGGCAAAACAATTGTCAAATCCAAATTTGAATCTCAAATTACTGGGCATGCCTTGGAAAACAAGAAACAATAAAACAGACCGCGGGATATTTGCGATGAGACATATGGAGACATATAAAGGACAAATTGATGGCAAATACAGTTGTGGTTTTCCGAAAGAGGGTGGTTTGCAAGATGTTATGTTGGACAGGGTTAGATCGAAATATGCACATAGATTAATAATTTCCGATATAAACATTATCAAAACCAATATCTTGAATCTTGCTAGGGACTACTCCAAGGTCCCTAAATCAAAGAGAAACCAAGATCTGCTAGATGCCAGCCAAATTATTAGACAGAGGTTGAAGGATCTGAATTGAAGGATGGGATGGTGTTGTTAAGAAGGATGGGATGGTTTTATTGAAGGATGGGATGGTTTGGTGTTGTGAAGGTTGAAAGATCGTACGGTTAGGTTGGTGTTGTGATATGTTGTGATGAAATGGTGTTCAGACAATTTCTTAACTCTCAAACAATTTTATGATGTTTTATGTATCTACTGAATGTGGCAAATACAGTTGTGTTATTTGAAGCATGTCTGATTTATTAAAAAATGTGCTATTTGAAATCATGTATGATTATATAACGGTATAGACTAAAATCATATTTATATTTCAAAAAACACATGTGATTTATTAAAAATATGTATAACTTATAACAATGTGTTGTTTAAAATGATAAAAATACAACTTCTAATCATATATGATTATAATCATATGTGATTGTAACCATATATAATGAAATACACTAAAATCATATCTATATATGTCAAAAACACATATGATTATCATCAGTTGTCAACAATACATATCTGATTAGCATCTAAAAAAGAACTATCACATATGATTAATCGTTAAGAACTGAATGTGTTGTTTCTTTTTTCTGATTTGCAATTCTTGTCGGACATGTGCATAAATTGTGCGGCTCTCTTTTACCACATCCAGAACAAATTCTAGTCTTCTTCTGTGATTTCAAAATAGACTTCTCATATTCACCAACCAGCATTTTCTTTCCACAACCTTTATTAAATTGAACATCAGGAACTTGAACAACAATCTCTTCTGGAACCGCAACTCCAAGAAGCTTTTCAACTAAATCTGCATTGTTTGTTGATACTTCACTTGTAGAATCACTCTTGACATCATTCAACATATCTTTAGTTTTCTGAACAAAAGATGCCAGTTTCTCTTTATCATCTTTAACAATATCCAAACATGATTGAAAAGTAAAGAATGCTTCATTCACAAGTTTCGTAACTTCAGCATCCCTTTCATCAAAACGATCTCTAATAAGCTTATGATTCGAATATATAACATCCTTTGTCCATCGTCTTAGAATATATTCTGAAGGTATCTCCTTAAAATCTTTTTTATCAATATTTTGAAGGAATGTCTGCACAATATACCACACTGTGTAAATAGTCCACAACTGCATTTGATTTTCTTTTCAACAGCTCTTATTTGAACCTGTTACAAGAATAATAATCACATATGATTAAACATGCTTATTTCAACATGTTACATATAATAATAATCACATATGATTGAACATTCTTTTTTCATAAATCACATATGAATACGACTAATTATCTAACGTAATCACTTATGATTATACTAGTATATATCTAATCATTAAATCACATATGACTAAAATTTCTTTTCAAAATTGAGAAATAAAATATAAAAAATATCAATAATTACCTGAAACGTTGCTTTAAATTCCCTTCTCTTGTTCTTCTGAATTACAGTATAATATTCCACACCAACTCCCTCCATCGACTCCTTATCTTCACAAAACCACACTCCTTTATACAATTCCTTTTGAATATCAAAAAATAAAGCACTCGTATATATCTTTGCTGCTTGTTGTTCTATATCGGATGATGACTTCATTCCATAATGTGCTTATTTTGTTTTATGATCAAGTTCACGTTGCGAGTTTCGTTGTTTTTGAATAACATTATCATAATGAAGGGTTTTATGCAAATCAATGAACTAAAAACCTAAGTTCACATGCAACCTATAAGGATCTATGTATTCTTCTAATTGAACATATAATAAATTCCTAAAGGCCACAAGAAAATAACTAAAAGAATAAAATCAGAAAAACTAACCTTTTAGGATTTCTTGGAAACAAAGCAGCACAAGCGTCCTGCCTCAAATGAGATCACATCCAGGGAGCAAAATGGAAGTCACGGAAATTCCAGAGAGACTAGGGTAAAAGTGGCGCAGAATAAAGGGTACCCCAGGGTCCTTATTTATAGTTCCAAGCGGATGACCAGATAAGCCTTAGTGATAAACCTTTTGAATTCAAATCAAGATAAACCTTTATCTTATTAATTCAAATCATAATTATCCCATATATATTAAAATCGAAATCCTATATATCTATATATAGATTTCGCTGGCCATCTCACTCACTCAAACTGCCACTTACTCAACTATTGAATAATTACAGTTTTAGTCTCTGCACCTTTAATTAATTAAATTAATCACCAAATTAATCCCAATTAATTCCATATTAATTCCTAATTAATTAATATAGTTTCTAATTAATATATTATCATTTTAATATATTAATAAACTATTTATTTAATTTCTATTGATTTATTAATCACATAATAAATCAATCTTTCTCTCTACTGAACTTTCTACCAAACCTCCTGCTATGAGGGCAACCCAAATGAACTATGCTACTATTAATTAGGTAAATACTAATTATTAGTCATGGCTTAGACACCTAATCCAACAGTCTCCCACTTGGATAAGTCTATGACTATAATTACTAATTTAACCTCTAATTAATCAGCAAACTGTAGCTTCCTAGAAACTGTTGCCGAACTCTGACCTAATCAGTTCTGTCCATAGATAAGTGATCATATGATCCTTCGTCCAACAAGATATTTTCAGACACGAGACATGGATTGAGATCAATCTCTGTCCGATACTCTGTTTCCTGATTTTCGATTCTGCTTATGACTTTAGACCTTCTAATTGAACACATCAATTTAGTCCAGGCTGGCCAGCACTTTAGTAAACTTCAAAATCATCGAGAGGCCTACAGATATTTGTTTCCCATCAGGGTCAAGGAATGAATAAGCTTCGACTCATATGCTTATATCTTTTACCAGTCAAATTATTCACAACAGCACGTTTTATAACATCGAGTTACCGATGTGTTTTCGTACTATTAATGAACAACTGCCTTTGTAAATTATAACTCATATCTCTCCACTTCAAGATCATAAGATATTATCGTCTCAACATTGCTTGTGATATAATCCATGAAGCAATCTATTGAGCGTGGGTTTATCCAATACTCAAATCTCTATTTCTAAGTACTCATGAATGTTGTAGCAATCCTATTGCTATGTCTAACTCCTTAGACAGTCTACAAACCAATTCATGACAGTCTTGATTCAATACTTACTTCCCAAAGTATGTGCGACTGTGGACCTTTCTGAATAATTAAATTATTCGGGAAGTAAACATGCGAAAGCGAAACATAAAGATCTGACTGGCAGCTACTCCTGCTTATTACCAAGTCTCCACAAGGTAATCACCAAGTCGGACCTTGTCATAAACTATTATCGGTTTCAAGATTTCTTTTAAACTTTCAATTCTGTTTTTGTACAGCTATGTCTTTATGAAGCTTACACTCTTTCTATGTCTCCAAAGTATCTTATACTTATACACTTTATTGCAGATGATCCAATCGGATGCTCATCCGATAACATCTCAATATGTTATCCTGTCAATTTCTCTCCATTCTGGTAATGTGTACTCTGACTTCCTATGGTTCTCGGGGTCTTTAGTCTACTTGACTGCACCCTAAGACTATTTTGAGGTGTTATGATGTGCCGGTGAACCACACGCGCTCCATCAGAATACCAACGAGATTCTTTAACCATGAAGTCCTTTAACATCATGTCATGACGTTAATAATTACCACTTTGAAAAAACATTTCAAATTATTACTTTCACTCCAATCATTTACCAATGAATTCTCACTTGTGTTTAAACAATCCATCCAGTATTCCCAGCCAGACAATGTCCAGAATCTAACTTACTATGCCCTAAGCATCAAGTCATCAGGATATGTTCATGACATTCTGATCGATCCAAGAAACTTGTGGAACCCGATGTAATCTTATTCCATACCTTTTCGGAATCCAAAGATTATTTATAATCCTTGTGTCATGTTTTCGAAAAACTATTTCCTTTCGGACACTCTACTCATGCATCTTGAATCTTATCAAGATCATGCTTACAATGGCTAGGTCTATGCTGACGATTTCATCTATCCAATAGATGTCTGTGAATTACGTGAGTGTGTTGCACCTTCTTTATTTCATGCCATGTCATCACACTTTGCGATGATAGGAAACTCCGTTCCTGGGGCTATGCATCTTGAATCTCATCAAGATCATCTTGGCAGAGTTTTGATCTATCTCATAGAAGTTTACAACCACCTGAGTATGATGTATCTCTATTAAGTCTTTCATAGTGATTCGTCTCTTAACACCAAGTCATTACACTTTGTAATGAAAAAGAGACGTTTCCTAGAAACAGTATGTAACCCACTTATGGAGATAGTAGATAACAGCGACACTCCCACTGGCTTTGACACAGTTATGGACTATTCACAAAATCCAGGACTTATGGCATATTTTGAGAATTCAAACCTTTCTGACATCTTAATGGAAATCTTTCAGTCCTTTCTCAAAAATCCAATCCTTTGGCATATTTTTGAGAATCTGAATATCCTTTCTTGCGAGATGCCTGTGGGAAATCCCGGACCCATGTACCTTTGTATTGGGACACTCTTTGTGAGTCCCTATTAGTGTGCCGGTGATCCACACGCGCTCCACTAACGATTCACAATGTGTCATACAGTATCCTTTCGGATTCCATCCTCTATTGAGATTGCTTCTCCCGGAATCAATTACTTGACTCTGAGTATCGTCTCACTCAACCAGATGTTCTGAAGGTATGTATCTGTCCATGTTGCTTTCTTTTGATGATTTAGTTACTCCCACTGTTTTTTAGACCAGGTGTAAAATCAATCAAATTTTCATGTAGACTGTGTCTCGCCCTAAGGTTCTCTTGTTTGGCAGCAACCGGGCTCACCGATGCTTCCAAGTAGTTGGATTATAAATCCGTACCAACTATAGTGTTTTACCACTAATCGGTATGTCACCCTAATCATAACTACTTATGATGGTGATCAATACTACTGGTCAAGAGGAGATTATGTCAGTTGTAGAACAGAAATCTGATTTCTGCTCCAAGCCTAGTGATGACTAAAGGTTCTTTCACTTGGCTAATCCTGAACTCATTCAGGACTGTCCCAACTCCCACTGTTTCCTTAGAACATGAGTTCTTTCTAAAAGAGCTATTCTTTTAAAGTTGCAGTGGGATAGCCAATGAAACGACATTGCTGATCAAGTTCAGGCTAGTCATGAGGTTCGGACGAACACTACAAGACCCTGGACTTTCAATGTACAAGTGGGATAATCCCAGCTTTACATATCAGACAGTGTCTGCAAGACCTACTTAGTTTAGGATGTGGTCGGAATATGGTTTATATGGACTGACTGGTATAGTATTCAAATTATTGGAAACTAATTGGCAATGTATCTCATACATCGAGGATCGAACTGTTTCGTCCAATGCTCCATTATCTTCCCTAAGACACATTATAATTATTAATGTTCTTGGAAGAGAATGAATTGTAAAACATTTTTCTCAGTTTATGTTATCGCTAAGGTTCTGTGGAACTTGTACTTCCTTTGAAGTCCTTGAACTGTTCAAGGTTTCAATTCAATTGCTTATCCCGATAAGCGATGTCATATTCGTCATACCGAATGATAAATATCGTGAAGTACAAACAATTGTGTTCTATATCAAGATTCAACCAATGCACAGCAACAGGTGTGTCCGTTGCTCTTAATCTCAATGTCTATTACATATCTATGTAAACTTATGACTTTGTTCAAGACTTGCAATCTTCAGTTGACTCTAGGTCAACTGATTCCAAAATCCTATCCTCTGGATTTTTGGGTGATTCATTTCTTGCCACATGTGCTTTATAAAGAAATTAATCATCATCTGACTCTAAGTCAGATGATTCCAAAGTCCTGTCCAACTGGACCTTTGGTTGATTCATTTCTTGACACATTAAGAACTTAATTAATCAAGTGACTCTAAGTCAAATGATTCCAAAGTCCTGTCCAACTGGACCTTTGGTTGAATTGATTCTTATAACATTTGTATTAACAATCATAAATGACACAATTCTTAAATCCAATCACTTTGGATGCACCAACATTTAAGTTATTACTAATCATACATTCAACACATTCATATAACATTTCAAGGACAATTTCAGACAACAGGTGTTAAAAGAAAATTAACAATTTCATTAAAAAACAAAAATCCTTGAACAATGTGATATATGATAGACAATGTCAAAACGCATCTAAAGCCTAATAACAATATTTTAATATCTATCTAAATTTCAAAACTGCACGAGCTGGAGATCCAATCCAAATGTGCTCCTACGCGCTAGAGTCCCGTGCCTTCTTGATTCCCTGCATACAAACCAAAATGTGACTATCACATTATGTATCAAGAAATCTTGGAACAAGAGTTTTGAGGTTTTTTAGATATACCTGAGCTTTCAAAAGATTTGGAGCGTCTTCCAATCTTTCCTTGACTGTATCTGATTTGGTGGATTCCCAATTTGAGACATGTCCAGACGATCTCGACCGTTTCTTATTATGTCTCTTCACTGGGCTTAATCCAGAAGTAGCTGAGCCATTGGAGCTATGCCTGTCCAAGAGTGACTCGTATAAAATTAACAGTGGACGCATTTCCATGAAGGTCTTTTTCTGGTCTTCCTTTCTATACGTCGGAATGAACAAATCGTACTCACTAGTCAGCGAAGCGAGTAGAATGTTAACACTCTTCTCCTGACTCATGGAATAACCAAGTTTATACAATTCGCCTATGTACGCTTCAATCTGAAGAACATGCGAATTGATGCTACTTCCTTCCTTTAGCTTGCACTCTGCAAGTCTTTTGATGATCCTAGCTCGTTCCTCTTCAACTGGTTTTTGGAACCTTTCCTCAACCAGCTGCATTAACTCATATGGCCCCAAGGATTTAAAATCCTTACGGAACTCGGGGTCAATGGTCAATAACATGAGGTCACGAATCTTTTCGGATTCATCAACTAAGGAGTTATGCTTATCATAAGAACCTTTTATGATGACTTATTCCGGTGGGACCGGGATCGGATACTCGGTGAGATGTAGCTTGCCAGCAATGGCGAGAACCAGTCTCCAATTGCGAAGCCATTCCTTACAGTTGAGGCCAGTCAGCCTTTCCATATTTGTCAGGTGCATTCTGATGCTTTCAGAAATGGATGAAGGAGGAGAAGGAGGAGAATTGACACTTGACATCTATATAAGAAACATAATTTATTAGTTTAACTGATCCTTTTAAATAATTACCCAATATGTTATTTAATAAGGCTAGTATCCAAAATACCCCAACTATGGTGTGAAGAGGGATGCCGTAATCACAACATAATGGTCATTAAGGTAGATAAACACTTATCAATTTCATCTTATGAAATTCCTAGATCTGTTGAGATTCATTAAACTTTTCAATGGCATGTTTAATCTCGGATATGCTCCACTGTTTGTGACTGGGATGCCGAGGATCACAAACTGGATGTGAATAACCATGCAAATTAGCTTGGTACTCTCAGGTTAATTATCATTTCTAATTGATGTGCCGGTAAACCACACACGCTCCATCAACAATGTTAATACCCGGGAAACCCATTGCAACTCTTTATGAACCCCTATTGGTGTGCGAGTAAACCACACACGTTCCACCAATGTTTCATAAAGTGCAATGTACAATTTCATGGATTAGCACCAATTCACATTTTTCCTAAAGTAACTAGATTTGGGTTTTATTAAGTTGTTCCAGTACTTTGAATAATGTCATTATACTTTTAATGAGATTAGGAGGTCCTATCAAACCCGTTCGGCTAACAACCCTCCACTGATCAGGCGAGCGGTGGGTGAGAGTGGACACCCACTAGACTGCCATTTTATAGGCAGTTTCTTTATACCCACTTTATAGATCAGCTTCGTGAATGAGGCCTACTATTGATTTGACTAACCATTAAATCTTATATATATAATATTAACTTTTAATTATAATATATATAAGATGAATTTTAAACCTTTTAAAAAGTTTCTGGTTTATCTTTTAATTTATTGGAATTTAAAATTAAATTAAACATTTAAATTGTCTTTTAATTAAACAATTAATTAAATTTAGATATTTTAGACTTTTAAAATATTCCTAGATTTATCCTTTAATTTTTCGAAATTTAAGGCTATTAAATTTAAATTAAATTAAATCTTTAATTATCCTTTAATTAAACAATTAATTAAATTAATTAAATTTAGATATTTTAAACTTTTAAAATATTTATGGTTTATCTTTTAATTTTTCGAGAATTTAAACTATTAAATTAAAAAATTTATTAAACCTTTAATTATCTTTTAATTAAACAATTAATTAAATTAATTAAATGAAGATAAGTATCACAAATTAATCAAATTAATTTAAACCTATCTTAAACCCCCTAATTATCGGAAATCAAATAATGGGTTTAAAGTTATCCAATTATTAAATAATCAAAGTTACCAAAAATAGAAAACCTTCTAAAACCCTAGCATATTTTTCGAAAATCATAAGGGGGAGGGGCTAGGGTTTCAAAAAACCCTAACCCTAAAATCGATTGGCCTCAATTAGGGTTTAGAAACAATAAACCCTAAATTTTAGGAAAAACTATTACATCAATTCAATAAGAAAACAAACAAAAGCTCTGATACCACTGAAGGGTTTTATGCAAATCAATGAACTAAAAACCTAAGTTCACATGCAACCTATAAGGATCTATGTTTTCTTCTAATTGAACATATAATAAATTCCTAAAGGCCACAAGAAAATAACTAAAAGAATAAAATCAGAAAAACTAACCTTTTAGGATTTCTTGGAACAAAGCAGCACAAGCGTCCTGCCTCAAACGAGATCACACCTACGGAGCAGAAGGGAAGTCACGAAAATCCCAGAGAGACTAGGGTAAAAGTGGCGCAGAATAAAGGGTACCCCAGGGTCCTTATTTATAGTTCCAAGCGGATGACCAGATAAGCCTTAGAGATAAACCTTTTGAATTCAAATAAAGATAACCCTTTATCTTATTAATTCAAATCATAATTATCCCATATATATTAAAATCGAAATCCTATATATCTATATATAGATTTCGCTGGCCATCTCACTCACTCAGACTGCCACTTACTCAACTATTGAATAATTACAGTTTTAGTCCCTGCACCTTTAATTAATTAAATTAATCACCAAATTAATCCCAATTAATTCCAGATTAATTCCTAATTAATTAATATAGTTTCTAATTAATATATTATCACTTTAATATATTAATAAACTATTTATTTAATTTCTATTGATTTATTAATCACATAATAAATCAACCTTTCTCTCTACTGAACTTTCTACCAAACCTTCTGCTATGAGGGCAACCCAAATGGACTATGCTACTATTAATTAGGTAAATACTAATTATTAGTCATGGATTAGACAACTAATCTAACACATAATTCATCATAAAATTTACAAGGAAATTTTCGCCTTATGAATATGAGTTAAAAAAAGAATTCATACTCTCGGACCTTGATGTTGTCTTCATCAATCCACACATTGGAAAGTCCTTGAAATATGCAGGAATCCATGAATCCCATATTCTAAAATTATCTTTGAACCATTTTTTTCTTCAAGATTGAATTCTTTCATTAACAAATCCCATTTCGTCTCAAAAACATTAGGCTCCATATTCAAGTCCCATACGAATTTCTTAAAACGCTTCTTAAAGCCTGTGTTTTTAAGAAATTCCACAGATAGTTGCAATTTGTAAAAACACATACATAATCACATATGATTATACATCATATAATCATTAAATCATATATGATTCAACCTCTTGCTTATAAAATCACATGTTATTGCACAAAAAAAAAACATAAATTAAAATGTTTTCTTTACAATCACATGTGATTATACAATAATAATAACATACCTTTGATTGAAGTTTCTTCATGATATGCCACATACATAAGCTGTGTTTTGAATTCGGAAAAACAGATTCAACTGCTTGCTTTAATGCTGCATCTTGATCCGTTAACACCATTACCGGTTGCTTTCCATGAGCATTCATAAATTGTTGAAGCAACCACTTATATGAATCAACAGTTTATGTGCTTAGTAAACCAACTCCAACAGTAACAGATGATTTATGATGATCAATCACAGTAAATGGAACAAAAACCAATCCATACCTATTTTTTCATACAAAAATAAAAAATCACATATAATCAAAAACATATTATACAAAATCACAAATGATTAAGAACAGTAAAAACTTACTTATTTGTTCGAAATGTAGCATCAAGTGACATCACATCTCCAAATTCACTGTAATAAGCCTTTTCTGTTTCATCGGCCCAAAACATTGCATTCAACACCTTGTTGTTATTGCATCTATAATAAAAAGAATAATTCATGTAGTTGTCTTTCCGCTCCATCATTTTATTAACAATCATTTGAGCATCTTTGTACCTTATAATGCAACCGATCTTTCTCTTAAAATTTTTATAATCACCAACTTTACCCTTTACATGCTCAAAGCCGCCCATCAACGTTGCCTTCAATTTGTATGCATTTGTTGCACCAATTTTTGCTGTCGAATACCGAACAATATACTCCATGTCCGAAAATGGCAATTCTCTTGTTTTTCTTAAATGATATATATCTTCAAGCTCATGGTTATGCATTTCCTTGAATTTATCAAACTTGTAATCACTAGTTCCCTTAACAAGCTTGACAACAATCTTTGCTTTACAATCTGTACGCTTGTATGTTGTGTTACATTTCGTATCAACTGATTTTTGTCCTAGTTTTCCACTCCTGCTGCAAAGTAAAAATCTATGCTTTACAATCTCACCAACTTTCCTTTGTGTATTCAAACGAACATCAAAACCATCCTTCTCTGCATAACTTATATACATCTCAATTGCAGCATCAACGCTTTTGAATCTCATTAACGAAATCGGTTTAAATTCTTTGGGAACATCCGGTTTGACATTATGTGGAACATCGTTATTGTACACTACACCACTTGTTGACAACATAGTACTACAATTTGATTGATAAGAAGAAGTACAATCTTCACCTGATTAATCACATGTAAATGACATAAAAAATATTCAATTCATAAAAATCACATATGATTACTTAAAAAAAACGTATGATTACTCAAAATTACAACATTTATCTCTACTTAATAATTAAATTTGATTCACGATAAAACACATATGACTTACAACACAAATTAGTAAATAAGATATGATTATACACAGTCTTCCCTAAAAAGTAACATATGATTACATAGAGATCACATATGATTACTCAAATATTACAACAATTATCTCTACTTGATGATTGAATTTGACTCACAATAAAACACATATAAGTTACAAATTAAATTCGTAAATAACATATGATTAATGAAAATTACAACAATTATCTCTACTTAATGATTGAATTTGATTCACAATAAACGACATATATAATCACATATGATTTGATTTGATTCACAATAAAACTACTAGAAACCTTCACATATATAATCACATATGATTAACAATAAAACAACTACAAAAAATTCATATATATAGTCAAATATGATTATAAAACTTTAATAGTATTTACCTGAAACACTGTAATTCTGACCATATTTACTTGAATCCTCGTGATCTGTATCCTCATCTCCAGATATCGTAACGAAAGTACTAAATTCTTCTTCGTTTGTACATATATTAACATCATCAAAATAGTTATACATCTGAACTAACAGAATCGAACCAGAAAACGTGATCATGAAGCTCAAATACGCTTGAACACTCGTGATCTGTATTCTCACTAGTCGACGTCGAATCAGAATATCAAATACGATTGAATCGTTGACAAAAATCCGAAATCGCAAGATCGTGCTTATCGAATGGAATGTATATCACAATCAATCAGAACAAAAATCGATTGTATATCAGGACGAAAATCAAAATCGCCTTTAATCAGAAGAAAAATCGCCTAGAAGAACAAAATTACGAAATCGCAAGCTCATGTTTATGCAATCGAATGTATATCAGTATGAATCAGAACAAAAATCGACTATATATCAGGATCAAAATCAATATCGTCTTTTATGACAATAATATCGGAAAAATATACGAACTTTGAATGGAAAGAAGCAACGCTGTTATCGTTCAATCCATACGTCGGATATAAAATACACATTTACCATAATACCCTCTAACACTTAAAAAAACATGCACCTGCTTTTCCAATATAAAAGGCTGAGATTTGTTATCATGTTTTCAACTTATAATTTTGTTCTCATTTGATATATATATATATATATATATATATATATATATATATATATATATATATATATATATATATATATATATATATATATATATATATATATATATATATATATATATATATAAAATGCATTGCTATAAAAATTAAAACAGAAAGCGCACTGCTATAAAAAGTTAAAAACATAAATTACATTGCTATAAAAAATTTATATTAGAAAGTTCGTCGTTATTTGACTATCCCTACAATTAAAGCATATACATTGTCAAACTTCTTCTAAAAACAATTTGTAGAAGGTCTTTATTAATTAAATAATCCGCTAAATTTTTCAAAAAGGTTAATATTGAAAAGATTTACTTATGTCAATTAGACTTATAGAGTTTAACTCTATAAGATAATCATATCTACAAGTTGCTTAAATGTGTTTCTTTTTATCTTTTGATTTCAAAAGTAATCATATCAATCGCAGTTACTATTTAGCTTGGTAGCTCTTATAACTTAGATTAACCATTTGTTCTACGTTTTCATCTTTCTCAATTTTTTCATTTCGACCTTAGTTACTATTCGGTTAATGTAGCTTAATTGAACAATGGAATCTAGTAGCTCTTATTGTTTGGATTATCATTTAACTTATGGTTTTAAAAATCATACTCGAAATAGGTGATCATTTGAAGTAGCGTTTGCGTTTGGATAATCTTCATTGCTTTACGAAATGTCTCCTCAATTTCTATTAAATATCAATTTCATTTATATAAATTAGGTTCTAATTAGTAATGACTTAACTCTAGAATCTAGTAGCTCTTATTGCTTGGATTATGTATTTGTCTCTACGTCTTTATCTATGTGGATTATTCTGAATTTAAATGTCGATCACATTTGATATTTGATAAATCAGCTTTGAATTAACTAATGGAAAATTAGTAATGAGATTTCTAATGTTCATTTGTTTCCCGATTGCTCTGCACAATTTCAATTTAATGTCAAATGAATATAGCAGGTTCTAACTATTGCATGAAACTATTGAAACGGTGGTTCCAGAGGTTACGATTACAATGAAAATGGTTTTTGATGAAAAACTCTAGGTACATGATTCAGTTTTTATTCGTATTGAAAAGTGATTAAATTATGAAATTGCAAAATTGTTCGAGACTATAAATTGTAAATTTAGTACATATTAAAAACGATGCTCTGAGATAAAGAGAGAAAGCGAGTAGTGACTGTTTAGGGTTTTGGCATTCGTTATCGTCAATCAACGGTGTAATCTTTTGTGCGTGTTAGAATTTGTTGAATTTTATTTTGAAACTTTAGATTTGTTCAAGTTTCCATGTATTTTATTTATTAAACTGTTGCATAATGTTCCAAATGAGATGGAATGGACGACAAGGATTAAGTTGTATCTGCACAATAGTTCACTACTGACCATTGCTCTTATCAGTGGTGAGGATGCTGGGAGCACCGCCTATATCAGATTCGGTGACCATTTTTCACGCATTAGGGTGCTTTTAGGATTGTTGGTCCCCATGATGCTATGTGTAGATGTCTTGAAACTTGTGTTGATGAGACTTGTGAGATATATCTTGGTCATTGTAGGGCATATCCAATGGTGGGTATTATGTCATCTAGCCAAAGCAGGAACCTTTTAAATAAACCCGTAGAATAAATGTAAGTCTTTTGGTTAATATTCCTGGGTTTTTTGTTGTAATTTTGTGAGACTTGTTATCACCCCAGCCGTATTCCATGCAAGTAAGTTAATTTGTTTAACTTATAGTTGTTGTTTGATGTGGGGAGGAGTTAGCAAAGGTAAGGATGATCTAGTCCTTTCTTATTATGCGATAAGTAAACGAATTGAAGAGATAAAACTCGATAATGTCTTTTATAGGTGTATGGTGTGACATTGAATCTTCTGCGATTGGAATTGGTTATGTATGGTGAATAAATAGGGAATTGGTGGAAGAATGACTAAACAGACGAATTAGCACCACTATATGTATTTGATAGCGCCGCTAACTAATTGTAAGACCCGTTCCACCGCGGCGCGGCTCGGGAGGATCCGCGGCACGGCTCGGGAGGGATATGGATTCGCGAATGACTGGTACGCACGGCTCCCAGCCCTAGGGTTCGTGTTTTTGGAGGTTTTCTAGAGTAGAGGCGACTGGTTTCGGCAGAGGCTCTTCGGTTTCAAGGTTTTGAAGGTTTTGGGAGATTGGAAGAAGGAGATACAACGTGAGAGAAGGCTTGTAACGGATCGTATGCATCACTCCGTTTTTCAGAAGTAAGGTAAGAAGATCTACTCTTCTAACTTTCCATTTCATCCTATCATATAGTGTTATCCTTTGGTTAGTAGTCTTTGATGACTTGTAACACTTAGGGTTTTGGACCATGGACATGCATGGACTTGCATGTCCATAAGAAAGTGACCTTAGGTAGTTTCTGATCCCAGGAACGGTGTAGAGAGGAACCCTAATCGATGGCTGTACTAGTTAAGGGCTTTAAGGGATTTCGGACTAATACGAGTCTGCGACGCGGACTGGCTATGTCGGCGACGCGGGTTCGAGTAAACCCCGTAAGTGTGCAATGATAGTCCGCGACGCGTAAGGGAGAAGCCGCGCCGCGGCGATTGACTGTTTGACCAAGAACTTATTTTCGACCCTTGTTTGATGGCAAATGTTGGGACTGACCTTTAGGCCAGTCTATAGGAGTTTGGTTAGTGGTTAATATGTTGTGTATGTGGGATTTAGGTGTTTGGACGAGCTAAGTTGGGATATTAGAGAATATCTGCACGGTTACGAATCAGGTGAGTATCCTCACCTTACTATGTGATGTTGCATGTTAGGCATCTTGTGTCTTATTTACAGTTATATGATTTGTTCTATATCTATGATTATTTGTTGTTGGGCTCAGTACTGATGCGTGTCCCCTCGTAGCTGTTGTATGACGAGTTGGACTATTGCCTTGTCCCATAGCTGTTGGATGATGGGCTGGGCCATAACCGGGAACCCATAGCTGTTGTATGATGGGTAGAACCGCCCCGTGTCCATAGCTGTTGTATGATGGACGCCCGTAGCTGTTGTATGGCGGGTAGGTACGGGTCGTTCTCGAGGACGGGTTGTTTAATATGTAAGCATGTATGGTAATTTGTGGACTCGCTAAGCTTTGTGCTTACCCGTTGATTTTATAACATTTCAGGTATTTCAAATGACAAAGGGAAGGGCAAGGCTTAACGGCAGCGCATCGCATACACGAGACTTATTTTAATGATTTAAGTTATGATTTTCAGTTTCTTTCGCTGTTGGTTTAATAATTATGTCGAAACAGTTTTTCTTTTTGGAATAAAGATTTTGTTGGAACCTTGGTAATAAATGAAATTTTATAATTGTGAAATTGGGGCGTTACAAATTGGTATCAGAGCCTTGGTTTGAGGGATTTGGATGAACTGTATTGGGAATCCAAACTCAAACTTAGGACTGAGTGATTTTCTTAAGAAAAAGATTTTTTGGAAAGTTAATCTAACTAAGAGAAGATGCGATGCGAACCGTCAACCGAGCTCAAGTAAGTTTTGTGATTCCCAATTACCCATGCCAAGTTTGTGCTATGTGATATATGCTAAAATGTAGAATTGCCTGGATTAAGATACTCTATAGACTGTTTGTGCAATATGTGCTGCTTTGGAATTTCATGCTAGTGTCGTTAGGTTGCTTAGTGAATGCTAGTAGGTTATATACAATTAGGATAAGATAGCCTAAGAACTCTTGGTCTGGCCTTACTAGCTGTTCCTTGTTTAGTTGTGACTTTAGGGTAGGATCAGTTATTCAAAGTCTATCTTATTCTCGATTATGTACGGTTGTGTGTCCGTGAGGCGACTCGACGACGTTAGCAGTAGTTCCCTTAGGCATGGGTGGGTGTGAGATTAGGTCAAATGATTAGGCACCACGATGCATGACCACATGATTCATAGGAAATGGTTTTCAGCATATGTGCAACAATTTAGGAGGAGGATTGATGAACTTGGAACAAGGGTGAATAGGTGTGGAAGGTAGTACTAGGCCAGTACTACCGAAAACACAGGATTCACGCTTGAGCCAAGAGTATTCAACCAAAGTCCTAGAAAGTCGAGTAGTTGGGTGAATTGGTGTGACCCGAGTATTGATATCAAAATTATGACGCATTTCAGAATGGCAATCACACGAAGTAACGGTGGGGCAGATGCTGGCACCTCGAACAGGAAAGGCTCAACTGATGAAAATCTCTGCAACCTGACAGCAGAGGAGGTTTCGCGAGAAGTGATGGCTGCGATACCTCAGTTCTTTGGTACTATTAAGACTGAGCTATGGGCAATGCTCGAGGAGCGACTGGCTACACAGGGCTCATCAAGGGCCAGGGATGCAAGCTATAAGGACTTTTCGGCTTGCTCGCCTCCGATGTTCGAAGGGGGCAAGGATCCGATTGTCAGCATGCGGTGGATTTCCATGGTGGAAGGCGCCTTTCGCACCTGTTCACGTTCTGAGAACTCCAAGGTAACATTTGCGGTGAATCTTTTGAGAGAGGGTGCGAAAGATTGGTGGGAAATACAAACGAAAGATCTCACCCCTACTCAGTTTGATGCTATGACATGGCCACAATTCAAGGATCAGTTCAAATTGGAGTACGTTCCACAGGTGGAAATGGAACGCTTAGCGCAGGAATATCTGAATCTGAATCAGACCACTGAGACGGTGACAGAGATCACCAAAAAGTTTAATGAGCGAGCACTCTTCTGTCCAAAGTTTGCGGCAACCGAGCGCATGAGAATGACTCGATATTTGCCGATGCGTCGCACAGACATTCGGGAATTTGTGTCTGCTGCTAGGCACCAAACTCTTACTGATATGATCGTGGCCGCTCGGGCCCGAGATTTGGAACTGCAAACCCAACAAAGGCAGGAGCGTCTGGCGCCTACTCAGACTCAGCAGGCGTCAAAGAAGTTTAGAGGGGTAGATCAGGGAAAGCAAGGGCAAAGGAGCCAGGTTAAGTGTGGTAAGTGTGGAAGGAATCATGAGGGGCGTTGTTGGATGTTAATATGCCATAAGTGTGGAAAGGAGGGCCACTATGCTAAAGATTGTCGACAAGAGGTCAAGATTTGTTTTAATTGTAATCAGGTGGGTCACTTCAAGGCCGAGTGTCCCCGTCTGACTCAGGGAGTGGTTCAGAATCCGGCACCCACTACACTCTGGATTACCGATGGTAGGCAGGGGAAAGGGGAAACCCCTAAGACCAAGGGTCGAGCATTCGTCATGACCGTCGAGGAGGCACAGGATGCGCCCGACGTCGTTACGGGTACTCTTTCTTTACTTGCCTCCTGTTTTTGGTGTGTGTACTTAATGTGTCTATTATGCTTTGATTAGGAACTTTCTTAGTCAACTCTACGCCTACTTTTATACTGTTTGATTCGGGCACTAGTCATTCTTTTGTGTCTGCCATTTTGGGAAAGGGTTTCGGTATTGCTTTAGGAACTCTTCATCGCCCGTTAGAAGTAAAGATTGCAGATGATAAAACCGTGCAAGCGACTAGTGTGTACCGGGAAAGTGAAGTAGTGATTCAAGGAATAAAGTTCCTGATTGATCTCATCCCTATACCATTGAGTGACACTCAAGTTATTATCGGTATGGATTGGTTGAGTCGGCACGAGTCATGGATTGACTGTAAGAACAAGCGAGTTTGGATTCAAACCCCAAGTGTGGGAGAGCTAGTAGTACAAGGAGAAAGGAGGAATCAGGGTGCAGCCTTCTGTTCAGCCGCCAGGGCACGCAGACATTTTCAACATGGAGGCTCGGGGTTTGTGGCATATGTTTTGGATGCACCGGAAGAGAAGTCAAAGCAGAGAACGAATGATATACCGGTGGTTCGGGATTTTCCTGATTTTTTCCCAAGGACTTGCCTGGACTGCCGCCTAGGACGCAGGTGGAATTTAAGATCGACTTAACTCCCGGTGTGGCTCCGATAGCTAAAGAACCGTATCATCTTGCGCCTCCAGAGATGCTGGAGTTGTCTATTCAACTTCGAGAACTACTGGATAAGGGATTTATTCGACCCAGTTGCTCACCGTGGGGAGCACATATTTTGTTTGTTAAGAAGATGGATGGTTCCAATAGGATGTGCATAGATTATCGTGAGCTGAACAAGCTTACGGTGAAGAATCGATATCCATGACCTCGCATCGACGACTTATTTGATCAACTGCAGGGCGCTTTGTGGTTTTCGAAAATTGATTTGCGGTCAGGATACCATCAAATACGAGTACGGGAGGAATACATCCCGAAAACGGCTTTTAGGACGAGGTATGGTCACTTCGAGTTTGTAGTGATGCCGTTTGGACTGACCAATGCCCTTGCATCTTTCATGGACTTAATGAATCGGGTGTGTCGACCAATGTTGGATCGATCGGTTATAGTTTTTATTAACGACATCTTAGTCTATTCTTGGAGCAAGGAGCAACACGAACGACATTTAAGGGAGGTATTGGAGACCTTAAGGAATGAGAAGCTATATGCGAAATTGTCCAAGTGCGACTTTTGGCTGCGAGAGGTCCAGTTCTTGGGGCATATCGTCAATGAGCAAGGAATCATGGTAGACCCGGCTAAGGTGGAGGTCGTGATGCAGTGGAAGGTTCCAAAGACTCCCTTGGAGATTAGAAGTTTCTTAGGTCTAGCCGGTTATTATCGTCGTTTCATCCAGGACTTCTCAAAGGTTGCTGTACCTTTGACTCGGCTAACTAAGAAGAACACTGCTTTTCGTTGGGGTGAAGAGCAGTAGTTGGCTTTTGAGACCTTGCGGCGGAAGTTGTGTGAAGCTCCAGTTTTGACTTTGCCTGAACGCATGGAGAATATGGTGGTTTATTGTGATGCATCTATCTTTGGGTTGGGGGCAGTCTTGATGCAACGAGGCTGGGTGATTGCTTACGCCTCGCGACAGTTGAAGCCCCATGAGGCTAACTACCCTACTCATGACTTGGAATTGGGAGAGGTGGTCTTCGCTCTCAAGATTTGGAGACACTATTTGTATGGAGTGAAGTGTACCATCTATACGGACCACAAGAGCTTGAAGTATCTGATGGATCAGACAAATCTCAATATGAGACAGAGAAGATTGTTAGATGTATTGAAAGACTATGATTGTGTTATACACTATCACCCTGGAAAAGTAAATGTGGTGGCGGATGCTCTAAGTCGTAAGGTTACGAGTGTGCCCCTTCGGGGCATTTGTCTAAGGATGACATTTGTGACACCGCTGCTTGAGCTGATAAGGAAAGCTCAGGTAGAAGCAAGCAAGAGCTAAAATCAAAAAGGTGAAAGAATTGTGGGTCAGTTGGCAACTATGGTCAAGGATAGTAGAGGTTTGTTAACTTGCTATGACAGAATTTGGGTACCGAAACTTGGCGGGGTTCATCAAACCCTATTGGAGGAGGCACATAAATCCAAGTTCTCTATCTATCCCGGAGCGATGAAAATGTATAGGGATCTGCGTGAATATTATTGGTGGCCGGGTATGAAGAAGGAAGTAGCTTGGTTTGTCGAAAGATGCATGACCTGTCGTAGGGTCAAGCCCGAGCACCAATGGCCTCATGGTAGATTGCAACCTCTTGAGATCCCAGAATGGAAATGGGAGCACATCACAATGGATTTCATCACGAAGTTGCCAAGAACCCCTCGACAAATGGACACGATATGGGTTATTGTGGACCGACTGACTAAAAGTGCTCATTTTATTCCTATTTGTTGGGAATATGTTGTATAGATTTGATGATGTCAATTTGTATTAGATAGTTATTTTAGACTGCTCATTGTTGACAGCCAGTCTTATCTAATAACTGTAAATATTATACTTAGACAAGCTGAGCTGTCAGGCAGTATTTCATTAATACTGTAATTGTTGGAGCTGTTAAAGATTGAAACAATGTCGATCAGAGATGTCTCAGCTGCTGTCCTTGGAGCTAAAAAGAGTGAAGTGCCTAAAGCTGATCAGCTGATGTTGGTACTGAAGCTGATCAGCTGATGCTGATACTGAAGACGGACAACTGCTGCTGATTGATACTGAAGACGGACAGCTGCTACTGTTACTAAAGATAATCAGCAGATATTGATATAGAAGACTTGCTGATCAGGCATCAGCTGCTGTTGATGCTGGTGCGGATAGGATCAGCTGGTACTGATAGGATCAGCTGGTGCTGATGTTTATCAAGCTGAAGCTGAAGCTAAAAAGCTGAAGCTGAAGCTTACTTTCGTGTTGGTCCGACTGAAGGTCAGATCTGATCATATCTTGCAGATCAGATTTGTTATTATCCCTGAAGATTTGAATTCCTAAAATCTTGGGATATGATTTGATTTGAAGATCTGCAGATAATATGTGTTTGATTTGAAGATCTGCAGAGATTTTCTTGGCTGAAGATTCTCCTGATTTTTAGGAGATTTTCCTGGAGCTTTTTATATGTATATTAATCAACAACCTCTGTGTAAAAAAGGTTGGTGATTGATGATTTTCGTAAGTGACGAATTAGAGAGATTTAGAGCTTAGTGTTTTAGTTCTTTTGTGTAATCTGTGTGATAAAACATAAAACCCTCAATAAATAAACTGTGTGATTTATTTGTTGAATACTCATGTTTATTCTGCGTTTCTGTAAGATTCATACAGGAGTGTTTAGATCGAGGGACCAACAAGTGGTATCAGAGCAGTTTAGAACGAATGTTCTAAGATCCATTCAAGTTTAGAAGATTAAAAGTCCGTTCAGATTTACAAGATCCAAAAAAGAAGAAAAGAAATATCTGAGGCCATTCAATCATCAAAAACCCAGCATATTATATCTAAATAAGGAGTAGAAGTTTAGAGAAATTCGAAGTCCAGATCCAGATCAGCCTTTCTTCATCCTTTTTCGTCACCAAAAGTAGCATCATCAGAGTATCTGAAAGAAGAAAAAGTATGTAAGTGTGTTTATCTCATTTCTTGACAAATGGAGAAATTCAATTTTGGAATATACAAATATTTATGGTGTTTTTATATTGGAGACCACTTTCATGGACCGTATACTATTTCTGAGATGAGGGAACACTTTTCAAATCATAAAATCTCCAGAATTACTTTAGTGGGTACAGATGAACCTGGTAAACCGATTAGACTAAGAGAACTATCTTGTTTTCCGAGACTGATACAAGAACAAGAACCTTTACCTTTTGGCTTCAAGTCTGAACTGCAGTTAAGAGAGAAAGACATTCATCAGAAACAAAAAGAGATAGAAGATCTTAAACAAAAACTAATGAAAATGGAGAAAAATTCATCAAATCTGGTGGGTAAAGAAGAAGAATTGTGCACTTTGAAGTAGATATAAAGGTATTAGGCCTTGAATGGTATTTTCTGTATGTTAATCGAGTTACAGAGATGGGTATATATACAGGATTGACCAGGAGGAAATCTAGGAGATAAAATAGCCTGTACAACTGTGTAAGCTAATTGTACAACTGTCTAAGCTAATTACAAGGAGGTAACTTCTCTAATCTTTGACTTTTGTAACAGCAATCACGGTGCAATGTCATTTAGTCGTAATACGCCCCCGCAAGATGGAGGATCCATCGGATACGCCAATCTTGGAACATAGTTTGAGGAACGGTGCCCGATTTAGAGGTTTTGTCAGGGCATCAGCCAGTTGATCGTGTGAGTTTATGTGAAGGACTTTGAGTGAGCCATCAGCGACTTTTTCCCTAACAAAGTGGTAATCTAACGCCACATGTTTCATACGAGAGTGATAAACGGGGTTAGCACAGAGATACGTTGCTCCAGTATTGACACAAAACAGCTTGGGTGGAGATGTTGTAGTAACACCGAGGTCTGTTAAGAGGTTTTGAACCCATGATACTTCTGCAGATGCATTTGCCAAAGCCTTATATTTAGCTTCGGTGGACGACCTCGAGACAGATTTCTGCTTAGCCGATTTCCACGAGACAATATTAGACCCAAGATACACAATATAAGCTGTAGTTGACCTCCCCCCCAGTCGGAGTCCGAGAATGCGTTGAGAGTGAGAGAGGAGTCCTGTTTGAGAAATAATCCATTATAGATTGTACCCTTTAGATAACGTAGAACTCATTTCAGTGCTTGCCAATGAATCTGAGATGGAGTATGCATAAATTGGGCAAGCCTATTGATTGCATAGGATACATCCGGGCGCGTAAATGCCAAGTATTGTAGTGAGCCCACCAATTTCCGATAGGGTGTAGGATCAACACTTGGTGACCCATCCATAGGAGTGAGAACAGTGGAAGAGTTCAATGGGGTCGCCACCTCTTTTGCACCATCCATGTGAAATTTGGTTAAAAGGTCTTGAATATGGCGATGTTGGGACAAGAATAGACCATGGGAAGTGGGAATGACTTCAATGCCAAGAAAGTGATGTAGGGCACCTAGGTCTTTGATGGAAAACCGGTTGGCTAAGGATTGGATGAATTGGTTTAGAAAATCGTTGTTGTTCCCCGTGAGCACAATGTCATCTACATAGACCATAAAAAAGCATAAAACGTTAGAATGGTTGTAGATGAATAAGGAAGCGTCAGCTTGGGATTTGCGAAAACCGCAAGAAAGGAGAAAGGAGGTGAGTTCTATGTACCATGCCCGTGGTGCTTGTTTGAGGCCATAAAGAGACTTCCGAAGCTTGCAAAGATGGTTAGGGAATTGTGGGTGTGCAAAACCTGGTGGTTGAGTCATGAAGACCTCTTCATGGAGAGTACCATGTAGGAAGGCATTGTTGACATCAAGTTGGCGTAGGGGCCAATTTTTGGAGAGGGCAATGGATAGAATGACACGAATGGTTACGGGTTTGGTGACGGGACTGAAAGTGTCGAAATAGTCCTTGCCATATTGTTGGAGAAAACCTTTTGCAACTAGACGAGCTTTATATTTCGAAATGGAGCCGTTTGGATTTCGTTTGATCCGGAAGATCCATTTACAACCGATGGGACTATGGGATGCTTTAGGAACTAATTCCCATGTTCCATTTTGTAAGAGTGCATTAAACTCTTGGTCAATGGCGTGTCTCCAGTTTGGGTCTTTAAGGGCTTGATTATAAGTAGTAGGTTCAAGGGTGGGAGGTATAGGGTGGAGAGTAGTTGAGTTGATGAAAGAAGGGTTGAAATATTTTGTGTTTTGTTTTCTAGTTCTTGGTGGAAGGACAGATGGAGTGGAGTGAGAAGGGGAGGTGGTTGGAGATGGCGGTATGATAGGTGGGGTGGAGGAGTTGTTTTCTGATGTAGTAGAGATATGGGAGGTAGAGATAGACGGTGAGGTCGAGTGAAAAGGGGCTGTAGGTGGTGGTGTTTGAATGGGGTTAGAGGACTGGGCATTTTGCTGAGGGTGACGGGAGTATGTTAGGCGGAAAGTGGGAGGGGAGGTTAGAGATGGTAGTGGTGTGTGGGCAAGTGTTTGTGGGGAAGTAGGATGTTGTGTTGAAGGTTGGGTATCTGGTAAATGAGTGTTGGTTGTGGTAGCAGGGTGGTAGGGTGTAGGTGAAGGGGCAGGTGGCACAATCATTGGTTTTGGGTCTGATGGTGGAGTAGAGGGCTTGAGGAAGTCATCAGTGGAAGGTAGGTTGTGGTCTTTTATGCCATGGGATGGAAAAATATGTTCAATAAATTGAACATGGCGAGAGTGATAAAGGCGTTTTGTGAGAGGATCAAAACACTTGTAGGCTGATTTTGAGGTGGAGTAACCAAGGAACAGACATGGAGCGGATTTCGGGTGTAGCTTAGAGGAAGAGTATGGTTTTAGCCAGGGATAGCATAAACATCCAAACGGTTTCAGGCGGGTGTAGTTTGGAGGTGTATGAAACAGACGTTGGAAAGGACTTTGATTATGGAGAACATGGGTGGGAAGTCTGTTTATGAGATAGACTACAGTTTGGAATGCGTGCGTCCAATAGGTGAGGGGAAGTTTAGCATAGTGAAGTAAGGCAAGTCCGGTTTCGACAATATGACGGTGTCGACGTTCGGCGACACCATTCTGTTCAGGTGTGTGAGGTGGTGTAGTATAGTGAGAGATGCCATGGGATTGGAGAAAGGGCTGAAGTCCTTGGTATTCCCCACCATTGTCTGTGAAGATAGACACTAGAGGAGATCCAAGAAACTTTTCAACAAGTAATTTAAATTGTGGAAAAATAGTGGCAACATCAGATTTGCGCTTCAAGGGGTAAAACCACACATACTTTGAAAAATAATCCACAAAAATGACATAATAGGTGAAATGATCAATTGATGATTGAACAGGGCCCCAAACATCAGAGTATAACAACTGTAAGGGTTTTGTAGCAATAAATGAATTTGGGCCAAACGGTAACTTATGACTTTTATTGATTGAACATGAGGGACAATGTATGTGAGAATCAGAAAAAGACTTGGAATTGAGACCTAGACTAGAAACAAGATTTTTGAAAACTTTGAAGGAAGGGTGCCCGAGCTTGTGATGCCAAGTGAGTGGAGAGGATTTGGTAGTGACATGGAGTTGCAAATTGGATGGTAGACGAGCATGATAAACGTCTTCACTGTTCTCCCCCCGCAGGAGAGGCGCCCCCGTGCTTAGATCCTTCACAAAAAAATGTGTGGGAAAAAATTCCACAGAAACTTGATTAGTTTTGCATAATTTAGCAACTGATATAAGATTACGTCGTAAACATGGAACACATATCACATTTGGTAAGGATAAAGGTTTGTGTAGTGTGTTAATGTGTTTGGAACCAATATGAGATATTTGTAATCTATTACCATCACCAAGTATTATCTCATCAGGGCCACCATAGTCTGAGAGGTTTTGGAGTGTGGATCGGTCTGATGTAACATGGTTGGAAGCTCCACTGTCAAACAGCCATGTTGGTGAGATGGGAGACGAACCAGAGGTGGTGACATTGGCGACTGGTGGGGATGGTGAAGCAGAGGTAATTGTGATGTTGTTGTCACGTAGAAACCGAGATAATTTTCTACAGTCACGGGTGTTGTGACCCGGAATATTACAGAACTGGCAGAAAGTGTTGTTGCGGGTTTGACGGTTTCCATTTGAAAAATTGTTTGTTCCTTGGTTTTGGTTGTAATGGTTCCTGTTGTTGCTCCGATTAGGTCTCGAAAAGGAACCGTTGGACTGCTGGCGGTTGTGTTGTCGTGCGGTGTAGTTAACAGTGGTCACGGGAGGTGTGGTGATTGATGAGGTTTCTTTGAGTGCTCTTTCAAAATCAGTGAGTTTGTCAAACAATTCTGAGTAGGACAGTGGGTTTTCACACACCTTAATAGCAGCAACTATAGTGTTATATTCTTCTCCAAGCTGTGACAAAATGTGCACAAGGAGGTCTTCTTCAGCAACTGGGCTTTGCGCAAGAGCAAGGTCATCTGCAATTAACCGCATGTCTTGGAGGTATTCTGAGATTGAGCGGCTACATTTCGGATTTTTGATTAGCTTTGAATTGAGTGAGATGATGCGAGATCGTGACCCGCTTGCAAAGCTAAAATTCAGTCGCTCCCAAGCATCCCGGGAGGTAGTAGCCGATGAGATTAACGGTTGAATAGAGTCCGAGCAGCTTCCAAGGATTGCATTTATTATAACTTGATCTTGACGATACCAGAGAAGAAATTCTAGATTTTGTTTTTTGTCATCAAGGAAGCGTTTGGGAGGTTGCTGATCTCCTATGATGAATGCGTCAAGTTTGAGCCCAATTAGGGTTGACTCAACCTGACGACGCCAGACCGGAAAATTGTTTGGCGTGAGTCTGATCGGGAAATGAGTTGATGCAGTGATCTGAGTAATTGATTTCAAGGCCATGGAAGCACCGAGAAGGTTAAATCGCAAGTATTGCAGGTGAGGCAAGAATTGGGTTTTGCGTGCGTGTTGAGAATTTCACAGGCAGGAGCAGCTCTTGAGAGCAATCAGACGCTCTGATACCATATAAAGGTATTAGGCCTTGAATGGTATTTTTTGTATGTTAATCGAGTTACAGAGATGGGTATATATACAGGATTGACCAGGAGGAAATCTAGGAGATAAAATAGCCTGTACAACTGTCTAAGCTAATTACAAGGAGGTAACTTCTCTAATCTTTGACTTTTGTAACAGCAATCACGGTGAAATGTCATTTAGTCGTAATAGTAGAAGCTGACTGAACAGGAGATGAAGACATCTGACCTTGAAACTAAACTCAAGGAAATGGAAGACTCGTCTCTTAAGCCCTGCAAGTGTTCATCAGCTTCAGCCTCTAACTCTCATACTGGTGGATCTCATGCTGATAACTTTCACATTGATACTTTTTATGCTGAAAAACCTGTCACTGATGAAACATGCAATAATAAACCTCAAGCTGGTAAAACAAAAAAACCTTTACATAAATCAGTCCCAAACCATACATCAGCCCCAAACACTCCAACAAAACCCATTATCATTCTCAAACGTAAAACACATACTTAAACCCAAACTTATACACAATAAAGTCACAACCAAACCAAAACCACCCTAAAGAACCCCACCATGAACAAAACCACATCAAAGTCTCCCTCACAGCCCACCACCAAACAGACCAAGAAAACTCATACAACCCAAACCAATAAAGCAGATCACACTGCCAAGCCAGCTTCAGCTCGTCCTAACCAATCAGTTCCTGCTCACGCTGATACTTCAGCTCCTTTTCATGCATGTACGACATTCTCATCACCAGTTCATGCTGATGTGAAAACTCCAGCCCCTAGAAGAGCTCAAACCTGCAAACAAAATGATCCATTGTTTAGATTCTCATTCATGAAGTCAAAATACACAAAACAAAATAAGCAGAAGAAGAAAACTAAGAAGATGTGGATACCAAAGAATACTTCTCCAAAAATAACAAAGCCAAAGTGGGTCTGGGTTCCCAAGAACACATGTTCAAAACCTGAAAGAAAGCCAACCAATAAGGTCAAAAATGTGCAATGGTTCAACAAATTTTCTGGAGAACTTGATGAAATAAGTCATAGAAGAAAGAAGAGAGTTGTAAAACCTCATGGTCAGAGGCAATATGGAGAAAAGAAGTATGTTCCAACACCCAAACTCAAATGGGTGCCTAAAGTCTCTTGTTAAATACTCAGAGATTTGAGAGAGATGATGTGTTCTTCGGTGTTCTTATTTAGTGCTCACACTCTCTCTGAAAGATGTGGAAAGGTCTTGTGTATTCTCGATTTTTGTTGTATTCAAAAGATGTTTGCAGAAGATATGTTTTGTTTTTATCTCAAGGTTTGTTAGTAAAGAAGAAAAGAAGAATGGGCTACTCAATTTTATCAGAGATCTTCAGTATTCACGATTTGCCTTTTTTTAAGAAGATCCCTTTAGTACATGAAAGACTTGATGCATCTTTGATAAAAGATTTTCGCGATCTTTTATTTCCTTTTCTCAATGCTGAAATCGTACATCCAAGAAAGAAAAGGTGTATAGTATTTCTTTTATTTTACTGAACAAAGTACAAGAGAGATGGGAAGACTCATTTGTCTGACAAGAGACGATGCATACATAATCTCTCAAAAGATCACAAAGTCTTGTAAAGATGAGTCAGAAAGTAACTAAATGGTTACTCTCCAATGCTTAGTTAGAAAAGAAGTAATATGGGCAATATGTTTATCAAGGAGATAGTCCTTTCAAGCAAAGATCGACTAAATGGGTTCAATATTTTATTTGATCCGGTACAACGCAATGTTCATGCTGTCACATGCTCTCTCTCTCTCATGTCCTGTCACTTGCTCCCAAAAAGGTACAAGGGTGGTTGGTTGGGTCTCATTCATAGAGAAAATCAGGAAGCATAGCCACGTTGGACAAAAGTACAAAGTGTTTATCTGTTGGTGCAAAAGGTTCCTGTCTCAAATGCATTGAAAAATGTTAGGAAACAGACCTAAATCTATAGCCTATTGCCCAGGAATAATAACGAGAATATAAATGTGGAAATATAAACACAAAGTATCGACATAGAGATTTACGTGGTTCGGTCCAAGATGACCTACGTCCACGGGCAGGAGAGAGTATTCTTTATTCCAGAGCTAAATACAGGTGTTACAGAGCGTACCTAGATTGCTAGTAAATCGGCCTCTTTTGACTACTAACTTCAGACTTGACAACACGACGGCCCTAAACCCTAATGACCAGCCTTTATATTTATAGGCATTACAAGAAACCCTAGCCGTACCCTAGTTGTTCACGGCCCACGCGATGCAGACACTTAATGGGCCACGGCGCGCGTGTTTACAATTCATACGGGTTTTAATTCCCAATTCACTATTTAACAATCTCCACCTTGAATTGCGAATTCAACATAGCTCCACCTCGCTCTAGAAACCAAAAAACTTCCTCTCGTCTCCTGCCAGCTTGCCCCGTAGGGACTTACCTCCTGCGAACATCAACCAAGTTCAAGCATAGCTCGAACTTCTCCTTGGGTAACGACTTCGTCAACATATCTGCCGGATTCACCTTGGTATCGATCTTCAAGATTGAGAACTTGTCTTCTTCAACTATGTCACGAATGAAATTTAACCGGATATCAATATGATTTGCCTTTTCATGATAAACCGGATTCCTTGCTAGACACAAAGCGCTTTCACTATCACAGTTCAAGACAGGCTTCTCCACCTTCAACCCCAGACTCTCCACCAAACCATGTAGCCAGATACACTCCTTTATACCTTCAGTAATTGACATGTATTCCGCTTCAGTTGTAGACAAGGCAACTGTAGATTGTAAAGTTGACTTCCAACTGACTGCACATCCAAACAAAGTGAAAATATAACACGTGAGCGATCTCCTTTTCACCAAGTCGCCACCATAGTCTGAGTCTGTATATCCCACCAAGTTACTATGAGTATTACCACCATAGACCAAACAAACATCCTTAGTCCCCTTCAAGTATCGCAAGATCCACTTGACCGCTTCCCAGTGAGCTTTCCCAGGATTACTCATAAACCTACTAACCACACTAACTGCATGTGCTAAATCAGGTCTAGTACAGACCATAGCATACATAAGGCTTCCAACTGCACTTGAGTACGGAACTCTACTCATATAGTCTTTTTCCTCATCCGTAGTTGGTATAGTACTTCTGTTTAATTTAAAATGCGCTGCCAAAGAAGTTCCAACTGGTTTTGACTGATCCATACCGAAAGACTGCAAGACTTTCTCAATATATTTCTGCTGAGAAACATATAACAACCCTGCTTTCCTGTCTCTCTGAATCTCCATCCCCAATATCTTCTTTGCTGCACCCAAATCCTTCATTTCAAACTCACTTGCCAAAAGCTTCTTCAAGTTATTAATTTCAGCCATCTCCTTGGCTACAATGAGCATATCATCAACATATAGCAACAGATAAACAAAGGACCCATTAGACAACTGCTTCAAGTAGACATAATTATCAAACTAATTCCGAATGTAGCCATGCGAAGTCATAAACGAATCAAATCTCTTGTACCACTGTCTAGGAGACTGCTTCAAACCATAAAGAGACTTCTTCAACAGATACACATGATCCTTATTAGAACCCGGAAAACCTTCAGGCTGTGACATATATATCTTCTCCTCCAAGCTTCCATGAAGAAATGCAGTTTTGACATCGAGCTGCTCAATCTCCAGATTAAACGCACTCACCATAGCTAAAAGAACCCGAATTGACTTGTGCTTCACGACCAGTGAGAAAACCTCGTGATAGTCGATTCCTTCCTTTTGAGAGAAACCCTTCGCCACTAACCGTGCCTTGAACCTTGCGGGTTCAACCCCTGGAATTCCTTCTTTCTTCTTAAAAACCCATTTGCATCCAACCGGTTTGACTCCTTTTGGTAATGGAACAAGATCCCACGTTTCATTCTTCTCAAGAGATTGCATCTCTTCATTCATTGCCATCAACCAGCTTGATCCTTCTTTATTTGCCACCGCCTCTTTGTAGGACCGAGGCTCATCAGTACCAATGTTTTCACCAACAGCTAGTGCATATGCAACAGAACCAATATCACCATTAGTGACACATGTAGCATATCTAGCTGGAGTCTTCGTGTTCCTTTTCTCTCTTCTCCTTGCTATAGATTCATCCTCATTGTTCTCACCATCGGCCTCAGCATCACCAGAATGATCCTCATTGGGCTGTTCATGAGTTTCATCACGTCTATGCTGATCATCACCGACATGCTGTTCTTCATTTATCACCATTCTGTCTGGAATTTGTGTGACAAACTCCACCTTCTGGTTGGCACCCTGATCTTTCCCTACATGACTTGTATCACGTCCTCTTTGGTTCACCATAGCAGATTCATTAAAGGTCACATCTCTGCTATTAATAAATTTTGGAGTTCTCCCTTCTTCTATACACCACAGACGATAACCTTTCACTCCATGTGCATACCCTAGAAATATGCACTTCATTGCCCTCGCCTCAAGTTTACCATCATTAACATGAGCATAAGCCGGACAACCAAATATACGTAAACCAGAATAATCAGAGGGTTTTCCAGACCATACCTCTTGAGGAGTCTTAAAGTCGATTGCAGTTGATGGTGATCTGTTCACCAGATAGCAAGCAGTATTAACCGCTTCCACCCATAATTTCTTCGATAAATCAGCATATAACCGCATGCTTCTAGCACGCGCTAACAGTGTTTGGTTCATCCGTTCCGCCACTCCGTTCTGCTGTGGTGTGTGCCGTATAGTGTGGTGCCTCACTATACCTTCCGCCTTGCAGAAGTTGTCAAACGGGGCATTGCAGAACTCCAACCCATTGTCAGTTCTAAGTGTCTTGACAGATTTTTCAGTCCTTTTTTCAATCATCGTCTTCCACTCCTTGAACTTCCCAAACACTTCGTCTTTAGTCTTCAGAAAATATATCCAAACCTTCCTTGAGTAGTCATCAATGAAAGTCACAAAGTATCGATGACCTTTATGAGACTCGACCGGAGAGGGACCCCACAAATCTGAATGAATGTACTCCAGGATTTCCTTGCTTGTGTGTTTACCTGAACTAAACTTCACCCTGCGTTGCTTGCCTTTGACACAAGCTTCACAAAACTTGAGTTTTCCCGTTAGCTCACCACCAAACAACCCTTGTTTACTCAGAATTGACATACCCTTCTCACTCATATGTCCCAACCTTCTATGCCACAACTCTGTCTTATCATTACTACTCTCTAAGGATTGAGTAACCGCCACTGTTCCCCTAACCGAATTTCCTTCTAAGACAGGAACCCCACTCTTCTGCACCTTTCCTTTCATAACTACTAGAGAGCCCTTGGTGACCTTCACCCAGTCATCCTCACCAGAGTATTTCAACCCATTTTTTGCTAAAGTAGTAAGAGAAATTAAGTTCTTACGAAGATCCGGAACATACCAGCAATCAAGCTTTCTAACCATACCATCGTGCATCATAATCTGTACCGTACCGCTTCCTTTGACCTGAGCAACCCAATCATCACCCAACTTCACTGTTCCTTTCAAGTCTCTAAAAGATTCGAACCAGTCACGATGGAAAGTTATATGATAAGATGCCCCAGTATCCAAGACCCAAGCATCAACAGAACTAGATGTACAAACAGTCAACACATCGCCTATGTCTTCTTCTTCAGAACCATCCTGAACAATAGCCGCACTGCCATTGTTGCTATTTTCTCCCTTCCCCCTTTCAGCAATGGACAATTTCTCTTGAAGTGAGCCTTCTCCTTGCAGTTATAACACTTGACTTTTGCAGAAACTTTCGATTTCGAACGTGACTTACTCCGATTTCCACCATCTTTCTTATCCGATGTCCTTCCTCTGCCAACGAACAGACCTGAACCGGATGTCTCCTCATTCCCAGAAACTCTACGTTTGAGTTCCTTGGACAGCAGAGAATCCTTCACATCATTCACAGTAATTGTTGTTCTTCCATACAACATAGTATCAATAAAATTCTCATGTGAATTCGGCAGTGAACATAACAAAATAAGGGCTTGATCCTCATCATCAATCTTTACTCCTACTCCTTAAAGATCTAGAATAATACGATTGAAAGAATCACGATGGTCTTTTACTTGGGTACCTTCTGCCATTCGGAAAGTGTACAACTGTTGCTTCTGATACAGCCTATTTGTCAAAGAACTGTTCTGATACGTATCACAGAGCTTCTTCCAAATACCGGCAGCAGTGGATTGATCAACAACTTCCCTCAACACCTCATCCGTCAAGCTCAAAAGAATAGCACTATGTGCTTTCCCCTCGATCTCCTTCTTCACAGCATCTGCCGTGTCCTTTGCATATTCTCCTTCCACTGCAACTGTGCATCCTTGTTGAACCAGAAGAGCCTTCATCTTAACCTTCCACAAAGTGAAATCATTCGAGCCATTAAACTTCTCCAAATCGAACTTGTGAGATGACATCTTCAATCAACTGATCCTTGTAGTCTTTGATAAACAAGTAAATCTGAAACTGCTTACTGCTCGTCGTCGCCGTGGCGCGGACTTCAACAGGGTGCGACGCGGGCTTGAACAAACGTGGTCCAACAGACGCGATCCTTCAACAAGCGCGACGCGGTCTTTCAACAGGCGCGACGCGGCGAAGCCGTAAACCCTAGATCTACTACTGATTTCAAACAACCAGAACTACAACCAGATCTAAAACACGCAGACCTAAAACCGCAAATAACCACAGATCTATAACACTACAGATCTGAAACCGCGGCTCTGATACCACTTGTTAGGAAACAGACCTAAATCTATAGCCTATTGCCCAGGAATAATAACGAGAATATAAATGCGGAAATATAAACACAAAGTATCGACACAGAGATTTACGTGGTTCGGTCCAAGATGACCTACGTCCACAGGCAGGAGAGAGTATTCTTTATTCCAGAGCTAAATACAGGTGTTACAGAGCGTACCTAGATTGCTAGTAAATCGGCCTCTTCTGACTACTGACTTCAGACTTGACAACACGACGGCCCTAAACCCTAATGACCAGCCTTTATATTTATAGGCATTACAAGAAACCCTAGCCGTACCCTAGCTGTTCACGGTGCACGCGACGCGGACACTTAATGGGCCGCGGCGTGCGTGTTTACAATTCATACGGGTTTTAATTCCCAATTCACTATTTAACAAAAAAGCAACCGTCTGATTCATTAGTTTCTTGAATTGATATTCTCTAAAGTCAAATACGAAAAGAGCATTACAGGTAATTCAATAATATACTCTTTCTCTTCTTCTCGAGGGCAGTGAATTAAAAATGTTTCACAATTTTTTAATGGTTACTTTTCATCCATCGAAATTATACACAAGGGGGTATTGGTGTAATCCCAAATAAAAGCTAAGTTCAAAACATGTAGGTTGATCTGTGGTTCGACAAGTTGTTGAAGTGTTGTCTGACATGGCTCTATGTACTTACTATTGGTACTTTTTGTGTCAACAATTTTGAAAGAGAAGAAAAGATGGATCGGTCTATGGTTGCAGATATTTTCGTTAATCTCATACATGGTGTAACATAGATAGCATGGCTCATTTATTTTTTTTAGTCATGGTCTGTCGCGTAGACTTCATACATGAGCTACATGATGGTTTATAAAGAAGATTAAGTGGGTCCGACTCTCAAACAGCTACATGTCATATTCTCAAGAAAAATAGTCGGTGTTCCTACTTTATGGCTGGCAGGAATACAAACAAAGCAAGGGCATTTTTGGAAATGGATTTTTTTATCCTTACATGGATGGGGACATCGATGAGCTAGAAATAAAAAGTCATACATGGATTCGTTCTTTTTGGGGCAAAATCGATATATTATGCGCATGTAGTATGGATGTTGCTTCATCATATGCATGACACGTCCCCCCCTCTTTCTCTTTGCATAGCTGATTACTTTTACCCCATGCCTCTGCTACCCCCTTCGCATCAGCTACTGTCTCACAAACAAATAATTATTGCCCATACAACTCTACACCTAGCCGCAAGTCGAACAAGAAGCATGGTTGCTTTCTTAATGCTGTAGTCGAGAAAGAAATAGAAAAGGAAAGTGTCAGTTTTTTTTTTTATTTCATTAATGGGATGAGGCACGTGTTAAGCTAATAAGCATGGTGATGTATTCCAAAGAAGCCACTCATACCACATGAGATTTAATTAAAGAAAATGGGCTATTTTGTTTCAAAAAGCTGTCGGTCACGTGGGTTCTTAAATTCTTTTGGGAACTAAGATTTGCTATTGCAATATTTTATTTCAATTTTGGTGGCCTTGCTTAAAGAGGTTCAAATGAGTGTCATCCACTCAAGGAGAAAGGACACAGGAGTTATTTTCTTTACTGTGTATTGCCAAATAGAAAAGTAAAACAGAAAGGGCAATTCAATAAATTCCTAAAAGCTATGAGGTGTCAACAATTCAGAATAGATTTCATGAAGTAAAATGTAGCTGTTGAAAGGAAAGTGTGATCACGTAAGGATTTGCATGGTGCATTAAAATTTCAATTACACACAATTATTGTTATTTATCTTCACGTGGGTTATGTTTAATAAAGATTGGAGAATTAAAGGCATTAATTGTGTCTTTAAAGTTATTAAGAAATTCAAGAAAGACGGTGAAGTATTGCTCTAAGAAGAGTGATCGCGTGTTGTTTCCATGGAGGATTAAAATTCCATTTAAAGTTACATGTGTTCAAAAATGAAAAAGAAAGAAGTGATTAGGAGTAGCTTTCGGAAGTATGGCCACGTGTTAGACATTTGATCCAGGTGTGTTGGCAAATTGGTGGCCACGCTTGCATGTTCTCAGAAGCCTAAAAGAAAAGAATTAAAAATTCACTTGGTACATTTTTGTTGTCTCAATAAAAGCTGGTGTACGTGCACTTGGTTAATTGGTGGTGCATGAGAATAAACCTTCGACAGTATGTGATGGCATGTTAAAAGGCTTTTGCACAATTCTTTCTGACAGTATGTGATGGTACGTTAATTCAACCTTCTCCCTATTTCTCAAGTGGGACTAGCCAAAAGTCATAAACCCACTTCAGCAACCACCCTCTCTATCCGTCTCAAATTCCAGCTTTTCGGTGACTTATATATATCACCTGAAGTGGTCAGTGGGTTCCGAAATTCTTACGATGGTCTGGCCAAACTGCATCAGCTATTTCGCTAGTCTCAATGAGACATTGTGATGTGTTCATGGATTGAGGAGATAGAGCGAGGAAGATGAGACTCTGGTGGATGGATCCTCATCTCAAGACTTCAGTTGGTTCTCAGATGGATCTCAATAAATATCAAGATATAGTTTGTGTTACCAAAAAGCTACCGATGTCCATCCCCTCCTGGGTGGTGTTGTTCACAGTCGTATTTGTCATCTCAATAAATATCAAGATATAGTTTGTGTTATCAAAAAGCTACCGATGTCCATCCCCTCCTGGGTGGTGTTGTTCATAGTCGTATTTGTCTCCTAGACCATACTCTGTAATTCCAGTCAGCGTGAATGTCCTCCCGTTGCTTGTTTGTCCATGTGTGAATAAAACTTCAAGTGTTTCTCAATTGAAGCATGTGAAAAAGTTATAACTGTTCACAGTTAGCCTTGCTACTCTCACCGTGGATGCTAAGGACTCTTTCGTCAAAAGTGCTTTAACAGACACATGGGTTGAAAATGGAAAAGTTTCATGATGATGTGGATTTTCATGATTCATGGCGCTGCATAGGGCTCCTATGTGGCTGGTTTTGGGAAGACCAAGAAAAGCAAGTGTATTTCGAGGGCCAAGAATGAAATTCACTATTCCAGTTGGTTTTAAAAGGTTTCAAACGGTAGAAAGCATGGGATTGTTCTAATCATATGTATGACCGTATCATTCTCCTCTCTACTTCAGCCGATTACCCATAATCCTATACATATGCTACCCAAAACCTTACATATGCTACCCAAAACCTTCTCCCATGTGCATGACTGTGCCCCCTCCTTTTACACCCAGCCGATTGTCCATACCAATGCTATTTCCCTTTTCTGTTACATATAGTCTGAGTGTTTATGTCATAGTTTCTTCTGAAAAGAAAAACAGGGTCGCGTAGATCAAATCAAAGGAATATTGTGTAAGTGGGTCCGATGCATATCACGTGGAAACATGCCTCAAGCGTATAGTGATATGTCTGAAAAATCAAGAAACTCACAACAGTGTCACTTCCAAATGATCCAGACTTCTAAACTACTCATGATCCAAGGAATTGATTCTCATCGTATAAACAAAGCAGTAATTATGCACTCTTCATTCACCACCGTTCAGCCCTATAACACCATTCACAGCCTCTGTATCAGTGAACAACCCGTCAAAGCTCTTGCCCTGTTCACGGGAATAACCAACTCAGAAATCGAGTGTAGAAAACTGGTAGTTGGATGAAAGAAAATTGTTATTTCAATACTATGAGTAGTCTTGGGGATACTGATCACGGTGCTGAAGTTTGAGTGCGAGAAATCTCGCAAAGAAGAAGAAGGGGGTTGTCACTTGTTGATCCGTAAGGAGATTGATTCTTCGCCGTTGGTTCAAAGACTTGTAGAGAGAAAGATAAAGGTTGCAGGCACTATAACGAGAACAATGAACTGAGTAAGAAGTCAATGGTTAAGCAGATTGCCGTGAATGATATGTGTTGTCAATCGGCGGGAAGATGTAAAGATATGAAGGTTTGACTCGAAAGAACATGAGTTAATTTTATTTTAAAGCAAAAGTGATGTCAAAGATGAGTCTCCGACACGTGGCTAGTTGAGAACAAAGTCTAAGTTTTTTTTGTGACATATACTAGACGTCAAGATCAAAAAGTATGGGGGTCCAATAGGAACTACATGTCGCTTGCTTTCAGAAAGTGACTATTGCAAGAGAGGACACGTGTTGATTTATGTACACTAAATTTTCTCAATGTGCATGCATGGTATCACGTGTGATTCTTTACCGTGTCAAAGAGGATCCGTTACCTTGTCAACGACTTAAAATTGCATGGCGGTAATATTCTTTATTTTTGTGGACCGTTTCTAAGTTGATTTTGTTAAAAGAAATAGTTTTATAAATGTAGGGTCAGTTTTCCATCATTCTCTCAATTTAGATCCAACATTTGATTCCCTATGTTTCCCACTGATTATTATTGTCTGGACTTTATTTCTGTAAAGTGAAAATCACTGTGTATTTATGTAAGTGTTCCATATTGAATGAAATACAATGAATTATTCAGAAATCTGCTTCTATATCCTTCAACATTGTATCAGAGCAGTGTTGAGATTCTGAACCAACTCATCATCTACCAAAAATGTCAGAAAGTGATAATCCAAATACAGATTTGGCTATACAACTAGCAAATCTGATCAGAAGTTCTCAACCACAAAACCCAAAATTATCTGACAGCCTGCAAATCAACCTCAAATTCAATAGCCAAAATTACGCTTTATGGACCCGGATGATTCGGGTCGCCATAGGCGGAAAATCAAAGGCCCTCTTATCCCACTTAACCTCAAATCCTCCCGATCAGAATGATGGAAAATTCGAGCAGTGGGAACAAGACGATCTGGTCATTTTTTTCATGGCTAATACAAAACATAGAACCAGTACTTGCAAGCAACCTGACCGAGTATCCCACAGCAAAGTCCCTCTGGGATGCCTTGGTGGTCACTTACAGCAGCGGGAAAGACAAACTACAAACTTTCAATCTTCATGTAAAAGCAAATGAAATTAAACAAAATAGTGCTTCACTTGAGGACTTCTGGATCAATTTACAGGGAATATGGGGAGAAATCGAAAGAATCGATCCAAATCCCATGAAATGTCCAGAAGACATTCAAACTTACACTCGAATCAGGTCCGACCAAAAACTTTTTCAATTTTTAAATGCCATTGATCGGAAATATGATTCTGTTAAAAGAGATATCCTCTGATGGGATCCGTTACCAACCGCCGAAGCGGCTTATGCTGCTGTCCGAAAAGAGTCGGCTCACAAAACATTTTGGGAACCGTTTCAAACGAACCGCAAGGTTTAGCGATGGGATTATTTACCTCTGATTCATATGGAGGTGGATTTATCTCAAAAGGTAACCGTCGACCGGAAAACCTTTCGAAAGGTAACCGATTCCCCAAAGAAGATAAAACACACCTAAAGTGTGAGCACTGCGGGATGATGAAACATACCAAGGAACAATGCTTCAAACTTGTTGGGTACCCCGAATGGTGGATCGACGGGCACAAAAAGGGCAAAGCTCCCATCGGACAAGATGGAGGGGGAAGAGGTAAAGCTTCCGCCGCCGTGGGCAACAGCAGCGCCACCTTCGACGGTGACGGAAACCATGGCGGTTACGGAGGTATAGCAGCGAGATTTACAAACCGATCCACATCCCCGACCCACATCTCCGACCCACATCGCAACCGAACAAGCAGCGGTCAGCTCCGACCCACATCTCAGCCAGTACGAACGGAAGCTTTCAACGGAACAAGCTTCGTCGCCGTGAACAACAGAAACGCCGCTCCAAACGGCGATGGAAGCTTCAAATCTAGCGGGGATGAAAGCAGATCCGGCGTAAGGGGTGAAGCCACGAACAACACAGCCGCCGGAGATGGGATCTTCCGATCCGATGGGGTTGGAGGCGTAAATGCGGGATCGAGAGAGTATGCGGGATCAAGAGATGATCTTTTCACAGATGCAGGTAACGAGAATGAGGAGTTCCCGTTTTTTAACCCTAAATCTTTAAAAATTGACTTTGACCCTGGAAAAAAAGAAATGGCGGAAATGATCCCTAAAGTTTATTCATTAATTCCCTATATAAAGAAAGGTTTAAAAAATTGCAGAAATGACCCACAAAATGGAGGGAATGCAAATATAATTTTTTCTTGTGATAATTTACGAGATAAAACTTGGATACTCGACAGCGGGGCCACCGACACCATGACTTATGAAATATCAGATCTTATTTCGCTATCCAAACCTCGGAAAGCACAGATACAAACTGCAAATGGTGAAAAAATGGAAGTTAAACAAGGAGGAACAATTGAGTTTTCTCCTATGTTAAAACTCTCTAATTGCCTCTATGTCCCATCTCTGTCTCAAAACATGTTATCAATAAGTCATGTTACAAAAGAACTAAACTGCTCAGTTCTAATGCATCCAACTTTTTGTATCTTACAGGATATCAGGACGGGGGCGATCATTAGGCGTGGCACTGAGAAACAAGGATTGTATTATGTGGATGAGGTGACTCAAAATGGTACTGTGATGATGGCTCATGGAACCACAGAAAGAGAAGCATGGTTATGGCATAGAAGATTGGGTCATCCTTCTACGGGTTATTTACATACTCTATTTCCTAAGTTATTTCCTTCAAAAAATTTATCGCTGTGTGAAACATGTGTGTTAGCTAAAAGTCATAGACAAACATTCAAACCAAATAATACCAGGGTTGATGTTCCTTTCTCATTAATTTATTCCGATGTATGGGGTCCATCACCAATCATCGGAGGACAAAACCTTCGTTTCTTTGTGTTGTTTGTAGATGACTGCACTCGTATGACATGGATTTATTTCTTAAAAAATAAATCTGAAGTCCTTGACAAATTCGTTATGTTTCATACCATGATCCAAACCCAATTTCAAAAAAATATCCAGATTTTTCGATCTGACAATGGAGGAGAATTCATTAACACTTCTATGCAACAATTTTTTCAATCAAAAGGAATAATTCATCAAACTACATGCCCACATACCCCAGAACAAAATGGTGTTGCCGAGAGAAAAAATCGTTTTTTGTTAGAAATAACCAGAGCTCTATTAATCGAATCAAAAGTTCCAAAATCGTTTTGGCCTGAAGCTCTTGCCACAGCCACATACCTTATAAACCGACTCCCAACCAATACTCTAAAATTTAAAACTCCACTACAAACCCTATCAGAATTTGTCAAAATTCCTTCACTTCTTATGCTAGAACCAAAAATCTTTGGGTGTACTACCTTCGTTCATATCCCAAAGTCAAATCGAAATAAACTCGAACCATGTGCTGAAAAATGTGTATTCGTCTGATATGGAGTGAATCAAAAAGGATACAGATGTTATAATCCCAAGACTCGTCACATGTTCACCACTATGAACTGTGATTTTCTTGAAACAGAATACTATTATGCATCCCAACATAGTGGTCAAGGGGAGATAGAGTGTTCAGACCCACTAAGTTGGTTAGAGTATGTTCAGGCAACAACAACAGAAGAATCATCCGAATCGTCTACACAATATACAAATCCTATCTCTAGTGCCATCCCAGATCAGTCTCCCAACCTGACATCCGAGGTAAGTAACACTCAGTCTCCTCATATTCCTGAGTCTTCTGAACATGTTGAACTTGTTACCTCTGATCATGAAACTGCACTAGAACAAGAAGAACTAATACATGAACAACCAACAGAAAGATATATGTTACCTCCAAGAACTAACAGAGGAATTCCACCAAAGAGATATTCCCCAGAAAGAGAATCTCGAAGTTCTAGATATCCTATGGCAAATATGGCTAAAGAAAACTTGACTCAAGAAGCTAGGGCCTTCAATGCTGCAATATACTCTGATGAAATTCCAAACACCGTGGAGCAAGCCTTAAAGACGAAGAACTGGAGAAACGCAATGGAAACTGAAATAGAAGCCTTAGTAAAAAATGACACATGGAAAAAATGTGTTATTCCAAACGAAAAAAAACCAGTAGGATGTCGATGGGTCTTTACAATAAAACATAAAACTGATGGTACTATTGAAAGATACAAAGCAAGGTTGGTAGCCAAAGGCTATACCCAAACCTATGGAATTGATTATACTGAGACCTTCTCCCCAGTTGCAAAGATTGATACTATTAGAGTTCTCTTATCCATAGCCGCAAATGAAGGATGGCCGCTACATCAATTTGATGTCAAAAATGCTTTTCGACATGGAGAACTAAAAGAAGAAGTTTATATGGAAGCACCTCCTGGTTTCACGAAGAACTTTAAACCAGGTGAAGTTTGTCGCCTTAAGAGATCTCTCTATGGATTGAAGCAATCTCCTCGAGCTTGGTTTGGTAGATTTACCTTAGCAATGAGAAGATACGGTTTTAAGCAAAGCAACTCTGATCATACTTTGTTCCTTAAAAGGAGAAACGAACATATAACATGTTTAATTATCTATGTTGATGATATGATAATTACAGGAAATGATGAAGAAGAAATGGCGAAACTAAGAAAAAACCTATTTCAAGAGTTCGAGATGAAAGATCTAGGCCGACTCAAGTACTTTCTTGGAATAGAAGTTTTAATGTCAACACAAGGGATTTTCATCTGCCAGAAGAAATATGTTCAAGATCTATTAGCAGAAACTGGAATGATTGATTGCAAACCCGCAGAAACTCCCATGATAACAAACCAAAAGTTATATATTGACAACAAGGAAAAATCAACAGATAAGGAAAGATACCAACAAATTGTGGGAAAATTGATATATCTCTCACATACCCGTCCAGATATTTCATATGCGGTAGGGGTAGTTAGTCAATTTATGCACCAACCACAGGTCTCTCATATGGAGGCAGTATGGAGAATTATCAGATATCTCAAAGGAACAGTAGGACATGGAGTGTTGTTTAAAGCAAACGGGCATCTAAAAACCTAGATCTATACTGATGCAGATTGGGCAGGAGACAAAGGAAATCGAAGATCAACCTCGGGATACTTCACCCTAGTTGGCAGAAATTTAGTCACGTGGAGGAGTAAGAAACAAAAGTGGTATCTCTTTCCAGTGCAGAAGCAGAGTTCAGAGGAATAGCACGAGGAGTCGCAGAAGCCTTATGGATACGAAAACTTCTCACTGAAGTTGGTCTTTTCCGTAAAGAAACAAGTAAAATTATGTGTGATAATAAAGCTGCTATTCAAATATCAGAAAATCCTGTTCAACATGACCGAACAAAACATGTGGAAGTTGACAGACATTTCATCAAAGAAAAGCTAGAAGCTCGAATCATTGAGGTACCATTCGTCCGATCAGAAGAACAAATAGCCGACATTCTGACAAAAGCTGTAAATGGAAAAATTCTTAACAATTGTTTAGTCAAGTTGAATTTTGGGAATCCCACTATTCAACGTGAGGGGGAGTGTTAAAAGAAATAGTTTTATAAATGTAGGGTCAGTTTTCCATCATTCCCTCAACTCAGATCCAACATTTGATTCCCTGTGTTTCCCACTGATTATTAGTGTCTGGACTTTATTTCTGTAAAGTGAAAATCACTGTGTATTTATGTAAGTGTTCCATATTGAATGAAATACAATGAATTATTCAGAAATCTGCTTCTATATCCTTCAACAGATTTTTTTATGATCACGAGAATGAGAAACACAAAAAGAAAATGAGTCACAATGTCAGGGAGAGTCAGAACAATTCATGGTTTATCAGACTAAAGATGGAAGTTGCCAAAGAATTTTTGTGTGCAAACAAATATGCTGTCATTGCCAAGGGCGTTTTGGTCGTGTTTTAAGAAAGAAAAGAATACAAAAATGTGCACGTGTGTTAACTCTCATGACAGAGATTATTACTGCAAAATTATTCAAGGAGCATAGTTGCCATGTGAACAACCTTTGTTCAGTGGTACTTAAGGTCATGTGGAGACAAAAGCTACAGATGAGATGATGGCAAGTTTGTGAAACTAAGCTATGTTGAAACGTGACCATTGGAAGCTGAGCTATAACATCCATCACCGGCTCAGGGGGAGCAGCAAATCATGAATCATGGTACCTTACGAATTGACGGTGAACTCTCATGAGTCCTAGTATGAAACTTTTGTACCATTACAGAATTGACGATGGACTTTTAGAAGTCCAAGTATGAAACCTTTGACATCATTGTCTCTAGAAGCATGCTGCTGCATGTGACCAAAAGACTCATTTCCCACTAAGCAAGTCCAGCTTTGGGATGTCATAGAGCCACTCACTCATGTTTAGTGCTCTGGCAAAGTTTATACAATAGAATGAGATTGCCTGGTCCCACTGATAAAACATCTCATCAAGGCTCGAGTGTTAATTTTTCTTTTAAGCTTAACCAGACCCTGTCCCTGGAAACATGCTGCCGCATGTCAAGTCTCATGTTCTGCTGAAACATTGAGCACCGACCCACCTCACTCACTGAACCAAGTTTCAGTGTTTGTTGAATTGCATGGTCCTTACTGAAAAATTCTCTCAAGGCAAGGGTGATAAGTGATACCTCTCAACCTCTCCTCGTTTTCAAAAATTCTAAAATTTTCTTATCTTGCATGAACTGTCAATGTCTTAGGATTGAAACAACCTAAGATACAGGTTCCATATTCTGTGTCAGTGATCTTTACTATTACAACATAGTCTATATGAGACACCACAATCTCTTCACATTTTATTGAGTTCTTGTTCAAAAAAATCAAAAAAATCAAAAAACAAAATCAAAAAAAAAAATTTTTAAAATCAAAAAAAAAGGAAAAAAAAGCAAAAGAAAACTGAGTTCTTAATTGATGCTGTCAAAAAGGGGGAGAAGATTGTTTATCTGAGGGGGAGCAGACCTCGGAAGGATTGTCCATCTGAGGGGGAGCAAATATTGAGAATTCATGGTACATACTTTTTTTATTAGCTTATTATTTCTTTTTATATTAGTTTAGTTTTGACATCATCAAATAGGGGGAGATTGTTGGGAATATGTTGTATAGATTTGATGATGTCAATTTGTATTAGATAGTTATTTTAGACTGCTCATTGTTGACAGCCAGTCTTGTCTAATAACTATAAATATTATACTTAGACAAGCTGAGCTGTCAGACAGTATTTCATTAATATTGTAATTGTTGGAGCTGTTAAAGATTGAAGCAATGTCGATCAGAGATGTCTCAACTGCTGTCCTTGGAGCTGAAAAGAGTGAAGTGCCTAAAGCTGATTAGCTGATGTTGGTACTGAAGCTGATCAGCTGATGCTGATACTGAAGACGGACAGCTGCTGCTGTTACTAAAGATAATCAGCAGATGTTGATATAGAAGACTTGCTGATCAGGCATCAGCTGCTGTTGATGCTGGTGCAGATAGGATCAGCTGGTACTGATAGAATCAGCTGGTGCTGATGTTCATCAAGCTGAAGCTGAAGCTTACTTTCGTGCTGGTCCGACTAAAGGTCAGATCTGATCATATCCTGGAGATCAGATTTGTTATTATCCCTGAAGATTTGAATTCCTAAAATCTTGGGATATGATTTGATTTGAAGATCTGCAGATAATATGTGTTTGATTTGAAGATCTGCAGAGATTTTCTTGGCTGAAGATTCTCCTGATTTTTAGGAGATTTTCCTGGAGCTTTTTATGTGTATATTAATCAACAACCTCTGTGTAAAAAAATATTGGTGATTGATGATTTTCGTAAGTGACGAATTAGAGAGATTTAGAGCTTAGTGTTTTAGTTCTTTTGTGTAATCTGTGTGATAAAACATAAAACCCTCAATAAATAAACTGTGTGATTTATTTGTTGAATACTCGTGTTTATTCCGCGTTTCTGTAAGATTCATACACGAGTGTTTAGATCGAGGGACCAACACTATTCAAGAGACTTTTTCTGCTGAAAGATTGGCTACCGTCTACGTAGACGAGATTATCTCTCGGCATGCTATACCGGTCTCGGTGATCTCTGATCGGGATGTTCGATTCACTTCTAGGTTTTGGAAGAAGTTTCATGAGGAGTTAGGCACTCGCCTTCATTTCAGCACGGCATGTCACCCTCAAACGGATGGGCAGAGTGAAAGAACAATTCAAACATTGGAAGATATGCTTAGGGCATGCGTTATCGATTTCGGTGGGAGTTGGGATTCCCATCTCCCTCTAGCTGAGTTGGGTTTCGGCAGAGGCTCTTCTGTTTCAAGGCTTTGAAGGTTTTGGGAGATTGGAAGAAGGAGATACAACGTGAGAGAAGACTTGTAACGGATCGTGTGCATCACTCTGTTTTTCAGAAGTAAGGTAAGAAGATCTACTCTTCTGACTTTCCATTTCATCCCGTCATATAGTGTTATCCTTTGGTTAGTAGTCTTTGATGACTTGTAACACTTAGGGTTTTGGACCATGGACATGCATGGACTTGCATGTCCATAAGAAAATGACCTTAGGGTAGTTTCTGATCCTCAGAAGGGTGTAGAGAGGAACCCTAATCGATGGCTGTACTAGTTAAGGGCTTTAAGGGATTTCGGACTAATACAAGTCGGCAACGTGGACTGGCTATGTCGGCGACGCGGGATGGAGTAAACCTCGTAAATGTGCAATGATAGTCTGCGACGCGTAAGGGAGAAGCCGCACCGCGGCGATTGACTGTTTGACCAAGAACTTATTTCCGACCCTTGTTTGCTGGCAAATGTTGGAGCTAACCTTTAGGCCAGTCTATAGGTGTTTGGTTAGTGGTTAATATGTTGTGTATGTGGGATTTAGGTGTTTGGACGAATTAAGTTGGGATATTAGAGAATATATGCACGGTTACGAATCAGGTGAGTATCCTCACCTTACTATGTGATGTTGCATGTTAGGCATCTTGTGTGTTATTTACAGTTATATGATTTGTTCTATATCTGTGATTATTTGTTGTTGGGCTTAGTACTGATGCGTGTCTCCTCGTAGCTGTTGCATGACGAGTTGGACTATTGCCTTGTCCCATAGCTGTTGTATGATGGGCTGGGCCATAACCGGGAACCCATAGCTGTTGTATGATGGGTAGAAACCCCCCGTGTCCATAGTTGTTGTATGATGGATGCTCGTAGCTGTTGTATGGCGGGTAGGGACGGGTCGTTCTCGAGGACGGGTTGTTTAATATGTGGGCATGTATGGTAATTTGTGGACTCACTAAGCTTTGTGCTTACCCATTGATTTTATAACATTTCAGGTATTTCAAATGACAAAGGGAAGGGCAAGGTTTGACGACAGTGCATCGCATACACGAGACTTATTTTAATGATTTAAGTTATGATTTTCAATTGCTTTCGCTGTTGGTTTAATAATTATGTCGAAACAGTTTTACTTTTTGGATTAAAGATTTTGTTGGAATCTTGGTAATAAATGAAATTTTATAATTGTGAAATTGGGGCGTTACACTAAAGTAAGTTGTTATTCTAGATGTAATTTGGAAAGTAGAGTGTTAATTTAAGACAGCAGTGAGTTAGCGATGCTATGGTCAAAAATCAGGAAAAAGGGTTTTAGGTTGTGAGTCGACATTTTGAACCGCAAAACCATATTCAACATTCCACAGTGGCGAAAGGGATTGCACAAAACTGATGAAAGATTGAAGGAAGAAGCAAGTAAAACTCGAAATTAACCTTAAATAAGTATTGTAGATTACTAAATCAACAAGGTAAGTTGGTTTCTTTGAAGAATTAGAGATTTTTGAAACCCTAGGGCTGAATTCGAGGTATTTGGTAGTTTTATTGAGATATGATGCTCTAAATCAAATGTGGTTAAAATCCTTAGCTTGTAGTATGTTAATTTTTGAGTTTTGAGGTCTGAAACCATGCAGACCCATGGTATGAACAAACAGCGCAGATAGCGCCGCTAAGTGCGCTAGATAGCGCCACTAACTCGTGACTGGTCACGATGACCTTTAACCAACTGAAGATAGTGACGCTATCATCAAGGGATAGCACCTTTAACTGCTTCTGGACAGATTGTTTTTATCTCCTATATGGCTTAACCCTTTTAGCCAAACTTTTATTGGAATGTGTAAGAATAATTGTAATCTGATCTATGATGTTGGAATACAACTAATCTATATAGGAAGGAGGTAGATACGAGAAGCTCGGGAGTGTCATGTGCCAAACCAACCCCAGGTGAGTAATTGTATGAATGTTTTTATGAGATGATTAATGTTGTGAATGAGTAGTAATTTACTATAAAAGCTGAATTACATGAGTGTAGCCGATAGCCGATACATGAGTGTAGCCGATAACACTCAATGGCCGATATAGCTGCTAGTTGATTTGTGAGTGTAGTCGATAACACTCAATAGCGATAGTTGATAAGTGAGTGTAGCCAATAACACTCAATGTCCGATGTAACCGATAGTTGATAAAGTTGATAGCTGATATGTGAGTGTAGCCAATAAAACTCAATAACTAATATAGTTGATAGCCAATATTGCTGATATATGAGTGTAGCTTATAACACTCAATGACTAATATAGAAAATAGCTGATACAGTCGATAGTCGATACATATATGTGTTTAGCTGATAACACACTAGTCGATGGCTGAATTAGGTGTGCAACCGATTCCACACCATAGCCGATTTTAACATGGAAATTGTATTTTTATATAAACTAGATTACATTACTTGTTGTTTGTTAGTTGCCATTCCATGTGTGTGTCATATGATTACTCATTGAGATTTTGTAGCTCATAGATGTTGGATTTATGTTGCAGGTTTTAGTAGTGGTGACCGAGGAAAGAAGGTGGCTGAGGGGTGACAACGCCTAGTAATATCACATATTTTAGTCATTGTTGAGCCCTATTCTTAGTGAAATTATATCATATACATCGTTGTATTCTCACTTTTTGTGCCAGCACTTGTTTGGAAAGAAATAATGAAAACAGGGACCAAAAGCGTGCAATTTGGAAGAAGTTTGAAGATCAAGGCAAAATCAGGAAAAGACGTACGCGCGCCGCGGAATTCATCAATACGCGACGCGGGTATGAGGCGGTTGAAAGAATTCAAATTCCGATAAAACGGGGATAAACCCCTATGCGCGATGCGGGATCCACCTATGCGCGACGTGGTCTCGAGATTTTTGAAACTATAAATAGAGGCTTTTAAGTCGAAAAAATTAGCGAAGACCTGGTGTGAAATCGACCCCCAAGGCTCTTTGACTCCGAGATTTAGCTTCAGAAACCATCTTTTGGTATTTTCATGTTTTTATCTTTAAATTTCAATTAGTTAAATAGTTAGTGATAGTGGCTAGTGTCTTTGGGAGTGACAACCATTGACATTGAGTCTTTGTTTCTGTTTTGAATAAGTTTGGTTACTGTTTTGCACCTGTTGGATCTGATTTGGTCAATGAGAATCATTTGGTTTCTATTAATTGCTTAGTTTTTCGGTATTTATGCTTATGAATGATTTTTGGAATGATTGAATTGTGTTTGATGATTGATTTGCCTTTGTTTGCTTCTGATTTGGAGATATACTTCTGATTTCAGTAAGTAACAAGGTTTGGTTGGTAGTTGAGTTTAGTTCATGCTTGCTTGTTTTATTTTATGCTTTTTGGGATTAGTTGTCAAAAGTTAGGAACTAGGTCCTCTGACTGTAGCATGACACTACAGTTGGTAATCTGTCACCTGTCTCGACCACGTAACTCCTGTGGATCGACCCTGACTTCCACTGTGCTAAGTGTGTGTGTTAGGTATTTTCTTATTTTTGACCGCATGACGACCGCTGCGATGTCAAGGGGTAGCTGTGGACCAGGACAACTTTTGTTTTCTTTTGGACTGTACTTTTGGTAGCTTGGTTTCAATGTTGACGAATAATGTACATGTTACGATAACAATTTGTATGTTGTGTGGCTTACATTCACATTACATCGATGTATGTGTTGCTACTCTTGTTTAAAATCTTGGGTGTAATTTGTGCATAAAAAACTGGGCGTTACAATTTTTATGGCAAAATGACCTTAATGATCCCTAACAAACCTCCCGATGATAATAATAGAAAAATAATTGCACACAAGAATATATGTGGAAAAATCCAAAACTGAAGAAAAAGCACAGGCTTCGAGGGAGAAATATCCATTATATTGTAAGTTGTTACAATCACATAGACTAACATCTAAAGCCACCCCCAAATTACACTCACACTCTCCGAAGTTTTAACAAACACTTTCAACACTCTAAAATAAGATAACGAAAGAAAGCACCAAACACTTTAAGTGTATTTGATTGGGGTGTTTTGAAACCAAAGCCTTGGACTTCTTTTATAAGCTTGGAGTACACCCAAAGTTTCATCCGTCAACCAATGTGGGATGAGAACACTATTTATTTTTTCTAGTAAAAATCAACAATCTCCACCTTGGATAAATGAATGAGTAAACGCAACCACATTAAAGGAGCATCGTCTTCACTAGCAATCATAATTCTAAAGACATAGAATTATCATACTCCGCCATAAAAGAGTATCGCTACTTAGATAAACAATTCGAAGAATTTCAACTCAACACATGTTGAAAAACCTGTTAAAAATTATGGTGCAACTTCCCATTTGGCATCCCCGAAATTTCATCTGCCATCAACATCCACTTTCATCACACATCTAGCATTTATGACAATCCAACGCCCATGTGTAGATCCATGCTCCCACTAACAAAAACACATCCCTTTCCATGATACCACGGGCATACCACATGTATGACACTACTCAAATGAAGTCATTGTCGTCAGTAACGGCGAAGATACTATTAGTTGTATCGAAGCCTTTTGCCGAAACCGCTCCACCTAACAATTTCTATTGACATGCCCAAGTTATCCACACTTCCAACACACCAGATTCTTGTGAGAATTCTTCTTATTCCCATTCCTGCACATCAAAATCGTTACTTCTGACTAGCTGCTACTTATGGGTCTTTTCTCTTCAGATAGGAGTTTACTAGTAATATTTGCATACTTCAAGTTCTCTTTTACATATGACATCGTCGCAGTTGTCGATACGGTCAAAAATACTAGATTTAATACCTTACAAGCACATTAGCTAAGTTGAAGTAACGGTCGAACCGTGGAGTCAGTGGTTGAAATCTGTGTCAAGAAATAACCTATATATAGTGTCACTCTATAGAAGGTGTCGTTCCATACACTTCACGAAATCCAAACAATACGACTTTATTGAAAACATAAACTTGCAATAACTAAACTATTCAAATCCAAATCCCGATCCAAACCAACCAAACGTTCTGATTCCGAGGTATACTCGAAAAATCAGAATCGCAAAACATCAAACAAACGATCAAACGAACAATAAACGTAAACCGAAAACATAACCGAAAAATAACCAAAACCAATGATTGCATTAAAATTAAAAAACAGTACCGAGCCGAATAATTCTGACTTCGGTTTGAAAATCCAGATCCACACGGTCTAGCGAGTTCTACAAGTCAAAACTGTTGGAAACGCACGATAAACAAAACCGAAAAAACAAAAAAAATAACTAAAACTACGTAACTACCAACTATCGATCACTGAAATACGAAAATACAAGTCGAAGAGGCCTGAGTTCCACCCAAAGGTCGGGTCTTCGCTCCCGAATCACGAACCGGAAGCCTCTATTTATAGTTGCAAAAATTGTTTGGACGCCGCGCAAGGGTGAAATCCGCGGCGCGTCCTTATTTGTAACACCGATGTTTGCTTTTTGAATTTGAAACTCTAATCCGATACTTTGACTATTCACGGCGCGCGTGTCTTCAAGCTCGCGGCACGCATGTGTTTTCGCCTGAAAATGGACTTCATTTCAAACTTGACCATTTTGCACGCTTTTAAACCCTGGATTGTATATATTTCGCACACAAGCAGTAGACACAAAAACATGAGTATATAACAGTTTATGAGATATATTTCAATAAGAATAGGACTCAATGACGACTAAAATACTTGACATTACTAGGCGTCGTCAACATACATCAAAGTGGGCTTTCATATGCTCATAGGAAGATGGTAAAGACAATATGAGTCTCAAAGTTTTATGCACATATTTATTCTCCACTCCAATAGCCTCTAGCTCTGAGACAATATTATTAAGAACATTTAGATGATTTGAAAATTTTGTATCTTTATTCATACGAAGAATATGAAATTGTTCCTTGAGATACAACCGATTCGAGATACCTTCGTCTTGGTATAACGACTCAAGCTTTTCCCACAGGTCTTTTGTCGTTGATATCCCATGCACATTTGCAAGAACATTCTTTGCTAGACACAAACAAATAACACTTTTCGTTCTAAAAAATATAGATAGAATCAACACGTCATTAACTTGAACTTGCCACAAACCAAAGTTTTGATTCTTCCATTAAACTTTTCTATAATATTGAACCTCATGGGGTTGTATTTTGACATTGTATTCATATCTCAACAACAATATTGTGTACTAGAAAAATATGCAACAAGTCCAATACACTCAATAGAAGGATTCTCAGGTAAGAGTGGAGGGTCACAACGGACACATTCGAATACCAATTCTTTCCTAGACATTACATTTTTCGGATAGATACATATTTTGAGCCCGCATATACTTCTATCATATACAAAACTGTTAGTCGAATCCTCATTTCAGATGTGGAATATCAGAAAAAAACTGCAACCACAAAGCATACTACCAACCTTCAAAGTACCAAGACACCCTCCAATATGATCTATAGAAATTCACTTCTGATGTAAAATATCAGACAAAGTTGCAACCGAAGAGCATACTATAAATTTTGAAAACCGAGACCTCCTCCAAAACCTAAAGTTCTGATACCTCTTGTTGAACCATGAAAGTGATAATGTTGCTAATAGTAAGACTTCATGTTCCAGTGATGATGCGAAGCGAAAGAATGTGAGGTGCAAAGCATGTCCAAACGATGCGAAGTTGATCTATGCAAAGCCTTTCGGCATGCGTAACATGATTACAACCGAAGCCTGTTTTGTATAAATATGAAGATGTTTTATATTTTGTGTTGCACGTAGTGTAAGTACCACATGGTACTGTTTTGTGTCAGATAAAGTTGGTTAGGCATTATGAGACATGTCCACCATACTCCTTACGCAATGCACTGATTGTATTATTTTATTAGCATATGCGCAACATGATTACAACTGAAGCATGTTTTGTACAAAGATGAAGATATTTTATATTTTGTGTGTTGCGCGTGGTGTAAGTACCACACGGTACTGTTTTGTGTCAGATAAAGTTGGTTAGGCAATAGAAGACATGTGCACCATACTTATTACGCGGTGCACTGATTGTATTATTTTATTAGCATATGGGTTCTTCGTTTTCCTTATAAATAATGTTCTTGTATTCTGTATCAATAATCTCATTAAGTGAAATATATCTTCATCTTATTCACTACACTTAAATATTTTCTTTCATAGTTGTTTGTATTTATTTATTTGTTTACGATGCTTTAAATTATGTTTGTACACCTTACTTGTCGTTAAACCAAATCTGGTTTCATCACCACTTTTTGGGAAATAAAGAGTACTCGTGGTGATTTACAGAAAAGGATGAATTGTTTTCTTAGTTAAAAGTTTTTGGAGCCAAATGCTCATGTATTTGGTTCAAGGGAACATTTGAATAATATGTGTTATTATGAACTCCAAAATGGCTTTCTTGATTTGCAATTCATTGCATAAAAGAGTTGAGACTCTTCTTTCATGGGTTTATGTGCAAAAAGTTTATTTTTTACACAGTATAGTGAAAATAAAAGTTGCTAACTAGTGCAGTTTATATGTTGGTGGATAATTTACAAAAGGGATAATGACTTAGGAGGGTAACCATCTTTTGCGTTTGTTCATATTTGGATAACTTTTTTTGTACACATATGACCAACGAACTTGTTAGAAGTGTTCACATATTACCCTTATTACTGGTTGGTGTAGGTTACAGCTGACGTGGCGTACACGTAGGATTATGTAATGACACATGAGGGTAATGAACTATTGATTTTGTTTAAATTTGGGTAATTTCCTTTTTTGCACACATATGACCAACGAACTTATTCAAACTGTTCAAATGTTACCATTATTATACTTTAAAAAAAGTATATATACTTCTAAAAACGTATAAATACGCATATATACTTCTGAAAACGTATTTCATACTTCTAAAAACATAAAACTATGTATTTATCACTCTAAAAAATGTGCTTATACTTCTAAAAACATATAAATTCACATATATACTTCTGAAAACGTATTCCATACTTCTAAAAATATAAAACTATGTATTTATCATTCTAAAAAATGTATTTATACTTCTACAATATATATTTATACTTCTAACAAAGTATTTTGGTTATATTTTTTCACCCCTAGTATTTTTTTTAGAACGGCAATCTAACATACTCCTAAACTACACCTTAATACCACCTATGTCTCATACGATACTTCAACCCTCGACCTCAAGTAGGAATGACTACACATGATGTCGCTGGGCTAGAATCCTTTTGGCCACCCCTAGTATTTATACTTCTAAAAACATATTTTTACATTTTAGAAGTATCAATACGTGTTTTCTATATTTTAAGAACTATAAATATGTATTTTTTACGTTTTTAAAAGTATAAATACGTTTTATAAGTATAAATACAGTTCATTACTCTCTAGAAACGTATTTGTACTTCTAAAATGTACAAATATGTTTTAGAAGTATTAATTGTAGGCGTGAAAAAAATGGAACCAAAATATGTTTTTAAAGGTATAAATGTATTTTTAAAAGTATAAATACTTGTTTTAGAAGTATAAATATATATTTTTATATTTTTAGAAGTATAAAGTACATTTTTAGAAACGTATTTATACTTCTAAAATATAAAAATATGCTTTAGAAGTATAAATACTAGGGGGAAATAGAACCAAAATATGTTTTTAGAAGTATAAGAATTTCTTTTAGAAGTATAAATAAATTTTTTAGAAGTATAAATACATAGTTTTGTTGTTTTTAGAAGTACGAAATATGTTTCCAGAAGTATATATGCATATTTATAAGTTTTTAGAAGTATATATACGTTTTTTGAAGTATAATAATGATAACTTTTGAACAGTTTGAACAAGTTCGTTGGTCATATGTGTATAAAAAAATTACCTAAATATGAACAAAACCAATAGTTCATTACCCTCGTGTGTCATTACATAACTGATGTAGAGTACGAACACAAAACACAGATTAATCATGTTGATTCACCGAATACCAGGACAACCTCTTCTAACCAACATTAATTCAACAAATCACGTAGTTAGGCTCAAATTCTATTCAACCCAAGAACAAGGAATTTGGGGTAAGAAACTGAAGTTTCATAAAATTCAAGTCTGAACAGCTAGGGCACATAAAGAAACCCTAAATAATAAGCAAAAATTTGAATGGGCCTAAAAAGAGTCATGGGTCAAACACAAACCCAAAAACAAAACCCAAAAATTACGAAAAAAAAACATAAAATAGCCCATAAACTCATCCAGAAAGCGTTTTCTGGGCTCAAAAATGGGCAAGGCCCTTGTGTGTCCTTAGGACGTTGTGCTCCTCATTCCAAGCTTCGATTCGGCTGGTCGCAGGCCCAAAACGGAGACCCGTAGCCAAATTTATGGTCATTTCCGTGAAGCCCCTTTTGTCACACGATCCTGGGCCTCCAAAAACATAAGGGTCCGTTCCTCCACGCTATGGCCCGCATCAATAATCCTACGTCTACGTCATGTCAGTTGTAACCTACACCAATCGGTAATAAGAGTAATATGTGAACACTTCAAACAAGTTTGTTGGTCATATGTATATAAAAAAAATTACCCACATGTGAACAAACGCAAAAGATGATTGCCCTCCTGAATCACACTGGCTTTTTGCATAACACCCCAGCAAGAGTCTATTTACATCAATGTGAGGCTTCTCCCCATAGACTATATGTTGTTGATATCATTTCGTCCAAATATCCACAATATTTATTTCACATTGTGTAAAAATAAAATTAAAACTTACAAACGTATACAAATTTCACTTTCAGCCAAAACTCAATTTCAACCAAAAAACCCCCACATTATAAAAAACTGAAAAATCAACCTGGGCTTCTAACACGCAAACCCCTTCTTGGGCCGTGTAGTTGACCGACATATGGAAGAAGGCAAAAGGAGCATGTGTCATCTTGGATACAAATTGAGAAGTTTTTTGCGAAAATTTGGTCCCTCAAAAGGGGCTGAAAGCTGAATATATAACCAAAATTTCAACATGTCACCAATGATTGACATTTCACAAGGTCTTCATGGAACCTAAGGTTACCCCAAGTAGGGTGGATTTGGTAGTTTTATCATAAAACTTGCTTTGCAAAGTTAGAGGATAACAATTGCGAACCCACTGTATGTTTTTTTTTATCAAAAAAATAATAATATTGCTAAGTGGTCTCTTGATAGATGTTAGAATTTGGTTATTTATTCATTTGTTTTCTTTCTTGTGTACTATCTTCGGTTAAGCTTCAAATTAAGTGGTCAGGGGCCATAAAGTTGAAATGATGATAACGAATGTTAATAAATACGAAATCTTCAATAGTATCTTATTATTTTGGACTAGTTTATGAAAAGGTTTTTAAATAATTTTTTTGTTACAAAAAAGGACAGAATACCGGCTAGCCCTTTCATCCAGTTTACCAGGTTTCCTGGATTGAAAATTATCAATAAAGTCTCATTATTTTTGGTCAGTTTATAAAAAAGTCTCAGTGTTGGATTTTTTTACACAAAATAATATGACTCTTTCATAAACAGACACAATAATTGGAATTTATTAGAAATTTCCAATTTAGGAAATCTAATAAACCAGAAGAAATGACTAAACTGAATACGTTAGCCGATACGTTGTCTTTTTCTGTAAATAAAAATAATTTTGGGTTTTTTTATAAATTGACTCAAAATAATAAGACTTTATTAGAGATTTCCCTTAATAAATTTTTAGCTTTTGGATACTTTTTAACTCCCACTTTGACGTAATTACACATCCACCCTTGCAGCTATTCATTTTTTATAAAAAGAACCAAAAACCTCCATACCAGATCATATATTTCCTTCAGAAATCTATATTAATTTCACGATTTCCATAACAATACAACTAAAATCTCACGAATATTTTTACAAGCTCTCACTTTTCCTCAAAACTCATTTTCACCAAAAGACAACATATTTTTGCCACTCTGCGAAAATGTGCAATTTCAGTCATATTTTGGATTTATCTACCTTAAAATGTGATCTTTGGAACGAGCTTGATGTTCGACATAGTAGAAAGAGTTAAGGATTGAGAGTTGAGAGAAATTTCTAATTTCACTTTTGTAAAATGAAATAAAAAAACAAAAATTGAGCATTTATACTTATTGTTTTGAGCCGCACAAATTTTCGCAGACTAATATGGATATTTGCAAGTATTCACCTGCAAAAAATCCTTAAAATGACGAGGTTTTGAGGTTTTGCAGGTTGCTAAGATTTTTGCAAGTATCGACCTTCGAAATTAATTACTATTTCGATAAAGACACTAATTTTGTTGCTAAAATATTGAAAATGGTTTAGTTTTAGTCATTGTAGTTTATATGAAATTGCGGTTTTAGTCTTAGTTTTGAAAATGTTACACCAATGGTCCATGTTTACAAATCTTGCACTAGAGGTCAATGTGGTTCCCAAATTGTGCATTTTTGTCCCGTGATCCATATGAAAAGTGTATATTACCATTTTTAATTTCCTTTTTCTTTTCTATTGAATTATATATTTTAAACAATAAAGAAAATTTAGAAAACCAATCCACCCTCTACACCCTCTCTCTCTCTCTCTCTCACTATTTCCCTCTAAATGTAATTGACAAAGCAAAAGGGAAATTTGATGAAAATGGTGAAATGGAGTTTGCCTCCAAGCCACCTTCTCGTCACTGTCACTGCTGGTCTTGGCTTCAAAAACCACCAGTTTGAAAGATCAAAGGTCCCACTGCTTTTGCTACAAAACCACCCATTTCTCCGCCACAGTTTATAACACTCTTAGATCTTCATCACACTACTACTAAAACTCAAAAAGTTGCAGTTCATGTTTATTTCATCTTCGACAATGGACTTTGACGCCACCATCTTCACCTTTCTAACTGCAAACATGCTTTGTTTCTCTGAAAATGTTTAGTTTTCTTAACATTTAAAAAATTTTGGTTCACAAGGAATTTATAGGTTTAGTTTTCTTGATATTAGTTTTCCAATTTGGGGGTTGATGCACCAGAGTAGAAGAAAATATGCATTTGATAGTTTTTGAGCCATCATATTAATCATATTCTTCTACATGACAAATGACTTTCTCTGTATGTTTTACTCTTTAGCATATGCATGTGTGTGTATATATATATATATATATATATATATATATATATATATATATATATATATATATATATATATATATATATATATATATATATATATATATATATATATATATATATATATATATATATATATATATATATATATATATATATATATATATATATATATATATATATATATATATATATATATATATATATATATATATATATATATATATATATATACACACCCACACAAATACAAACAATAATTATTGTGTGAATGTATGACCAATTTTTGTCAAATCATTTCATAGGGATAAGTTCGAAATTGTGATTAGATTAATTAATATTTAATTACTAAAATTATGATAAACAATTAAACTAACTAAAATTAAAAACCTATAATATAGAAAACTCCCTTTTATAATTTTCGGTTCTTTTTCTTCCATCCCCACATAAACACGGTCGAGTGTGAGAAATTGAGACTAAGAGAGAGTGCGATTTCGATTCAGAAGCAGCGAGGAGGACACTTGGCAAACACTTCAAGATCGTCAACCGGTTTTAGTGGCGGAGGAAGACGGCGAACAGCTGGAATTTGAGAGGTGGAAGTGGTGGGGGCGAGAAATTTGTTGTAATCAAAAGAACCCAATTAGGATTTCTCAAATATGTCGTCGATGAGTGGAGGTGCGGTGTGTGGAGGAGAAGATGGTGGTCGATTGGCATTATACAAAGAAGGAGAACTGGAAAAACCTAATTGCACAGGTCAAACCCATTCTTCAATAATATGTAGTATATATTATTTTGTTTTCATATTCTTCAAGAATGCTCAGTAAGGAAGAATGTACAATTTTCGTATTTTAGTTTGGCTTTTTGACAAACTTATTCTTAAATAATGTAGATAATATTGTACTTTTTTCATATTCTTCAAGAATGTAGTATATATTTTACTTCTTTTTAAATATTATTCAAGAAAAACAGAAAAATTGGAATTGTTACAAGGTACAGGAAAAACAAAAAGTACAGCTGAAACCTATGTATTCTTCAAGAATCTCTCATACTCTTAATTATGATTACCATTATTCAAGAATCTTTTATATCAAATCGATTTATTCTTTAAGAATCTCCCATACACCAAACATTAGGGAGGAGATAATGTACCGAAATTATGTTCTAACATCAAGGATGGATGATGTTCTACCCAGAAATCGAACATTCATATTCTTAATCGCAAACCTTGGGGAGGATATAATGTAACATTATTCTTCTGAGTTGCAAGAATTCCAAGTTATGATGGATGCTCTTCCACAAAAGTTGTTTTTATGTTGGCTTCATTCTTTTCGGGCGTGTAAAAATCATATATATAGGGTATAATGGAACCAAAATGGAGAACATGTCGGTAATTGTAATTTTGATCTTCAAAATTGACTTAAAAAGAATATTGTTTTCTTATTTGTAGGTATATATGAATGTACATACCCTTAATTGGCCGATTTTAATCATTTTTATTTAATTTTTTCATTTTAATTACACAACTATCATTATCGTCTAAGCCATTGATTTTTTCAATCTAATGGTCCTAAAAAGGTCATACACTCATATAATAATTAACATTCACATTTAATAAATATATAAAAAATAAAAAGAAAAAAGAAAAAAAGAAAAAAATTAAAATATAACACAATCTTTTTACATGGACCAGGGACCAAAAATGCAAGATTTGGAAACACAAGGACCACCGGTGCAAGATTTTCAAAACTAAGAATCAATTGCAAATTGATGTAGACCATCCAGACCAAAACTGAAATTTACTCGTCAAAAGATAAGAGAAATCACATATCCTTCTACATGTTCCTGCTATATTTTTCTATTACTCATCCTCTTACTCATTTTAAATAATGACAAATGTTATATTTAATCGGCAAAACTGCAAAAGTGGTCCTTGTTGTTTGCAGTTTTTTGTGGTTCCAGTCCAAACGTTAGCAAATTTGTATGGATGGTCTATTTTAGAGGTTTTATTTGTGGAAATTGTCCATGTCCGACTTAAAAACTCTATTTTTCCCTTTTAATTTTTTTTATTATTCTTTTTAACAATCAATTTTATTAAATAAAAAATTAAATTAAATCCCCCACCCCACCCATTTGACCCCATCCTCCTTCTCTCTCTCTCTCTCTCTCTCTCTCTCTCTCTCTCTCTCTCTCTCTCTCTCTCTCTCTCTCTCTCTCTCTCTCTCACTAAACAATATCGCACAATTCATTTTCTTCGATAAACACTAGCTCCGACACACCTAGTTGAGAAAATCAGTACGAATTTAAACTAGAAGAAATTAATCGTCTAAATCATATAACTAAAAGAGAATAAAACCAATTGAGAAAATCAATTAAAAATAAATATTACTGCTACTATCGAGAAGAGCAAATATCAGAAGACCACCAGCTTGTTCATATTTTAAAGAGGAATTGAAGCCTTGACTGCCTTTTGATTCGATTTGAACAACACTGGTTAAAGTTTCTCTATATCGAGGAAAACTGGAATTACCAATTGCACATCAAAAAACAAAACACAAATTATACACCTTAGTTTCCCTTCTTTTCATAATAGCACCATGTTACTAGTTCAACCATATTCTTGCACTTGACACACCGACGTTATTCTTGAATTGGTACACTGACTTCATTTTTTTCTTATTATCAGATTTATACTCAGAAGACCTAATGTACTCATAGCAAATATGTAAGACCCGTTCCACCGAGGCGCGGCTCGGGAAGGATCTGGATTCGCGAATGATTTGTACGCACGGCGCGGCTCGGAAGGATCCGCAGCGCGGCGCGCCGCAGATGTGGAAAACCCTAATTTGGATTTAAACGCCTATATAAAGGGTCCCAGCCCTAGGGTTGGTGTTTTTGGAGGTTTTCTGGAGTAGAGGCGACTGCTTTCGACAGAGGCTCTTCGGTTTCAAGACTTTGAAGGTTTTGAGAGATTGGAAGGAGGAAATACAATGTGAGAGAAGGCTTGTAACGGATCGTGTGCATCACTCCGTTTTTCAGAAGTAAGGTGATTGAACGAGCTAAGTAGGGATATTAGAGTATATCCGCTCGGTTACGAATCTGGTGAGTATCCTCACCTTACTATATGATGTTGCATGTTAGGCATATTGTATGTTATTTACAGTTATATGATTTGTTCTATATCTGTGTTTAATTGTTGTTGGGCTCAGTACTGATGCGTGTTCACTCGTAGCTGTTGTATGACGAGTTGGACTATTGCCTTGTCCCATAGCTGTTGTATGATGGGCTGGGCCATAACCGGGAACCCACAGCTGTTGTATGATGGGTAGAACCGCCCCGTGTCTATAGATGTTGTATGATGGACGCCCGTAGCTGTTGTATGGCGGGTAGGGACGGGTCGTTCTCGAGGACGGGTTGTTTAATATGTGGGCATGTATGGTAATTTGGGGACTCACTAAGATTTGTGCTTACCCGTTGATTTTAAAACATTTCAGGTACTTCAAATGTCAAAGGGAAGGGCAAGGCTTGACGGCAGTGCATCGCATTCACGGGACCTTATCTAAATGGTTTATGTTATGATTTTTAAATACTTCTGCTGTTGGTTTACTAACTATGTCAAAACAGTTTTACTTTTTGAATAAAGATTTTATTGGAACCTTGGTAATAAATGATATTTTATAATTGTGAAATTGGGGCGTTACAAATTGGTATCGGTGCCTTGGTTTGAGGAATTTGGATGAACTGTATTGGGAATCCAAACTCAAACTTAGGACTGAGTGATTTTGATAAGAAAAAATGATTTTTGGAAGGTAAATTAGATAAGAGAAGATGCGATGCGAACCGTCAACCGAGCTCAAGTAAGTTTTATGATTCCCAATTACCCATGCCAAGTTTGTGTTATGTATTATGCTAAGATGTAGAATTGCCTGGATAAGATACTCTATAGACTGTTTTGTGCAATATGTGCTGCTTTCGAATTTCATGCTAGTGTTGTTAGGTTGCTTAGTGAATGCTAGTAGGTTATATACAATTAGGATAAGATAGCCTAAGAATTCTTGGTCTGGCCTTACTGGCTGTTCCTTGTTTGGTTGTGACTTTAGGGTAGGATCAGTTATTCAAACGTCTATCTTATTCCCGATTGTGTACGGCTGTGTGTCCGTGAGGCGACTTGACAACGTTAGCAGTAGTTCTCTTAGGCACGGGTGGGTGTGAGATTAGGTCAAATGATTAGGCACTAGGGTGCATGACCGCAGGATTCATAGGAAATGGTTTATCAGCGTAGGTGCGACAATTTAGGAGGATGGTTGATGAACTTGGAACAAGGGCGAATAGGTGTGGAAGGTAGTACCAGGCCAGCACTACTGAAAACACAGGATTCACGCTTGAGCCAAGAGTAGTCAACCAAAGTCCTAGAAAGTCGAGTAGTTGGGTGAATAGGTGTGACCCGAGTATTGATATCAAAATTATTGCGCATTTCAGAATGGCAATCACACAAAGTAACGGTGGGGCAGATGCGAGCACCTCGAATGGGGAAGGCTCAACTGATGAAAATCTCTGCAACCTGGTAGCAGAAGATGTTTCGCGAGAAGTGTTGGCTGCGATACCTCAGTTCTTTGGTACTATCAAGACTGAACTATGGGCAATGCTCGAGGAGTGACTGGCTATACAGGGCTCGTCAAGGGCCAGGGATCCAAGCTATAAGGACTTTTCGGCTTGCTCGCCTCCGATGTTTGAAGGGGGCAGGGATCCAATTGTTAGCATGCGGTTCTGCGGTGGAAGGTGCCTTTCGCACCTGTTCATGTCCTGAGAATTCCAATGTAACATTTGCGGTAAATCTTTTGAGAGAGGGTGCGAAAGATTGGTGGGAAATACGAACGAAAGATCTCACCCCTGCTCAATTGGATGCTATTACGTGGCCACAATTCAAGGATCAGTTCAAATTGGAGTTTGTTCCACAGGTGGAAATGTAACGCTTGGCGCAGGAATACCTGATCTGACCCAGACCATGGAGACGGTGACGGAGATCACCAAAAAGTTTAATGAGCGAGCACTCTTCTGTCCAGAGTTTGCGGCAACCGAGCGCATGAGAATGACTCCATATTTGCCGATGCGTCGCACAGACATTCGGGAATTTGTGTCTGCTGCTAGGCACCCAACTCTTACTAATATGATCGCGGCCGCTCGGGCCCGAGAGTTGGAACTGGAAACCCAACAAAGGCAGAAGCGTCCGGTGCCTACTCAGACTCAGCAGGCGTCAAAAGAAGTTTTGAGGGGCAGATCAGGGAAAGCAAGGGCAAAGGAGCCAGGGTAAGTGTGGTAAGTGTGGAAGGAATCATGAGGGGCGTTGTTGGGTGTTAATTTGCCATAAGTGTGGAAAGGAGGGCCACTATGCTAAGGATTGTCGGCAAGAGGTCAAGATTTGTTTTAATTGTAATCAGGTGGGTCACTTCAAGGCCCAGTGTCCCCGTCTGACTCAGGGAGTGGTTCAGAATCCGGCACCCACTACACTCCGGATTACCGATGGTAGGCAGGGGAAGGGGAAGCCCCAAAGACCAATGGTCGAGCATTCGTCATGACTGCCGAGGAGGCACAGGATGCGCCCGACGTCGTTACGGGTACTCTTTCTTTACTTGCCTTGTGTTTTTGGTGTGTATACTTAATGTGTCTATTATGCCTTGATTAGGACCTTTCTTAGTCAACTCTACGCCTACTTTTGTACTGTTTGATTTAGGTGCTAGTCATTCTTTTGTGTCTGCCGCTTTGGGAAAGGGTTTCGGTATTGCTTTAGGAACTCTGCATCGCCCGTTAGAAGTAGAGATTGCAGATGATAAAACTGTGCAAGCGACTAGTGTGTACCGGGGAAGTGAAGTAATGATTCAAGGAATAAAGTTCCCGATTGATCTCATCCCTATACCATTGAGTGACACTCGAGTTATTATCGGTATGGATTGGTTGAGTCGACACGAGTCATGGATTGACTGTAAGAACAAGCGAGTGTGGATTCAAACCCCAAGTGGGGGAGAGCTAGTAGTACAAGGAGAGAGGAGGAATCAGGGTGCAGCCTTCTGTTCAGCCGCCAGGGCACGCAGACATTTTCAACATGGAGGTTCGGGGTTTGTGCATATGTTTTGGATGCACGAGAAGAGAAGTCAAAGCAAAGAACAAATGATATACCGGTGGTTCGAGATTTTCCAGATGTTTTTCCCGAAGACTGCCGCCTAGGAGGCAGGTGGAATTTAAGATCGACTTAACTCCCGGTGCGGCTCCGATAGCTAACGCACCGTATCGTCTTGCGCCTCCAGAGATGCTGGAGTTGTCTATTAAACTTCGAGAACTACTGGATAAGGGATTTATTCGACCCAGTTGCTAACCGTGGGGAGCACCTATTTTATTTGTTAAGAAGAAGGATGGTTCCAATAGGATGTGCATAGATTATCGTGAGCTGATTTATTCGACCCAGTTGCTCACCGTATCGTCTTGCGCCTCCAGAGATGCTGGAGTTGTCTATTCAACTTCGAGAACTACTGAACAAGCTTACAATGAAGAATCGGTATCCGTTACCTCGCATCGACGACTTATTTGATCAACTGCACGGTGCTTCGTGGTTTTCGAAAATTGATTTGCGGTCAGGATACCATCAAATGCGAGTACGGGAGGAAGACGTCCAGAAAACGGCTTTTCGGACAAGGTACAGCCACTTCGAGTTTGTAGTGATGCCGTTTGGACTGACCAATGCCCCTGCAGCTTTCATGGACTTAATGAATCGGGTGTGTTGACCGATGTTGGATCGGTCGGTTATAGTTTTTATTGACGACATCTTAGTCTATTCTCGGAGCACGGAGCAACACGAACGGCATTTAAAGGAGGTATTGGAGACCTTAAGGTAGGAGAAGCTTTATGCAAAATTGTCCAAGTGCGACTTTTGGTTGCGGGAAGTCCAATTCTTGGGGCACATCGTCAACGAGCAAGGAATCATGGTAGACCCGGCTAAGGTGAAGGCCGTGATGCGGTGGGAGGTTCCTAAGACTCCCTCGGAGATTAGAAGTTTCTTGGGTCTGGCCGGTTATTATCGTCGTTTCATCCAGGATTTTTCAAAGGTTGATGTACCTTTGACTCGGCTAACTAAGAAAACGCTGCTTTTCGTTGGGGTGAAGAGCAGCAGCTGGCTTTTGAGACCTTGCGGCGGAAGTTGTGTGAAGCTCCAGTTTTGACTTTGCCTGAAGGCATGGAAGATATGGTGGTATATTGTGATGCATCTATCTCTGGGTTGGGGCTGTCTTGATGCAACGAGGCAGGGTGATTGCTTACGCCTCGCGACAGTTGAAGCCCCATGAGGCTAACTACCTTACTCATGACTTGGAATTAGGAGCAGTGGTCTTCGCTCTCAAAATTTGGAGACACTATTTATATGGAGTAAAGAGTACCATCTATACGGACCACAAGAGCTTGAAGTATTTGATGGATCAGGAAAATCTCAATATAAGACAGAGAAGATGGTTAGATGTATTGAAAGACTATGATTGTGAGATACACTATCACCCTGGAAAAGCCAATGTAATGGCAGACGCTCTAAGTCGTAAGGTTACGGGTGCGCCCCTTAGGGGTATTTGTCTAAGGATGACAATTGTGACACCGCTGCTTGAGCTGATAAGGAAAGCTTAGGTGGAAGCAAGCAAGAGCGAAAATCAAAAAGGTTAAAGAATTGTGGGTCAGCTTGTAACTATGGTCAAGGATAATAGAGGTTTGTTAACTTGCTATGAGAGAATTTGGGTACCGAAACTTGGCGGGGTTCGTCAACCCCTATTGGAGGAGGCACATAAATCCAAGTTCTCTATTCATCCTGGAGCGACGAAAATGTATAGGGATCTGCGTGAATATTATTGGTAGCCGGGTATGAAGAAGGAAGTAGCTTGGTTTGTCGAAGAATGCATGACCTGTCATAGGGTCAAGGCCGAGCACCAACGGCCTCATGGTAGATTGCAGCCTCTTGAGATCCCATAATGGAAATGGGTGCACATCACAATGGATTTCATCACGAAGTTGCCAAGAACCCCTCGACAAATGGACACCATATGGGTTATTATGGACCGACTGACTAAAAGTGCTCATTTTATTCCTATTCAATAGACTTTTTCTGCTGAAAGATTGGCTACCGTCTACGTAGACGAGATTATCTCTCGGCATGGTATACCGGTCTCGGTGATATCCGACCGGGATGTCCGATTCACTTCTAGGTTTTGGAAGAAGTTTCATGAGGAGTTAGGCACTCGCCTTCATTTCAGCACGGCATATCACCCTCAAACGGATGGGCAGAGTGAAAGGACAATTCAAACATTGGAAGATATGCTTAGGGCATGCGTTATCGATTTCAGTGGGAGTTGGGATTCCTATCTCCCTCTAGCTGAGTTTTCCTATAATAATAGTTATCACGCGAGCATTGACAGAGCTCCCTTCGAGATGTTGTATGGAAGGAAATGTTGGACTCCTGTTTGCTGGGGTGAGGTTGGCCAGCGGGTGTTGGGTAGTACTGAGGTAGTACTCAAGACAACTGAGCTAATTCAGAAGGTTCGGGAAATGTTGTTAACGGCTCAGAGTCGGCAGAAAAGTTATGCGGATAGGCGACGATCCGATCTTGAGTTTCAGGTTGGGGACTATGTTCTTCTAAAGGTGTCGCCTTGGAAAGGAGTTATCCGTTTTAGGAAGCGAGGAAAGCTTGGCCCTAGGTACATTGGACCATATCGAATCATCGCGCGAGTACGTAAGGTAGCTTACCGGTTGGAATTGCCCGAGCAGCTTAGCCAGATTCACGACACGTTCCACGTTTCTCAACTCAGGAAGTGTATTACCGATGAAATTACAATAGTGCCTTTGGAGGATATTCAAGTAGACGAACGCCTGAATTATATGGAGCGACCGATTGCCATCATTGAAAGGAAAATAAAGGCTTTACGAAATAAGACGATATGATTAGTTAAGGTGCAGTGGCAACATCGTAAAGGGTCCGAGTAGACTTGGGAATTGGAGGAGGAAATGCGGAGGCATTACCCGGAGTTGTTTACAGGCGCGGATTTCGGGGACGAAATCCAGTCAAGTGGGGGAGAATTGTAAGACCCGTTCCACCGAGGCGCGGCTCAGAAGGATCCGCGGCGCGGCGCAGATGTGAAAAACCCTAATTCGGATTTAAACGCCTATATAAAGGGTCCCAGCCCTAGGGTTCGTGTTTTTTGAGGTTTTCTGGAGTAGAGTCGACTGCTTTCGACAGAGGCTCTTCGGTTTCAAGACTTTGAAGGTTTTGAGAGATTGGAAAGAGGAAATACAACATGAGAGAAGGCTTTTAACGGATCGTGTGCATCACTCCGTTTTTCAGAAGTAAGGTGATTGAACGAGCTTAGTGGGGATATTAGAGTATATCCGCTCGGTTACGAATCAGGTGAATATCCTCACCTTACTATATGATGTTGCATGTTAGGCATCTTGTATGTTATTTACAGTTATATGATTTGTTCTATATCTGTGTTTAATTGTTGTTGGGTTCAGTATTGATGCGTGTTCAATCGTAGCTGTTGTATGACGAGTTGGACTATTGCCTTGTCCCATAGCTATTGTATGATGGGCTGGGTCATAACCGGGAACCCACAGTTGTTGTATGATGGGTAGAACCACCCCGTGTCTATAGCTGTTGTATGATGGACGTCCGTAGCTGTTGTATGGCGGGTAGGGACGGGTCCCTCGACGAGTTGTTTAATATGTGGGCATGTATGGTAATTTGGGGACTCACTAAGCTTTGTGCTTACCCGTTGATTTTAAAACATTTCAGGTACTTCAAATGTCAAAGGGAAGGGAAAGGCTTGACGGCAGCGCATCACATTCACGGGACCTTATCTAAATGTTTTATGTTATGATTTTTTTAATACTTCTGCTGTTGGTTTACTAACTATGTCAAAACAGTTTTACATTTTGAATAAAGATTTTGTTGGAACCTTGGCAATAAATGAAATTTTATAATTGTGAAATTGGGGCGTTACAAAATAACATTATCATGCTAAGCTACATTGGAATTGATACAAAAAAGACGATGGCATTTCCTTTTATCTTTTCCAGATTCTTGAGAAAAAGTAGATGAAGTAGAAGTATGTCCTTTGAGCTCAGTTTTTAAATTAAAGCATAGCATGTAGAAATTGGGCAATAAACATTCTCTAATGGAGGAATAAAAGCTTCTTTTACCGGATCATCTTCATATCCATCTTCCTTTCCACCAAGCAAATAGGGTTTTCGCAACTCAAATACACAACAATCGCTTGTATCACAAACGACTCCGATCCCAGCAAACAACATTTTAACATTCATAACCATCTCATCACTCACCAAACCCTTGAAATAGACCCTAAAAGGCTAAAAGCCTCCTCATTCGACGACAGTGAGAACTCGTACGATAGTGTTTAAACAAAGAGAGTGACATAGAAAATAGAGAGAGGAGGGTCTGGATGGGTGGGGTGGGGGATTTAATTTTATTTGTTATTTAATTACAACTAATAGAAAACAGAAATTAAAATGATAAAATAGACTTTTTAAGTTGGACAAGGACCATTTCTATAAAGAAAACCTCTAAAAAGGACCATCTATACAAATTTGATAATGTTTGGACCGAAACCACAAAAAACAGCAAATTACGATGATCATTTTGCAGTTTTGTCTATTTAATCAAATTAATAATATTTTAAAATGTTTATCATCAAACAGCAAACCACTTTTACAATTTTGTCTATTTAATCAAATTAATAATATTTTAAAATATTTATCACCATTTTACGTAAATAGAATGATACATAGGAGCATAAATATATTTGATTTTTCAAAAATAATTATTCTTTGCGAAAAACTAAATAGAAAAGTTGAGGTTGGAGACGTGGCAATGCGTAATCGAAGAAACCGTTGGATGGTGCTTGCACCCTTTCACACCTGAACATTCCCACACTTATCCCCTCCTTTCCCGTAATCAATGGCTTCCCTGATTTCAAAATCTTTCATGGCTTCCTCATATTACTCAAACCTCTGTTGCTGTTCTTCTCCTCCTTCCGCGTCTATTCCCAAATTACCCTCTTCCACCTGCTTCCCATCGTCTATATACCCTCTCGAATCATGTGGCTACAATGGAATTTCACTCCTCAGACCTCATTCCGACTCCAGAACGTATGCCAAGTTTGAAAAGTTCGAAGGACAAACTTCAAAAGGAGATTTCGAAGAAATCTCATCAGCTTCACTCCAACAAACACTGCAACAACAAGAAGTAGAAGAAGAAGATGATAGGTGAATCCAATTATTGAATTCCTTCCCCGATAAATACTCAAATTGGTTTTGATTTAGAACATCTGAATTTTCGCAATACTCGAAGCTTCACTTACATACTTTCTAGTTTTTATTATTAAAATTCATCAATAGTTTAGATATACGATCTATAATCAAACAAATTCGAATAACCCCTTTACATTACATATGCGTATACTTCCATTCTCCATGAAAACTAATGAAAAATGCTTGAGACTTGATGTGAAGTTCAATTTCGAGTTTCAATCAGAAGTTCTATTAAACCATGAAGAAGCTAGAAACGATTTTTAGTTTGTTTACTTGCATCTTTTGTATTGGTTGACATGTGATTTTGTTAAAACAGTTGAAGAAATTGAGAAATGTGTTTCAGTTGCTTGCCTTCTGATTTGGAGGGTGCAGTTCGACAGTCAAGTGAAGCAACTGCTGCTTTTGTATCTGCAGGCGGGATGAGAGCCATTGTATGTTCTTCAAACTCTTCATCACATCAAATATCATTAAATATATAAATTGGAGTTTGTACAATGATTTATCGGAGAGCTAAAATCAAGTGGAAGGGTAATATTGTCATTATGTCAAAATCTTTCATTTGTATTTGTGCAGGTGGAGCTGTTAATTCCACAGTTGCAGTTTCTTGATGATGAAGGTGCTCAAGCTGAATTGTGGGAACTTTCTAGAATTTTTGTAGATGCACTCATTGAAGAAACTGGATGCCAGGTTGGCAGTCTAAAACCCTTTTTTATTTTTATTTTTTATTTTTTATTTTTCGATTGAATGGTGTATGGATAAAATGTTGTCTGGATAAATGATGTTTTAAAAATATCTAAGAAAATGACGGTGTACTTGTATAAACAAAGTCTGCTTCTTTTTGGACTGAATGAACGTTCTGAATGAAAGTAAATGACCATTTTACCCCTTGGTGTAAATATTCATTTGCAGAGAGTCAAAGCGATATTTCCTGATGCTGGTGCTGCTGCCCTTCTGAAGTACAGGTGGAATGATGCCACTTTCAGTTTCGCCAGGTAAGTTACAAGTTTTCTTAATATTCAGTTTGAAAAAGAAAATAACTCAAAAATATTTATGAGAATTATACTTGATAAACAATCTTGATTTGAGAACCTAAATAGAGTAAATTACACTTTTAGTCCCTGTACTATGGTGATTTTTTCAGATTCGGTCCAAACGCAATATGTTTTCCTATTTTGGTCCTTATTTCTCTGTTCATAACAGTTTTTGTCCCTTATTAAAAAGCCGAAATGTCACATTTATGGAATTGACCGTTATGCCCGTGTGTATATATATATATATATATATATATATATATATATATATATATATATATATATATATATATATATATATATATATATATATATATATATATATTACATTTTTCGTCCCTGTGCTATATTAATTTTTGAGTAAATTACAATTTTGGTTCCTGTGGTTTACGCCAAATTACAGTTTTGTACCTAGTTTTGAAACTCTTGCACCCATGGTCCCTATGGTTTCCAAATCTTTCACTTTTGGTCCCTTCCTCTCATACTGTTTGTGTAAACCATAGGGACCAAAATTAAAAGATTTGTAAACCATTGGGACCAAAAGTGAAAGGTTTGGAAACCACAGGGACCACCGATGCAAGATTTTTAAAACTAGGATCAAAACTGTACTTTGGTGTAAACCACAGGGACCAAAACTGTAATTTACTCTTGATTTTTTTATCTGGTCCAAAAAGGACTCTTTTTCCTTTTTTGGTCCCTATTTCACAGTTTCATAATCATTTTGGCCCCCGAGTCGTTTAAGGCTAAAATCCCAAATGGCTAAATTTATGAAAATGACCATTATGCCCTTGTGGCTTTGTCTGGTGCATCTTCTTCATCTTGAACCCAAAATTAACAACATATATGCCTCAAAAAGCTCAATAAGATTTTAAGTCTAGTTCTTATAAACTTGAACTCGACACATTATATGTTTTAATCTCATTGCTGTCACATGTATTATTATTACCTCATTGATTTAAATAATTTATGATTTTTCTTGATTCATTGTGGCCTTTTATCCAGTTTAAGTGACCGAAAACCTGTAGAAAAAGAAGATGAAATTATTGTTATGGTAGTCCCAGATTATCAAATGTTGGACTATGTAGAACGAATAGCATCCGATTTATCAGATGATCCGGTAATTTTTATTGGTTCATTTTCTCTTGCATTTATATCAAAATAGAAAAAAAAAAAATCTTAATTTGTTTCAGTCACGTGATCTTATTTTTGCATTATATTAGCCACGACCTTTGATTATGTGGAACCCACGTCTTATTAGCGAGGATGTTGGAGTTGGATTTAATGTTAGAAAGTTGAGAAGATATTTTTTAAGGTAACTTAACTTTAAAATCGCTATCGGTTTTTTCCATTAAATGTTGTCTGGATAAATGATATTTAAAAATATTTTATAACGTTTTAATCAATGAAAAATCTAAAATGCTATAATCACCACTGTTGCAGATCTTTTACGACGGTTTACTCAATGAAACCTCTACCAACTGGCGCTGTATTCAGATGCTATCCCGGGTAATTAATTAATTAATTAACTAATTAATTAATATAAAGTCATGCATTTTTTAGGGATATATTCAAGAAAGTCTTTACATTTTGACATTATATTCGATTAAGCCCTAATTGTTTTTTTATTCAATTAAAGCCAACATTTTGTTAAATGTTTATGATTTTAGTTTTATATAAAAAGGAAATATTCATTAAAGTCTTTACATTTTGATCTTTTTAACAACTTAGAGTTGAGTAGTCAGTTTTTATTCAATTAAGTCCTTACATTTTGACCTTATACATGATCAGTTGTAAAAATATAAAAACGGCATAACTACTATCCAAAATTGTAAACATTTAACAAAATGTTGGGCTTAATTGAATAAGAAAAAACAATTAGGGCTTAATCGAATATAAAGACTTTTCTGAATATATCTCTCTTTTTTTAATTGATGACTGATGGCATGTTTTGTAATAATTAGATTGTGGAAGGTGTTTTTTGATGACAAGGAAAGACCAAACCGTTATCTACTGGCCAAGGAAATGATAAGTCGGCCTGTCTCAGAAGACCTTGAGGTTAATACACTGAGGAGGGCATTTTCGTCATTTTAAAAAAATATTTTTAATTTTGTCTCATTGACATAAAATTGGTTTTGGGTTGTTTGTAGATAATATTTGGAGATGGCGGGGATGATACGGAGCAGGGGCAGTCGTTTTTTGGTCAAGCTGTGGGAATATTTAAATCAATTAATAGATTCATGAAAGTTATCTCCAAGTAAAATAATCTTGTAATTGCTTGAGAATATTTTACAAGTGACTCATACCTTCTATTTTTGGCAAGCCTTAAAATTTTGATTGGCCTTCATGTGTAATGTCTTGTCATGAATGTAATTATTATTTTGGAAAATAACTTATAAAAGTAACCAAGTATCATAAGCAGTGGCGGACCTATGTAGGAGCCCGGGTGGGCACGTGCCCCCCCTGAAATTTTACCCCGTAGTGTAAAAAAAAAAAAAAATTTTTTTTTTATATATAGGTGTCCCCCGTCTAAAAAAAATGTGCTCCTCATTGCCCCTCGTGTCCATTTTTCCTGAGTCAGTGCCCCCCGTGTTCATTTCTCCTGGGTCCGCCCCTGATCATAAGTGTATAAAAAATATCATCCAAGTTTGAAAAGTACAAAAAATACCATTTAAATATACCGTTTGTACATGATATACCATCCAACTTCGCCTGGTGTTCAAATTTGACCCTAAGGTCACACTGACTATGAACCGATAATGAGTAAGTTGGCATAAGTTTTGATTACTTGGCACATGTGTTGCTTAGTTGGCATTTATATTGGCATATAGGACATAAGTCTTCCACATAATACCTAAATCATACGTATTAGGGCAAAAGAATTGATTTTTGATCTCCACCTCTATTCACGCTTCAGATGGAAAACAAAGCAGGGTGATCTCCAACTCAAGCACCCAACATTCAAAAGCAAAACCGTCACTTTCTTTACGGAACAAAGTAGTTAGGTGATTTAGCTATGGAACTTGAAAACGAACTCAGTGTGGTTTGACAGAAAACGGACCCTTAGCATGGTCTTGATTTTGGAGTCAGTTCGGCAACTTAATCAAAATCACAATCGTCAATCTCGATTTGATGTTCATAATTTGGACTAGTCCTTGTCACAGTGGTAACATCATTACTCGTCGACTATGTCGATAACAAGGAAGACGAAGAACAAATTGAAGAATCAGAATAATGTTGATTCAATATGAAAATGGAGAGTTTATAGGAGATTGATTATGAATCGTTGGTGTAGGATTGAAATTGGAAGTGACACCGCTGCTATATGTTCCGATCTAAACATCAGATTTCTTGTGAAGCATTACATACGTGATTAGGGTTTTCTGGATAAAGTCTTTAGGAATCTTATAATTGTTCGAAGAAAATTGCGTCCCAAACCTCCTTGAAAAAGACATGGCGGAATCCTCAAGTGAAGCAAGTTCCTGTCTTTCTCGATCGTGCATCACACATTTCCTGAGTTCAAGTTCCCATCTTTCTCGATTCTGCAAGTAATCAACCCCTGAGTTCTAGTTCCCTCTACTCGGCGACTGACTTTTCCTCTGAATCGCGTTCTAAGCCAAACGAATGTGAATTATGGTAACTTTTGATTAGGTTAGGGTCGAAAGGAGTAATAGTTTGTATTTTCCATGTAACTAGGGGTTGCATCCCGTGCAATGCAGCGGGAATCTCGGAAAAGATTAGATAAACAATTAGCAACATAAGTAGTTTAAAATTTTGTGTTACATTTAGCCATTTGCTTCCAAATTTACAACTAACAACTAACATTTCCCATTTGCTTCCAAATTTACATTTTAAAGTTATGATAAATAATATAAAAAAACAGTTTGAATTCATTATAAACATGAAAGAAATTAAGAAAATATTAAAATGTCATGCAATACGATCGATGATATCATTTTACCAAAATTTTTTTTAATAAAGTAATATATGATCGTTCAACATTTTGTATACAAATGTTTATATATTTAAACCATTAGATTTTAATTATATCTATAAACTTATGTGATACTTGGGTAAAATTAATAAAAATAGACATATTTATAATCTAATCTAAAAACACAACCATCATACGTGTTTTTTTCAATTATTGATGAAGAAAATAAATAGTTGAATATTAAAAAGATACCTGTATATAAGTTCAAATAAGTAGAGAAGGGAAGAAAGGATATCAAATAAGAAAACAAAGTATTGAATATTAATTTTAAAAAAACATCCAACAAAGAAAATAAATAAATATAAATACCCGTATATGAGTTTAAATAAGTTGGAACGGAAGAGATAATATCAAAAAAGAAAATAAACTATTGAATATTAATTTTAAAAGAACATCCAAGTAAGACAAAGAAAGCGCATAAATCATATTCTATTTTGTAAAATGTATGAGTATATAATATGATAGAAATTCCATGTAATATTCAATAAATTCCATGTGATAAAGCAACTCATATATTTTATCCCACTTAATATAATGTTTGTAACCGGAAAATTTATAATTTTACCTAATAAAGCCGTTGACCTTAAGGTCAAATTTGAACACTAGGCGTACTTCAATGGTATAACATGTACAAATTGCATACTTGAATGATATTTTTTATACAGTTTTGATACTTGATTACTTTTACTTTTATAAGTCATTTTCTATTATTATTTTATATCGTAGACTACAAATAATTTATTGTTGTTTTAAGTTGGGACGTGGCAATTAAATAAGCCCATATAATTGTGTATTCCCTTGAATCAACCGAAGCTACACTACATGGGACAAAATAGACGACGGAGTGAGTCGAGTAATGGATAGATTGGGTTGTGTTGACTTGTCAAGTTGTCATCATTCTTTGTGTTCATTTGTCCAACTTATACAAATAATTAATAGACTAAACTGGTTATCAAATGGGTTAATCTCATATGGATTGTTAAGCCATTAATTTTTTTTAGTTGTACACGATCATAACTAAACATATAGTTTGTTGTATGTTACATAGTTATAGGGGCGATATTCAGACGGATTTATTGGTTTTTAATATCTATAAACTAACTATAATCAAACTAAATAAGGTATAATTTAATCGGTTTTGGGATAGTTGGGTTTGGTAACTCACATGATCCATAACATAACAATGTCATTACATAACATACTAAAATCAAATTTGAATGTTCATGACCACTTGCATAAATAACTTTCTTGAAAACTAATACCATCAATCATTAAACCAAAACTAATTTCATCATAACAATAGTCAAAATCAACACTATAGACCATCTACAAAAGCATCATGTGCGATGTAAATCATTTACACAATATCCTGCTAAGAGGCTAACATAAAAGCCCAATCCACATTGGAACTGAAACTCACACTGCGACTACTTCATCTAATTATTCATATTGATTTTGCAATGACATAACTACTCTTCGTCATCCCAATGTCGTAAAATAAATCTCTTATCGGGTACATACCCTTCATCCGTCAAATGTCTAAACAACACCAACAAAACCCTAAAAATCACCTCACTCTCTAAATGCATACGATCATCAACAACAAATTCATGAACTTTTTTCTCAATTTCAATCCAACTTACTCCAACATCCTTCACCACCCCAACCTTCTTCATTCTTTTTATACTTTCCGCCCTTTCTTTCCACCGTCCTTTCAACGAATAAATATTCGCCATCAAAACATACGGGACATGACTCTCCGGTGCCAAAAGACACAATTGCCCCGCAGCATACTTCCCAATCTCCAAATTCCCATGAATACTGCACGCACCCAACAACGCTTGCCAGAGTTGTACGTCAGGCTTCACGGGTAGTCTCTCAATAAAACTTCTCGCCTCATTTAAAAGCCCGGCCCGCCCTAACATATCGACAACACAAGCCCAATGCTCCTTTCTTGGACTAATTTTATAATCTCTCTCCATGGATTTTAAAAACTCCATACCTTTTTTCACTAAACCTACATGACTACAAGCATGAAGCAAGGACAAAAACGTAATATCACTCGGTTCTATATTTTGTTCTTGCATCTTTTCGTATAGTTCAAGAGCTTTATAAGCATAACCATGAGAACCAAAAGCCGCAATCATCGAGTTCCATGAAACCGTGTTCATTTGAGGAATTGTTTCAAAGACTTTAATTGATGATTCTAATTCACCACATTTTGAGTACATGTTTATTAGTCCATTTCCCACAAATGGATTTGAAAGAAACCCTTTTTTAATTATTAAAGATTGGATTTGCTTACCGAAAGCCAATGATATGTCACCATTAAAAACGGTTAGAATAACAGAGATTGTATTTGGATCAATTTTGATTCCTTCTTTTATCATTCTTGAAAACACGCGAACGGATTCTTCTTCACATCCATTTTGTGCAAAACCTGCAAGAATTACAGTCATGGAGACCTCATCAAGAACCCTAGCAGACTCGAAAATCTGCCATGATTCTTGCATGCTACCACATTTGGAATACATATCCATTAGGGCACTTTCTATATGTAAATCTGAGTCCATGCCTAATTTTGAAACGAGCGCGTGTATTTGACACCCTTCTGAAAGTGCTTGTAAACCAGAACATGCCATTAGTGTACTCAAGTATGTTAATATATTAGGAGAGATAAACCCTCTTGGCATTTCCACAAACACCTTCAAGCTATCTTGAAAATGGTGATTTTGTGCGAGTCCTGAGATCATTGCTGTATAAGTAACTACGTTTTTATCGTTGATTTCTTCAAAAACTTGCTTTGCGGAATGAAAGGATTCAGAAGTGAAGTACGATGTTATTAGGGCATTTGCGATTGTAGTTTCCCGTTCGTACCCATGGATGATTACCAAGGTGTGGATCATTTTGTTAACGTTGGAGAATTGCGATCCTTCACATGCAGATAGGATGGTGGTGATGGTTCCTCTGTCGAATCGATGAGAACCAGAAGAACTGTAGATGGTTTTGAAGTAATCAAATCCGACATTGTAGAAACCTCTCGTGAAAAACCCCGATATGATGGTGTTCCAGGATACGGAATCTTTAATTGGCATTTCGTCGAACAGGTTGGATGCGTCAGACAGGTACCCACATTTGGAATAGACGAAGAGGAGGGAATTCCAGATAGAAAGATGATTTTGATTTTCGATAGGGTTATGAAGGTTATTGAATAGTGGGTTCTTGATTAAGGAGCCATGGATTGAAGATCCAACCTTGAAATAGCCTTCTTTTCCAGATATGGATAACAGACGGCATAACTGTTCCTGGTTTAGGATGAAGTGCTGTGACGACGGAGGGGAGATGGAAGAGTGGGTGAGCGAGGAGAGCCATGGAGGAAGATTGGTTCTTAGTTTTCGAAAAACCCATGTTGGATTCATCCATGAAAACAGTGTTAAGTTGTGACGATGTTTCGAGATTGGTTCTTACTTGCATTTTCTTCATTTATCATGATTTTGATATTTTCTTTGGACGAATATAAAATCATTATTTTTTATTTTCAAGTTATCCATAATTTTCAGGGTTTATGGTATTCATTGAAGTTTTACTTTTTATAGTGTATTTATTTTTTATACAATTTAAAATGTTGTTATAACATTTTTACAATTTTATTTCTATATGTTATCTAAAATTACTTTTTTTTTAATAATTTCGATTTGTAAAATCGTTCTTGTAAATTTTATATGTATTCTTTTTTTTTTATAAATTCGTTTTTACACAATCTTTTCCTATATTTTTTTATAAATTTCTTTTATGCATGTACATGTTTAAAAAAATATATGAAAAAAATTGTTTTTATATTTGCTTTTACAAAAGCATGTAAATTTATAAAAAATATGCACTGATTCATTTTTAACAAAACAAATTTGCAAAAACGTTTCTTAACAAAAAATTTTTTAAAGAGAACATGTAAAAGTAAAAATCCTAAAAGAATATAAATATAAATGAATGTGTAAAAAGTTTTAGAAAAGGAATTTGTAAAAAAATGTGTTTGTAAAAATTGAGTTTGTAAGAAAACTACATTTTCAAAAAGCATGTAAAAAAATTGTTGTAAAAGAAGTTGCGACAAATTTGTTAAAAAACGTGTGGTTATCAAATCCGTGACAAAATTTAAAATCTATGTTTAAACAGTATATAGATTTTAAATTTGCCAAAGACCTAATGGTCCAGCGGTACAGGACTATACCCGGCTTCTTTGAGGTCTAGGGTTCAAATCCCACTAGGGGATTATGTGGTTTAGGTCTAGTATAGATGTAATGTAATATTTGCCGTTTCAAAAAAAAAAGTACATAGTTTTACATTTAATATATTATTAAATAATACCTTATTAAGGACAAACTATTGAAAATTCATATTGGTGGTCCATAAAGTTTGTGAAACGTTACAAATCGGTCCCTGAGTTAGGTAAAAAGAATAACATGCCCTTATTAATTTCTTTTTCTTTTTTCTTTGAATTTATTATTTATTTTATTAATAAAAAATACCCCATCCCCAACCCACCCCCACCTTGTACATCTCTCTCTCATGATATCTCTCTCTCTCTCTCTCTCTCTCTCTCTCTCTCCATTCTATTCACGACACAGATGGATTTTATGTATGAACTTGTTGAAGTCTCTGAATAAATCCAAATAAATTCCACTTCCATTCATGGTGAAATTTGATTACCCACCTCAAGAGTCAAGATTGTGCCTTACTTCATAAGAAACCTATAAAGGAGATAGATCTGATTTACATGCTGTTGATATGGGATGAACGACATCCATTTGTAAGATATTAGCTCGAATCTATAAACCCAACTTACTCCTTGAAACAGAGGAAGAAACGATCCATGCATTTTTCTTTGATAAGAACTTAGCATCCCCGTGTTTGACCGGAGCAATCAGCCGGCCGCTTCTTCTAATGAAATAAAATGTTGTCACTTTTTATTTAAACATGTCTCGGGTTTTGAGGAAATTAGATGATGGAATGGATTTATGAAACTAATGCATCAAAATAGGGTTAAGAGACTATTTCACAAAACCAGGGCCCGAAGATGGTGACCCAAAGTTATCTGATCTGCTTAAGAGACTCTTTCAACAATTCGTGATCCCTTTTGCCTCTCACCGTCATCCATTATTGGTTCCTCATCAACAGATTTGGCCAAGTGAAGAGTGGGAGTACAAGGATGCAATCCCCTCACATGTGTTGTTTCTGACCTTATATAGGAGATCCGACGAGGGTCTCGCTTTCGGAGATAGGAGTGTCAGCCTGGCAGCAAGCTAAGGTACTCATTAGGCGATCATCTGCCTGAGCTGTGATTGGTCTAGGGACGAGACAAGTAGTGGATTGAGCATTATCTTTTGTCGTCTGAAGATGCCAGTCTTGTCGTAAGACGATTTCGACCGTTAGGACCTGGATAGTCCTTGTGGCAGCATGTCAGCGACCTTGCCAGCTGACCTGACCGGGTGGGTTCGCTATCAAGCTACTAGGTGGTTGTGTGGTCGTGCTGCTAAGTAGTTGGTTATGACACTTTGGCCATATAAGTGTCGTCAAGGCATTGTTGTGCAGCTTTCGTCTTGCCTGGGATGTATCTTTGGATACGTCATCAAGTCCCCCTCCCCCTACTATAGTAGTCATGGCATTGGTGTAGCCTAGCTTCGACTTTCTAGGCTTATAGATGTGTCGGCTGTTGCTTTGGGTTTCACTAGCAATTTCAGACTGACATGACCGAATTTCAAGATATAACTGCATCGTTATGGTTCTTTTTGAATTTCCCGCCCACTTAATTTCTTTCCTTATACCCCTTTTTCACACGTAAATTTTCGGTTTCATTTTCGAAATTGTTGATGCCTTGCGTCATTTTGCTAAAAACGTCATGTCATTTATTTTTTAGGTAAAGAGGGCGGTACCTCTGGCAAATTTTATTAATAAAAAGAATAAATACAATATAAGGCTGGGGACTCCCCACTAAAAAACAGAAAATCCATTGGTACAGGCCCCAACGGACAACAGGCTAAACTAGGTACCAAAACAAGAGAAGGAACCAGAAGCAAACAAGAACATAAAGGAAAACCATCTGCAAAACAAACAAACCATACAAGCCAAAACAAGCAGAGAAAAAAGAAAGCGCAGAGGAAGAAAATTAGGGGAGGGTCCAAATAGTTTTAGCCAAATCAACATTAGTGCAAGTTTTCATTGAAAGACTCAGCAGTCTACAGCGGATATCATCCTTAACACTATTCACGACAGCATGATGAGATCTTTTTATTTTTTTAAAAATTCGTAAATTTCTTTCCCGCCAAACGTGGTAGACAGCTCCAGCAAAAACAAGTCTTCTAATGATGGACCAAATGGTCTTGTTCTTATTAATGGGGTTGAGTTGACTAATGATATCAGACCAGCTATTAGCGGAGAACGAGAGATTCATGACATGATGGAGGTCATGCCAAACCAAAGAAGTGAAAGAACAATCAAAGAAGAGATGGGAAATGGAATCCGGACAGTTCCCGCAGAACGCACAAATGAGATCAGAATTAGTGTCCCAAATTTTTATTTTATCATGAGTCTTAAGACGATTTTTAAGAGCAACCCAAAGAATGAAAGCATGTCTGGGGATGTTTTGGGAGAACCAAACAAGATGAAACCAAAAGACCGGTTGGTGATAGGGGCGAATAGACTGCCACACAGAACGAACAGAGAAAGGGGATAGTTGACCGTCTCTAGATCTCCAAAGGAGTTTATCAGGAACGGACGTGGAAATAGAAGGAGGGTTATGAGAAAGAAGAGCACCATGGGAATCTCTCCAACAATGAGGCCGAACCCAAGATCCATTAAGAACCAGGTCAGCAACCTTAGTATCAGGAGTGAAACCCGCATCATGGATGTCACGGACAGACAAGAATTTAGAAAGAGGGCCCGCAGGGTGCCAGTTATCGAACCAAGCAGAAGTAGAGCATCCATCACCTATCTGGGAAACTATATACTCCCTTATCTTATCCCGCATATCCAGGATGTTACGCCAAGCATATCCCGAACCAGTGTTGCAAAACTCGGCCGACTCGGCCGAGTACTCGGCCGAGTACTCGGACTCGGCTAGATACCTTGGCAATTTTTCAAGAATCGGTCTAATTCCTCGGCCTAGCTATTACTCGGAATTCCTCGGAAATTCCTCGGATTTCCTCGGAAATTCCTCGGAAATTCCTCGGATTTCCTCGGAAATTCCTCGAAATTCCTCGAAATTGCAGTCTCTTTCCCTCATCTCTATTTCTCGAATGGCTTCATATCAAGGGACCGATTTCTAGCAGCCGTTATCAGGAATCGATTTCAATATAATCGATTTCAGTAACACTTAAACATTTAAACAGGTGTCCTTGTTATTGATATTCATCTATTTTGTTATAAATCTAATGAACTTATAATATTTGTCATATATATTCTTTACCCAAAATTAATTTCTTTATAATTTACGTTATCCGAGTACTCGTCCGAGTACTCCCTGCCTAGCCGAGTAATCGCTACTCGCTAGTCCACCGACCTGGGAGCGCCTAGCGTCTTTTGCAACACTGTCCCGAACCGTATTTTTTGGGGGCATCCCAAAAGTTACAGCCACATAAACGGTATGAGTGGATCCACTTAACCCATAGGGACTATTTCTTGGAAAGGAGTCTCCAAACATGGGAAGCCATAAGGGCAACATTCCAGATATCAAGGTTACGTATGCCAAGACCACCATGTTCCTTAGGAAGGCATACGGTTTTCCAGGAGACTTTAGCTTTACCACGCTTCAAATCACCATGGCACCAGAGGAAGCCTCTCATGAGCTTCTCAATATCGTTAGAGATAGATTTAGGAAGAATAAAAACAGAAGCCCAATAGATTTGAGTAGAAGAAAGGACAGATAGGATGAGCTGGAGACGACCAGCAAAGGACAAAGACTTGTTTTTCCAGTCATTAATCCTACATTTGACTTTATCAACAAGGCCTTTACAGTCTTTGTGGGCAAGACGAGTGGTGATGAGAGGAACCCCAAGGTATCAGACAGGGAAAGAGCCCTCAGGAAACTTAACAATAAGGTCAATGGCAGCCCTGGTCCTCTCACCAACATTACAGTAGAATGCTTCACTCTTCGCAGTATTGGGATGGAGGCCAGAAACCCCAGAGAATTCCTCAAGAGAATCACATATGATTTTAACCGAAGAGCTATCACCATGACAGAAGAGAAGGAGATCATCGGCAAAGCAGAGATGGGTGATACTTTGATCATCACATTGTCTGTGGAATTTAAAAGAGTCAGAATCATGGATGTTTCCCTTGATCATAAGGTTAAGCACTTCCATGATAAGAGTGAAGAGATAAGGAGAGAGGGGGTCACCCTGCCGAAGGCCCCTTTTACCGTCGAAATAACCATGAGTATTCCCATTGATACTCACAGAGTAAGCAACCGTAGAAACACAAGTCATGATCCAGTCAATCATACGATCGGGGAAACCAAACCCAAACAAGATGTTCTGCAGAAACGACCAGTCAACTATGTCATAGGCTTTTTGAATATCAACCTTAAAAGCACACCTAGGAGGACCACGATGACGATGATAATCACGCATGAGTTCGTGGACAAGAAGGACGTTGTCGGTGATCAAACGACCAGGGATGAAAGCAGACTGGTTTTCATCAACCAGAGAAGAAAGATGGTTTTTGATACGATCCGCAATAATCTTGCTGATACATTTGTAAACAACGTTACAACAAGCTATAGGGCGGAAATCAGTGACTTTGGAAGGGGAATAAACTTTAGGGATGAGCGCAAGGATGGTGCTGTTGAAGGACTTAAGAAGTTTGCCAGAATAGAAGAATTCCTTAACAGCCATACAGAAATCAGGACCTACAACATCCCAAGCAGACTTGAAGAACTTAGCAGAGAAACCATCAGAACCAGGAGCTTTATCATCACCCATCTGGAACAAGACACACTTAACCTCCGCATCAGTAACAGGAGTAAGCATGGCGGCAGATTGGATTGGGGAGAGCTTATTAGAGAAGAGGGAAGAAGGATCACGAATACCAATGGAAGGCTGTGCAGAACCCAAGAAGGCTTGAAAGTGAGAGACAAAAAGATTAGGAAGATCATTCCCCGAGATCCAGTTACCTTGAGCATCCTGGATAGAATTAATACGATTGCGAGATTTACGACTTTTAACCGACTTGTGGAAAAAAGCCGAATTTTTATCACCCTCACGCAGCCAGTTAACCTTAGCCTTTTGTTTCAGGAATCTCTCTTCATCCAGGCTAGCCTCGTTGAAAGCGAGGAGATACCTGCATTGTTCTTCACGAAGATCCTTATTGAAAGGATCCCGATTCAAAGCAATATGAACTCTATCAAGCTCATTACGAAGAGAGATAACCTTAGAAAAGAGGTTTCCCTGGTTGCGAAGCATCTTACGTATCGGCCCTTTCAGATTTTTAAGGTTTTTGAAAACCTTATACATCCGATATCCAGTGATATTAGGGTTCCAAGAAGAGGAAACAATCTGCTTGAAATCGTTCTTATAAGTCAGGAAATTAGGGAACTTGAAAGGCTTAGGTTGGAAAGGGGCACGATGGGGGAGAGAAAGCACAGCAGGAGTATGATCGGACGAACGGTAAGGGAGAAAATTGACAATAGAGGAGGGGAAAGAAGCAACGAAGTGAGTGTTTCCCATGACTCGATCGATCTTCTTGAGGATGTCACTCGAACCATTAGGAGACTTGGTCCAGGTGTAGAAGAGACCTTTATAGTTAAGATCCTCCATTTCCATCAGATTGACACAGTCCCTGAAGTCCTCCATGGCACGAGAAATCTGTTCAACAGGAATAAGAGGGGATGGGACATGACTAGGGAGAATTAGGGAAGAAGGAGAAGGAAGATTCGTCATATCGTTAGAACAAGACTCAAGAATGGAGAATGCATTGAAAGTAGGAGTGGAGTGTTTAGATAATTTTGGTGTAGTAGAGGATGAGAGGCGTAGGATGGGGGTAGGAAAACCAACAATATCTATAGAATTCTTGTGAGAGGGATTACTAGACTGAGGTAAAGTAGTAGTAGTGCATTTCTTGCTATAGACATGGTGAGTTGCATTAGTATTTTTTTTAGTAACAGGGTTTTTATTTTTATTATTGACATAATATTTAGTACCTATTTTTTCCAACCCCCCTTTTTGGGTATTTCTATTAGTCTTATATTGCTTAATATCATTATTAGTTTTTTCATAGTTTAGGCCTTGTTTGGTTATATTTTTCTTTTTAGTAACAAACTTAAATCCATCATCAGGTTGTATAGGAGAGGAACCTATAACCTGATCAATAGGCATTTTATCTTTGGAAATATCTTCATTAGTCTTAGAGATGACATGCATACAGTTGTTAGTTTCATGACCATAAACCATACAATGCGAGCACATAGGAGGTTTCCATTCATATTCAATACTGAGAGTATGGGTGGAAAATTCTAGAGTATCAGGATCAGGAATACGGATAATAACTTTATCCACCCAAGAAGTTTTTGTGGGGACCTCAAGAAGGACACGAGCATATACAGACTTTCCAGCCGCATACTTGCACATATTAGCCGTATAAGAGTCCATAGCAAGAGGCTTACCAATTTTTGAGGCAATGTGGCTAAGACCATCATCACTCCAAGCCTCATAGGGAATATCATGGATTTTAATCCATAGAGGAAGCTTTTCATGATTGTTCTTATGAATACTTAAACCGGGACGCCATTTTTGAATGACAATCGGTACACCCTTAAACGTCCAAGGTCCATGAGTGATAACATGATGAAGACCATTATCATCACTAAATTTAAAAAGATAGACCCCTTTTCCATTTAGAAGAACATCTTGAAGACCATGGATAGACCACATTTTAGAAGCTAGATAACGAACATCCGAGTAATTCATTTTTTTTCCGACAAAGTAACCACAGATAGTCCGAGCAAAAGTTTCACAAACTTTAGTAACGGCTTTTAAAGGAATATCCACTGGCACATTAATATCATTACATAAATTAGGAATAAAACGAAATTTATCGTTAGAATGTTTTTGCGGACCCGTAATGATATTAGCATGAGAGTTATTAAGTAAGGGAACCTTGCGATCCCAAGCATTTTTTAGTTTAATATTATTTTCATGATTTAGGTTACCATTTTTGATATGCGTATTAGAATCAAAGGCATGAGGAATTTTTTCTTTAGTGACATGAGGATTCATATTGTTTAAATGGTTAGACATTTGGCCTATTAAAGACTTATGAGCTTCTACAATATATTCTTTGGGCTGATAAATACATTTATGGGCTAATTGTTTTATGGGCTGTCCAAGAATTGAGTTAATAGGGTTTGTATTCATATGGGCTAAGTTTTTAGGATGAGGTCCAAGTAGAGAAGATGTTTGCATCGGTTTTATGTTTGAATCCGTAAAGGTGGTCACTTGAGGTTGAAAGTCAACAAAACTAGGGGGACATTGATGATTACACTCATAGGATTCTCCTAATTGAAGGCTACAAGGGGGACAACTATTATTAGCTAGAGCATTAGAGGAATGAATAAAGTGTTTACCCCCTTTTTCTTTCATGAGATCGTGAGTTTGAGGAGACAAAGTGGTTGGAACTCCACTCTTAGACATGTGATCGCCGGTTCTCTTTCTTAGCTTGTGACCGTCGATTTTTTCTTGCTCATCAGCAATGGTAGTTCCACCTCGATGCTCTATGGGAGAAGTATTCATGGTGATAGCTGGAACTTGAACAGGAGACGTACAGCTATCTCCACCATCCTTCCCAACTTCTCGATCTGTTTTCATGAAGTCGTGTCCACAAGAAGACGGGTTGAAGTATCCTTCTCCTCTATTCGATAGCATGCAGTCTCCATTATTAGTATATTCATCATGTTCACCCTCGTCTTCAGCATCTTCATCTTCACTTCTATGACCGGATGTGTGTTGGTTGATCATGCATTCATGTTTTTCCGTATTAGTAGCTTTCTTGGTATTCTTTCCAGCCTTGTGCTCAACAACCGTCCTCAAACTATCGATTAATGCAACATCTTCAATATTGTTTTCTTCAGAGGATGAGTAATCATTGATCATTCCTTCGTTCAACTCAAGACCATCATCTTCATCATCGTGATCTATAGAAATTTTTTTAGCCGAAATGAACATAGAGGATGTATTTGTATTATCTTTGTTGAGATCATTTTGAGAATGTATTTGTATTTCTTTTGCAACTGCTAATTCTGAAATATGTTTATGGTTGAAAATAGATTTCTTTTTTTGTATTCCTTTATCTAGATGTTTAAAGAAAGAATTCTGTTTTTTTTTTCATGTTTTTTAATCTTTTTTTTACTAGATTTAAAGTAATTTCATGATCTTTCAAACCATGTGCAGAAAATATATGATTTTGATTTTCTAAAATATTTTCATTTTCCAAGCATTTATCTGAACCAGGAATTATGCCTGGTGATACACCAGCCATAATTAAAATAAAATACAAGAACTTAAAGAAATATTAAAAACTTAAAGATTGCTAAAAGAGAGGTTTTTTCTTGAGAATTTTGTAATTGTTGATTGGTTGGCTTCTTTCTGATTCTTGTCATGTCATTTATTGTACCCCACACCCGAGGATGTAGAAGATGATGAAGATGAAATTGTGAAGTTAAATCTAAGAACAATTATATAGAAGTTTAGGTATTTGACTTCTTGTGTGTGTGTGTAGTGATTGAACCCCACATGGTGGACATTACCAAAACTCTTAATGGAAGATGCATTAAGCTATAAATGATCAAAATATGTAGTATATCACACATTCTAAACTAATCGCTTATCTGACCCTTTTGATAATAGTAAATACAATTGTATCGTTGCAAAAGATAATTGCAAAATTTAGCTATGCACCACATGAAAAATACTTGGTATCACATTAATGAAGACCATATAATCACCCATCAACATCCATAGTACAGCAACTGTAAGTCCATAAACATTCCAATCACCTTTCCTTTAAGATACACACTATTACAACACTCCAACTACCAACTATCAATAATAACAATATCAATATCAACATATCCATCTCAGAGGGATTTACTTATTTTAACCAAAAAAAAAAAACAAAAAACAAAAAAAACCCTCGATTTTATTTCGCAATCTTACCGAACAGTATGTCCACCATCGTAATTCCACCCACGAAGCGAAACACGTGGAGTCACACCTTCCGGAACATCAAATAAAATATTAACCGTCATTTCTTCACCCGGAACCAAAGAAAAATAATTATCCGAATAATGAACCGGTAATATCCTCGTATCCCCCGTTTTTCCAAAATCCTTCCCCGAACCATGAACCGAAAAATTAAGAAAAAAAGCCACCCCAACCCCCGAACCATTAACTTCCGACACTTTAATCCCCTCATCTTCTCTCAAAAACCGATCATAAACCTTCTTAAATAACCCAATTTCCCGTTTCTCATTCACTTCATCAAAATCAAAATCATAATTTCCCTCCATGAATTTGTTTTTATCGAGTAAAGTTTCCGGGTCGGGTTTCTTCGACGTGTTCTTTACTTTTACACGGACTTTATAAGTGGACCCGCTTATGGAAATATCGGACGTCATTTTAAGGGGTACTTTAGTCTTTTTGTACGTTTCCAAGAGTTTGTAATCGGTGTCGGGTAGGTGTAGCCAGTAGAAGTTACGTGAGATTATACGGAAGTCCAATATTTTGTAGAGTTTGAGAAGTAAAAAGTATGTGGGTTTAGGGTTTTTGGAGTTCGGGTATTTCATCTCGAATAAAGATACGGTTTTTTTTGGCGCGATTGTAAGGGTATCGGACACTTTGTAGTACGGACATGTCCCTTCAAGGTCCCACACGGATACCTCGATTGCCACGTCAGCAAGCTCCTGAGACGTTGTGTTGACCACCTGGATTAAACGAAACAGTTAAGTTATGAACATTTTTCAGAGTAAAAATTACAATTTTGGTCCCTGGGATTTACACCAAATTACAGTTTTGATCCTAGTTTTGAAATCTTGCACCGGTGGTCCCTGTGGTTTCCAAATATTTCACTTTTGGTCCCTAAGGTTTCCAAATCTTTCACTTTTGGTCCCAGAGCTTTACGCAAACGGCAAAAGAAGGGACCAAAAGTGAAAGATTTGAAAACCACAGGAACCAAAAGTGAAAGATTCAGAAATCACAGGGCCCACCGGTGCAAGATTTTCAAAACTATGATCAAAACTGTAATTTGGCGTAAACCAGAGGGACCAAAACTGTAATTTGCTCTTTTTCAGAAGTTAACAAATGATATGAAAATTAGGGTTTTTTTTTTACCTCGATGAAATAAGTTGCGAGGTTTAATTGGACGTGTATTGGTTCAGCAGCATGACGACAGCCATAAAATCCAGCCGTTTGATCGTGAAGATGATCATAAAACTGACCTCGTAAACCCGTCCATGGATTTTGCGTCTTCCATATCAAAACGCCTGTGTATTTTGTCCACATACGCGATGTCCATCCTTCTAACAACGCTCGATATTGAACATAATTCACCAATTGCGCCTGTGAGACATTTCATCGAACACCTTCACTACACTAACAATACAGTACTAGATTACTAACAGTAAAGTGATAATCGTTTACCTTGAGACAAAAATCATCGAGATCGTTTGGTTTTCCATACATCAGTATCTGATCGTGTACTTTTTCCGGTTTCGAGTACGGAATGTATTTATGATACACCCAAATAGGGTTCGCAACTTCTTCAACGTAACCACTCGGTAACTCATTAAACAACGGAATCGCCCATCCTTCCTTCGGCATCGTCGCCCTGATAGTTTCCGCAACCGGCATTCCAACATTCCCGACCTCCGGATTAAACCCGTAATTATAAAACTCATCTTTGAAAAAATCCTCCGGGTTTTGTATTTCGTAAGGCCCATCAGTCCAACCACCGTCGCTATCCGCAAACCCTTCCCATAACGACCCTTTTATGTAAACCCGGGTACCGTCTAGATACTGACTCGGGTCCATTAACGTAAGGGCGGTTTCGTCTTTTGACTTGGTGGAAATGGAATCGTTGGATTTTAGATAGAACGGGTGGAGTTTCAGGTCGGTTGTTAAGGCGTCGTTGATGTCGTCCGGCGGTGTTTGTTCGTTTCCTCCAACCCATAGAGCGAGACTTGGGTGGTTTCTTAGAAGCTTGACGGTGTCACGCGCGCTTAATAAGAAAAGATCGTGGTCTATTGGGCCGTCGGGGTTTGAAACCGGGTCGCCTCTTCCATCAACGTCGCCGGTGATCCAAAATTCTTGCCATACCTGAAATTTTATCGATTTGTCTGTTAATTCGACCAATTATACTTTACTTGAGGATGAAGAGAGTTACCACTTACCAGTAAACCATAAATATCGCAGTAGTGATAAAAATCGGGTCTTTCAGCCAAACCACCGGCCCAACATCTTAACATATTAAAGTTCATATCTGCATGAAATTTAATGTCGGTTTCATAACGTTTCTTTGAAAGCCTGAGTAAACCATCAGAAAGAATCCAATTTCCACCACGAATAAATATAGGCTCTCCGTTCACCTTAAACAGCCTGAAAAGTGAAAACATAAACAATAACAAATAAAAAAGTGCTAGATGCAAGAAATAGCAACCTACTTTTGATATTTTTCTTATTAAGCCATTGTACTTTGAACAATCTACCCAATTATGACATTGTACTTTTTTTTATCTTGTACATAGGAAAAAATGAAAGTAGAATGCCATGATAGATAAATTAATGAAAGTACATTGCTATTAAATTATACCTTCCACCTGTGACAGTATCAATTTCACTATGAATTTTTCGGAAGCCAAAATGATTAGTCCATGAATCAGATTCTCCATAACCATCAACTTCAACAGCAATTTCAACATTGTATAAAGATTGTTTCCCCATGCCATTTGGCCACCATAATTCTGGTTTGTAGAAAAAAATCTGCAAGGAGAATTTATCATTATAATAACATTAGTTTTGCAATATTTTTAAATAATCTGAAATTACGAAGTTGACCTTAGGGAATGTATATTGGACTTGTGATTTGGCAGGTACTGACAAATTCTCTGTTTGAAGATGTTCGATTAAATGAGTATTTCCCTCGAGTTCAGTTGACACTAGAATTTTTAAGGAACAGTTTGCTGACGTGGCAGTTTTGTTCACCAGTTCTGTGGTAGCATGTAAATAAACCCTCTTGTAGCCATCAAAGAACGATGATACCAAATGAGGATCTACTATTTTTACAGGCTGGAATTTGTGAATTAAAAAGTTTAAACAAAGATTAGTTATCAAATAGAAGAATGTAAAAAGAAAAAGAAAAAGTTTATATTTAATAAAGAACTCACCCCAGTAACAATAATGGACACCTCATCCCATATGCCAGTGTTCCTATCCCTGATAGGAGCCATCCAATCCCACCCCTGAACATATTGTGTAGTAACATCTTTTCCAATCTGTCACAAACACAAACACAAACACAAACACACTAAGCTTATTAAATTAAAATTACAATGCTATAATAAAAAGGAACGAAAGTACATTGCTATTTCTTGCATTTAGCTACTTATTGTTACCTCATGGTCACCGCCTTGACCGCCCTGAGGTGGAATTGTACCGGGATGATCTGGCGGATGAACAAGAACTGCGAGCATATTTTGACCATCGAGAAGAATGTCGGTCACATCAATTGAATGCCTGCGAAACATTCCTTTTGGTAGGATGGTTTGGTGTCCATTTAAGTAAACTTCAGCGGAATAATTAATTCCACGAAAATTTAAATCAACTTGCTGGTCACTTGACTGAAAAACATTCAATAAATCAATCCAATTGTAGTTTTAAGTTAATTGTTTAGTGAAAATACTTACTAGTTTGCACTGAAAAGTTGTGAAAAACCAGAAGGTGTAGTATTCCCTTCCTGAATCACCAATGTCCATAATTGCTTCATTATTTATGCCATAAAAAGGATCTGGAATGAGGTTGTTCTTTACAAGGGTTGCCAAGACACTGCCAACAAAGCAATGGATATTAAACTTCAAATTGGTGGATTGGATTCTAAATGTTCATTAAGCAGAAATGGAGTTTCATTTTGATGGCAATCTTTAATTAAATAAAATATGTGAATATTATATAAGTCTATATGATGGACATATGGAGGAATAAGATAGATAACAGCAGTATGTGAAGATTTGAAATTTACCTTCTATTTATGTTCATTAATTCCCGATATTTGCCATTATGATTTACTATTTATAGATATAGGAAACCTCCTGTGTAGGAGTAGGTACAAACCAATATAGTGATAATCTCAATCTTCCAGAAAAAAGTTGGACCATCTTTTATGGCAAGTTCCATATTCAAGTTTGTAATTTTGATTAATCATTAATAATTGGCATACGGGTAGTTTTGGATTTGAAGCTTCACCGAAAAACGAATTGGGAATTATTTTGGGACGAAGGGGGCATGGTAAAATATCCGGCAAACCAAAATCAATCATTAATATTTACCTCCAAATTAATCCAGAAAAAGAAACTTAGCAATCAATTAAGGACATAAAAAGTAAAAATACCAAAATTACTTTCAGATGGACGTAGTAATTAACAAATTTTTCTCGAAAAGTTCACAGGAAACGAGGTCACCGGTGCAAGTGAATAGTATCAATTTGACAGTCAAAACGTTTCCATAAATGGAAGGAAATGTTTGGTCTTAAAGGGAAGCTCTTGTTCCCGGTGTCAGTTCACCACCGGAACAAAAACCAACATTAACAAAATTCCAGCTAAATCTGTACAAACAGGGAGAAAATTAGGGAGAAGTTTCCATACGTTCCGGGAACCACAGCAGGCATCCATGGAGAAGTGTCGGAAGAAGGAGGATTAGTAGTCGTCAGCTGTATTCCGGTGAGTTCAACGTCGGTGGATCGAGCAGCCAACCATCCTTCATCCAGCACCTTCTTCCCTTGCTCCTCGCCCATTTTTGAAATTCAATTACGCCAGCTGTAGCATGTATATCGATGCATATAAAACCCTAATGTCACTCTCTCTCATTCACTCATAACTAGAAATGCAGGTGTAGCAATACCATTTTTAGGGCTTTGCTGATTCATCTTGTCGGTTGAGTTTGTCTCTTCTGCTGTCAATTTTGGTTACCGGGACGGAGCATTTAAAGATTGCTGATTATGTAAAACACAAGATAAACCAAATAATTCATTAATTATAAGCGTATTTTAATAATAAATTTATGCTCATTAAATTATAATTGTGTTTTAATGATAAATTTATGTGTATACTATAAATGCTGATTAACTTTAAATTTAAAACACAAGATAAACATTCCTCTTTACCGTATAAATTATAAATCATTAAATATAATCGTATTCTAATAATAAATTTATGTGTATACCATTTATATCATTTTAATTTTGTTTTACTTATATTGCCCACAACCATCTATACCGGACTCGGAAGTGATAAAATGGACTCATGATGTTCCTTTGAAGGTGCTATGTTTTATATGGCGAGTGAATCTTGGGCGTATCCCAACGGCGACTGAACTATTAAAAAGGGGTATTCTGGTTAATTCCACCATATGCACGTATTGTTCGAATGAAGACGAAGACCCCATACATGTACTTTGGAGATGTTCTTTTGCCAAGACGGTGTGGGAGTGGGTATTGAAGTGGTGTGATATACCCATCCCCACAGTTCAGAATATAGGAGATCTAATTAAATTCGCAGGAACACGGGGCCTCTCAAGGAGGAATAGAAGAGATCTGATCTCGATTTGGTATGGCACTCTATGGTCTATATGGAAAGCTCGATGTGATTGGTTTTTTAAACAAATCCGATCCTCCCCGACCAAAGTTGCCGACAATATCAAATCCATGGTCTTTACTTGGGTGAAGCATCGTAGAGCTAGATGTCATTATAAATGGTCCGATTGGTGTTGCAATCCATTTTCGTGTTGACGAGTTGGTCTTTTGTATTTGTTTTGAACTCTGCTCTTTTCTTTGTTCTGATACTGTGTTTTTTTGTGTGCCCCGCCTAGTTCCTTGCTAGGTGTTTGGCTCTTTTAATATATTTGCCGGTTCCAAAAAAAAAAAAAAAAAAACCCAAAAGTCAAAGCTTTTCTATTTTCCTAACCCTATATTCCATAGATTATTATCATCCATATATTCCCATAGATTATTATCATATTCTGATAATAATTTATGTGTACACTAATTATATTATTTTAACTGAATTTTAATTATGTTCACAAGATAAACGATTCTCTTTTTACTCCAACACTCAAGATTTTATATGTTTCCGACCATATATTTCATAGGCTATAATCGTAATTCTAATAAAAATCTATGTGGATACTAATTATGTTATTTTAATTTAAACTTGAGTATGTTCACAATATAAACACTCCTCTCTTTTCCAAAAGTCAAAGTTTCTATATTTTTCTAACCATAGTTCATATATTATGATCATATTCAAATGATAATCTCATATACATACGGTATACTTATTATGCTATTTCATATATAGAAGGTACTGTTTAAACTAAAATATATATTCATGCATGTTTTACTTGCTAAACCTTGTACCTCTTTACATCCAATCTTACATCGTTTATCAATTTATTTTGTTTATTTACTGGGATAGTGATGTTGATGTTGTTGCAAACAGTTTATACAATAAAAAAAGGAAACACATATATCATTTATCCACATAGCACTTGATGAAAGAAAAAAAAAAGACCCTGAATCACATGTTCTATATACAGATGACATGTGGCAAATATCCCTATAATGATACACAAGTAGAAAGGCAACGATATTAAGAATCATGGTTTCACAACTGGACGTGTGTTATTCCAAAGCCACTCACGAGCAGATCCCTCCACCAATGGCGAAACCTGTAGGAAATTTAAGTAAATATCCATACAAAAAGACACACGGAAACTACTACATGTGTTATTCTAAGGGCAACATACTTTCATTAATTCGTGTATTATAGCATTCTACTTTCATTTTTTCCATTACAAAATTGTACTTTCGATTTTTTTTTCTAATTAAAGCATTGTACTTTGAAAATTTTAACCAGTTATAGCATATTTTCCTATTAGGGAATACTTTGAAAAATCAAAAATCTACCCAATTATAGCACTGAAAATTGCTTTGTATTTGAATGACATTGCTATAACTTGATAGATTTTTCAAAGTACAATGCTGTAATGGGACGAAATGAAATTAGGATGATATAATATACAAATCAATTAATATACATCGCCATTTCTCGCATTTAACCCAATGCATATTTTATTTATGCAACAATGATTCACGCTTTTACAAATTTCTGCAACAAGGTTTCACTTTTTTATTAATATTTTTCAATAACATTACACTATTTTACCAATTTATACACCTGACATAAAAATGTTGCCTTTCTTGGTCCTAAAGTGAAACATTTTTGCATATTTCATATAAAAAACCTGTTGAAATGTAAGCTAAGACTTAGGGGTAGTTCGGTAATTTGTAAAGGGTAGTTATTGTGTTAATCTATAATAAGTTATTTAAATGAAAGTTAAGTTAGTTATTGAATGGTTAATAGTAGTTATAACAAAACCAACATTGTTGCATAAATATGCATTTAACCCTTTATTTAAATAAGTGACAGCTATTACATAAAAATTTACCTTCTCCCAAACTTGTGAATGGTAATCATTGAGCCAATCAACCTCAGCAGTAGAGAGCAAGGTTAAGTCTACCAATTTAGTCTACAAAATGAAATTATTAATGAGTCTAATTTCTTTAATAAATCAAAGTAAGCCAAAAATAAATATGCTGCCAAAATTTATTAGATTTGTACAAAGGGCAAAATAGACATTAACACACCTGTATAGGAACAAATGTAAGCTTCTCGAATCCAATATATGTAATTCCTCCAAAACGATTAGGAGTGTCAACCTCTTTGACAAATAAGAGATTCTGCATGCCATACAATATGTTAAAAGACGAAATTGTCCTCGTAAATCCATTAAAAACACAATCACATTCTTCTCTTTTTCATCATTCGCCCGTCGCCTCTATCATCCCAAATAAATTTTTTTTAATAAATGTTACTTTTTTCTTCTTATAAAACAAGAAACATCTTACAAAAAATCAACCCAAGGGGTATTTTGGTCATTTTTCATAATTTACATGCCAAATCTTTTTTATCATTCGCTTGTCGCCTCCATCATCCCAAATATATTTTTTTTAATAAATGTTGATTTTTTCTTCTTATAAAACAAGAAACATCTTACAAAAAATCAACACAAGGGGCATTTTGGTCATTTTTCAAAAATTACATTCCAAATACCTCAATTCGGATACCGAAGGCATGGTCTTCATAATAACCTGGTTCATTGCTTATAATCATGCCTTTTAACAAAGGAGTCATATTTCCAAATCTGAAGCTAATACTTTGTGGACCTTCATGAACATTTAATGCAGCTCCTACCCCATGACCAGTTCCTAATCCATTCAAGACAAAAAAAAAAATCATAAATTAAATAAATACTTTCATTTAATCACATTATTTATTTCATTTAAACCAAAAGAAAACTACCATGGCGGTAATCAAGTCCAACTTTCCAAAGGGAAGAACGCGCAAATGCATCAAGTACAAAACCAGGAGTATTTTCTGGAAACACTGCTTGATCAAGAGCTATATGTCCCTGTAAATTTTTATATAAATAAGAGTAAATTACAGTTTTAGTCTCTATGGTTTACACCAAATTACAGTTTTGGTCCTAGTTTTGAAAATCTTGCACCTGTGGTTCCTTATGTTTCCTAATCTTTCACTTTTGGTCCCTGTGGTTTCCAAATCTTTCACTTTTGGTCCCTCCCTCTGTTACCTTTTGTGCAAACCTCAGGGACCAAAACTGAAAGATCTGGAAACCACAGGGACCAAAAGTGAAAGATTTGAAAACATCAGGAACCACAGGTGCAAGATTTTCAAAACTAGGACCAAAACTGTAATTTGGTGTAAACCACAGGGACCGAAACTGTAATTTACTCTATAAATAATTAAATCAAAATAAAAATTAGAGTAAATTACAGTTTTGGTCCCTGTGGTTTACATCAAATTACAGTTTTAGTCCTAGTTTTGAAAATCTTGCACCGGTGGTGGTCCCTGTGGTTTCCAAATCTTTCGATTTTGGTCCCTATGGTTTCCAAATCTTTCACTTTTGGACCCTCCCTCTGTTACCGTTTGTGTAAACCATAGGGACCAAAAATGAAAGATTTGGACACCATAGGGACCAAAAGTGAAAGATTTGGAAGCCACAAGGACCACCGGTGCAAGATTTTCAAAACTAGGACCAAAACTGTAATTTGGTGTAAACCATAGGGACCAAAACTGTAATTTACTCTAAAAATTACAAAATTATATCAAATTTAAAAAACAACCCCATGTAACATGACATGACAGAACAGGTTGTGTACTGTGTTTATTAATGTCAAATAGGTCATGTTATGTTACTATGTTAGTTCTTGAAGTGTATTAAAAAAAGTTTGAATAAAATAATAGATATATAAAAAGTGAGAACCTGAAGAACACGTGTAAAACATTCTTTTTGTCTTTCAGAAGGTTCACCAAAATGAACTGTCCGTGTTATATCAGTTGTTCCATCAAGATACTGGGCCCCACTGTCTAATAAAAACAGTTTCTCTGTATCCACAATGCTACAGCTTTCTGGTTCGGCTCTATAATGTATAATAGCACCATTTGCACCAGAGCCTGTGAGGTCATAACCGTAATTTTGTCATGTAAATGAAATCCATTAAAAAATGTGAAGGTCTTATTTATATATTTATATACATACCACTTATAGTGTCAAAACTAGTATCAATAAATCCAGCTTGTTTTGACCGAAATTCTAGAAGTTTATCTGAAACTTCTATTTCTGTGAGTACTGTTTTTTTATTCATTTCTTCTTCCAGCCATGACCAAAACTCAGTAAGAGCAGCTGCGTCTCTGATATATACAAGGGTAAAATGGTCATTTACTCTCGTTCAGACAGTTCATTAAAATTAAAAGAGAAACAGTCTTTGTTCATACAAGAGTAAGGCTTACTCTAGACACACAATAAAAATAAAATATGAAATGAAAAAGATTTTTAATTACCTTAAATGAGAATTACGCATGCCTGCCAGCTCAGCATGATTTTTTACTGCTTTAAATAAAGACACGGGAGAGCTCTTACATAATAAAGAAGGTGCATTGTTTAAATTCTTTCCTTTGTTTTTACCACCAAGGCTTTCTAAATATTTATCACATGCAGTTGCATATGTGCTTACAATAGCAGCATTGACTGATGACGTGTCCAACCAAAGGTGGGTCCCACGTCCAGCTAAGCTAAAAATATAGAACAATTTCAAGTTAATATAGTATCAATTAACATATACAACTACTCGCTTAAAAGATTAACAAGAATGCAATTTATAAACTTTAGTGCTTAAAATTCACCTTTCGATTTCAGAAAGAATGGAGTTGTATGGTTTTAACTCTATACCAGCTTTGTCTAAGTAATCCATCACTTCAGGGGTGACTTTTGACTGGTCAACAAAGAGTTTTGCTGTGTTGACTTCTACTATCAAGTATGCATACATGACAGGAGAATGTGGAACATCATTTCCTCTCTGCCAAAAGAAAAAATTAAAGAAAATGATTGATACTGAAAAAAGAACTCCAGAAAAGAATGTTTGAAGATAGGGTTAAATGCAAGAAGCAAGAAATAGCAATGTACTTTCGTTTGTTTGTTTATTTCTTGCATTTAACTAAGAATTGAAGGAAATGAAAGTGTTACCAAGTTCAGTAGCCAAGCAACTTCATCAAGCATGGATATAACAATGGCAGTTGAACCAGCATCAGTGAGTTCAACCCTCAAATTAGATAACTTAGTTGACACATCTACACCTGCATATTTAAGATCATGCACTCTGATAGGTTTATTTGGAGGCAGTGGTCTTGATTCTTTCCATACTTCATCCACAAGATTAACATCATATAAGTATACCAACTCATGGTTGCTTTTAGCAACAGCTTCCTTCAATTCATTTACAGCATCAGAAGAAAAAAGAAACTGCTCCCTTCACAAATAGAAGAGAAGGTGGCATCAGACACAAGCATATAAGAATATGAATTCAGATATTACTCACGGGATCTATGCCGATTCTGCAACCAGGAGCTAAAGCATCGTTGAGCCATTCAGTAGTGTTGGGAACACCCCAGTTACCAGCACGCATGAGGATCCAACTCGAGCTTAATTGCTTCTCGGCCTGGTATAGAAATGGAGAAAGAGAATTGAAATAAGAAGAAACTATCAAACAAACATGGTTTGTATTGATGATTGAAGAACTGAGAGCATTGGATTAACCTGGAGAAAATAGCGTCCGTCTGTCCAGAGAGCTGCCTTCTGTTTTGTAACAACTGCAGTGCCAGCACTACCAGTAAAACCTGATATGTAGGCCCTTCTCATGTAGCACTCGGCGATAAATTCACTCTGTATCATTGAAAATGGGTGCAAAACCTTGGTAAGTTTGAAATACTAGAAGGAAAGTCTGTTTGTGATTCAAAATGAAATTAGGTAAAGTGATGGAATCAAACCTGGTGAGCATCCTGAGAAGGAATGATATACGCGTCGATGTTAATACCGGGCTTCCCGAAAAGCTCACGGAGGGCGGTGAGCTTCTTATCTTGATCCATTCCTTTACTGCCTCCATTGTGATTCTTACGCATCTCGGAAGAGGGTTTGGCGGTGATTGAAGAAGAACCGGAAGAGCTCGACGAAGAATTTCGAATGATGAACATTGGATTACTATGATTTACATAAATTGGGGGTCTCTTCATTGAGTTAAGAGAACGGTAAATCGGGAGTGATAGAGAGAAAAAACTGAAGCAGCGGTGGGACGAATAGGACGAGAGGTAGGCGGAGCGCGGCGGCGATGTAGAGAGAGAAAGGCCTGACATTATCGCTGCTGCTGACTTCATTGGCGGAGAGATTGACGAGGAAGAAACAGATGGAAGATAAGGCAATAACTTATGTGTTGCTTCTAAGCAAGAAATTCTTAGAAATAAATACAAAATGATCCTTCTATTGTATATTTGCAAGTAGGGGTCAGCTTGGTACTTGGATCGATCCGATCCGATTCTCGATCCGACCGAGACTGAGAAAAGCTAAATATTGGAACCGAGTACCAACCAAAGGAGAACACTTGGTCCTCGGTTTGGGTATGGGTATGGATAAGGTCGGGTTTGGTTGGGTATTACTCTAGAAGAGAACTGAGCATATACATTTGGGTCTGGGTTCGGTCTTGGGACCGAGAAGAACCGAGAAAATACATGTGGGTCCGAGTATGTTGTGAGGCTTATTCCAAGTCAACCGCACTTTTGAGTAGCTCATATGTTGAGTTCAAACGGGTGGGAAAATCGTTGCATAAAAACTTTTTGGATTCCAAGCCTTCATCTTTCATGCACTCCTTGAATCGGGTAATTCATTGATTCGAATTTCTAATATACCGAACCGATTTTTGGATGCACGACACACTGCTTTGGCACACACTAATTCCATCTTTGACACTTAAGTTTAAGATATGAGTCATACACCTAATGTGTAAATGTTTGTCGTCATCGTACAAGTTTGGTAACATTTCTCTAAGATACTGTACCGCATTATCATCAGAGGTGCTGTTGTTTACGGTAATTGTCATGATGTTTTTTATACCCCACCATTGGATACAATCAATTATTTCATTATCTTCACCCTTAGGAATTTCTATTGGCTTAAAGTTTATTATACATTTATGCATAACCCAAATTTCGTCAATAAAATAGGCGGTGAGAACCATGCAATTAATCATTTGACACGATTTTGTCCATGTGTCGGTTGTCAAATAGACTACATTTTAAGGGTTACATAAAATTTTCAATAACTTGTTTATTTCTTCAACGAAAAAATTTGCAACTTCTCGGGAAGTTGTAAATCGTGAGGGTAACACGACTTCCCCGCTTAGTGCATTCTCGTGTATTCGATGAATGCCTCGTTTTCAACATATTGGAATGACAAGTCACCAACAACAAATAAATTTGGCAAGGCCTTTTTGATTCTTTTCTCATCGTGTTTTCAAACACTTACACTACCCTCCCCGGCCCCTTCTTTTTTAAATTCTAATATGGTTTGGTCTTTGTCTTTCTTGTTTGTGGGGTTATCTTTACAACTATTATAATGTTTTTGTAAACTTGATGTACCATTTTTTATGGTATCGACCTTGATCAAGGTTGATCAAAAGTTGCATTTGTCATACCTAGTCGACACACCATTAACGTCAACCATCTTTTTTATAATATATTGTCAATAAATTGAAAAAGTTTTGCCTTTTTTTTGAGCTTGTTGCCCTTTTCTTTTCTTTTTTTCTTTTTTGTGGTGCTTGTGAATGTTGTGGTGGTTGTTGGTATTTGGAATGAAGTCATCTTCCTCTCACAAGACATAAACACATACCAATACATTAATAAAAACCAAATATTAATAATTACAAAGTTCATTACCAAAACATACTAATGAAAATCATATCGACTATTATTGATTTGGAACATTAACCAAACTTTCCAATGATTTTGACTTGGAACATTAAGCAAAAACCTACTACAAACTTTCCAAATATCTTGATCTTGACTTGGAACATTAAGTTCATATCAAAAGTTCATTACCAAAGACCTAGTACAATACAAAGGTCCATTGTCAAAAAACCGAAAATCATATTGACTTGGAACATTAAGCAAACATTCCAAGGATCACTAAGCAAACTATTATTAATTTTTAATGAACATCAAGAAAACTTTTCCAAAGAACATCAAACTAGTACAATACAAACTTTCCAATGAACATCAAACTAGTACAATACAAACTTTTCCAATGAACATTAAGCAAACTATTATTGATTTCAAGTAAAAAGAATGAAAACTAATCAAAAAATTATGAAAACTTACTTGAAAATCATCTTGACTTGGAACCCATCTTTCCATTGTTTCTTGAAATTGAATATGGAACTTATTTCTTACTTGCAATATTATGAAACCCTTGTGGCAAGAAAGAAACTAAGTATTGAAATTCGGTGTCGGTCGATGTGGGGTTTTGGACGTGGGACAAAAGAAAGAAGCGAGGAGGAGAGGGTGGGAAATCGATCACGGCTTAATCTTGGAATGAAAATAAAAAAATAGAAACCTGTGTAACTATGGCATTTTTCTGTTTCCATTACACCAATATTTCATAAAAGTCATTTCAGCTCAATTCTACGATCTAATTGTGTCATTTTTATAAAATACCAAAAATTGTCCCAAAAGGGTTGGAATGCCCAATTCCATTCCAACACTTTACAATTATCTTCGAAAATAGTTTCTGTTTGAATTTCATAATTTTCACATCCTTTAGACAAATTACTAACTACAATATGCTACCAATATTTATAAAAATCCAAGGGTACTAACACATTTCAAACCAATTTTTAATTTACAAAATTTGTCCCATCCTTGCAACTTTTATTATAAAGTGTCATAAACTATTACAAACCAACCAATACATATATACCAAACAAAGACTCAAATTCCAATTCCAACGGTAATTTAATTATAAGCTTTTACCATTAAATTCCATTCATTTGCCTTATACTTCCCAATATGTAAACCACATGAGTCTAGCATCAAACCCTTGCATTTGACTATTTTACCAATTCATGTGCAAATCAAGTTTATAATTACAATACCGTCATCTTGATCATCATATATCTTCAAAACTAAATTCTAAATACCAATTTTTTAACCATAATAGAAAATCAACCAGGAACATAATAAATTCTTCAATTTCCACAATATTATTGAGGTTCATATACTCAAGTTCCTAAGTACCAATTCCAACAATAAGGGGCTGTTTGGATGTGCTTATAAAATCAGCTAATTGGCTTATTGACTTTTTGGAAAAGTCATAAGCCATAAACAATGACAAATAAGCAGTTTTTAATAAGTAAGGAGGCCCTTACTTATGACTTATGACTTTTCCAAAAAGTCAAAAAGTTGATTTTATGCACATCCAAACAGCCCCATAAATCTCATGCATTTAACTTTTCTGTTATAATATTTAGGGTTCTAACAAAATTAGAACTAACATTTAAATTTCTGCAGAAATGAAGAAATTTGAAATGTTTGTGGTTGTGGCAGAAATTTCCGGTTACTAAAGGACTATCGCCGGCCACCGCGACCCTTCGCTAGTGCCGCCGACCAACACCGCTGCTAACAGCAGCACTGTCGTCGTCGTTCGACCATTCACAGCTCTGACCGGATTCCATCCACCATCTGCATACAGCTGCTTCCCCACCCTCGATCACACCTCTGATCCTTGCCGGAATCGCGAACCAAAGAGACCCAAGGTGGTTCTCGATTTTTCTTTCATCCCTCTCAATTTTTTGATTTTACGAACCCTCCAAGCATCCCCATTTTCTTTTCCCGATTTTGAAAAAGCGTACACAGGAAATGAAGGATAAAAGGCTGGTTTTGACCGGTCAAACTAAAAAAGACCATAATGCCCTTAATTCTATGCTTTAGATTATTTTCTTAACTTTTACACACAAAGTTTTCCTGATTTTGGCAATGCCATAACTTTTATATGCAACATCCAAATTTTACAAATCTTATATCTTTAAAAAGGTGGGAATGAGCTTAACAACTTCCTTCTACCGACTTAAGTCTGAATCTAACTAGATTTTACATTACAGACCCTCAAAGATGACATTTTGGTCATTTTTTGTCATTTTTTGGTCATCTTTAACCCATCATAACTTCTTCGTTATAACTCCAAACGACCCGAATCTTTTTCTATATTTTTATTACATCAATATCTACAAAATCCCCTTGATGACATTTTCCCAAATCCTTATATATTTTAAATATTTATTTTTAAAGTTTTGACAAAAGTTTTATTCAATTTTGTTCCCAAAATTCTGTTTTTGTACTCACCTTTTTAAAGCAAATTTCCGAATGAAGTAATACTTCATTATGACTTAATAAAAGATCTTAAAACATAAATTCCCATATTTTCAAATCCATTGACCATTTCACCCTTTTGTATACATTTAAATTCATTTGGACATTGAACCTCTTAACATCGAGATACTTAGTTTTAAATCCTTATTCCATATATTAAAATTTTAGGTTGTCACAGTTTTCATCATACACATCATAATGTGGTTGGGTGTAAATGGTTGTTTTGGACCAACTTTCATGTTGATGGCTCGATTGACAAACACAAAGCCCGCCTAGTTGCTTGAGGATTAGGTCAAATTCCCGACTTGGATTACTCCCACACCTTTAGTCCGGTGGTTAAGGCATTCACGGTCCGTATTGTGCTATCATTGGCTGTTGTTAATAACCGGAAGCTTCACCTACTTTATGTTAACAATGTCATTCTCAATGGAAACTTAAGTGAACTCGTGTATATGGAACAACCATCGGGCTTTCAGGACACTAATCTTCCCAATCATGTGTGTCGTCTCAACAAAGCCCTCTATGGCCTCAAACAGGCCTGGTTTCACCGCCTCAACACCTTTCTTGCTGGCAGTGGGTTTGTATGCAGTCGGGCTGACCAGTCTTTGTTTGTGTACAAACGAGACTCGTACATATTATACTATTTGTCTATGTCGATGACTTAATTCTCACCGGTAACAAATATCAGGTTATCCACTCGTGTATCACCAAATTACACAATAAGTTCGCTGTCAAGGATCTTGGTCGCCTTAACTACTTTCTTGGGCTTGAAGTGACCTATACCGATAAAGTATTGTTCCTTAGTAAATCCAAGTTTGCACACAATATTTTTACGTCGGGCGAATATGCTTGAATCCAAACCGGTTGCCACCCCTCTAGCCTCCAATGTCGCCTTCGTGACCAGTGGTGATCTATTCAATGATCTGACTCGCTACCGGTCAACCGTGGGTGCACTTAAATACTTAACGATTGCTCGCCCTAATATTCTATATGCAGTCAACTAGGTTAGCCAGTTTCTCCAAACTCCGACTCAGTCCCACTTTCAGAGTGTCAAACAGATTATTCGCTACGTTAAGGGCACTATGTCCTTCAGTCTCATATTTTCGCATCAGCAACCCTCAACCATTCTTGGTTACTTTGGTACGAATTGGGCTAGATGTATTAAGATGCGACGCTCCACCTATGGCTAATCCATCTCTATGGGCAGCAAACTTGTATCACGAAGTGCCGATAAACAAACCACAATTCTCAATCCAACCATGAGTCTGAATATCGAGCAATGGCCAATACTGAGATGAAACTAATCTAGAGCATGCATTTATTGCATGGACTGCATGCTTTACCCCCCACTCGACCTATGTTTTTATGTGACAACCGTAGCGCTTTATTTCTCACCCAAAACCCGGTCTCTCACAAACGAGCTAAGAATATTGAGCTAGATTATCATTTTATCCGGGAAATTGTCGCTTCCAAACAGCTCCAGACCAAATTTGTTCCTACCAAGCTTCAAGTGGCTGATATTTCTACAAAAAGTATTCTACGTCACCAATTTGAGTTCTTCCGTCATATGTTGTGCATCGGACCGCCACCGTTTCGCTTGAGGGGGATATTAGACCACATTAACAATTATGTTTTATTATTGTATTCTTACATTTAGTCAGATGTATATGTCTCATTCTTTAGGGGCTGTATCTGTAACTTTTCTCTTTATTTAATTGTTACTCTCTCCTCCTTATTGGGTGTGGATAGTTACTATCTCAACTTATAAGAGTAAGGAACTTCAAAATATGTTTACTAAATTGTAAAATATAACATTTATCAAATGGGGAGTTACTGTTCCCAATGTCTTTTCCTATTAATAGTTCTTACTGTACTAACCGCGGGATCCATTTCTTTCTCAAATCTTCCAGACATGACATTCGATCCTTTCTCACAGTTCACTGTGCATCTTCATCTCTCTCAAAAACCTCCAAGTTCCTCCCATTTCCAGAGCTATGGTTGAAGGAACTCCTTCCTCTCTGTCATTTCCTCTGCGTGTTTAACCCTACATCCAACCAACCACGCATCCTTGGGCACTCATCACTCACGAGTTACGATCATCGGTGGCTTCTCTACTCTGTCACCAACCCCATCTGTAACTTCGTTCCCCGGATACCCGATTACAAGTATGTTCTTGATCGGTTCTTTTATGTTTCAGTTTTGGATTTCAAATTTTAGGTACCCGAGTTGTTTTATGTGTCAATCTTAGGTTTGTTAATTATAGATTTGTCATACAAAGTCAGAAATCACAATAAGCCAATCGAATGTACAAACAAGTTTACTACATATGCTTTATTCAGAAGAATACAAATCTAGGAGCTCTTTTCTTAGATCGTAGTGCTACAAAGTAGTTCCAGTTCCCCTATATCCATAAAGATAGAATACAATTCATAAATTAAGAAAATCACAAAATTACTGCTTTTTGGAACATGCTTTTAACGGACAAAGAGTTAAGGAAAGCATAGTAGTTTTTAGGTTTAGAGCTGGACTCCACTTGTCCTTTAGAATATCAAGACAAATAGCTCCAGTTTGGCTACTGATGTTTGGATGCCTTTGAATTAGAAACAATTTACATCTTAGAATGTTTATAATCCCGTAAGTATTGATTAATGTCGTCTAGGTCACCTAAGATACACAATACATCTGGGTTTTTGTCATCCACCTCCAAAGCATCACAAATATACAACAAAAAAGTGAAATTTATATGCAAAGAAGACGCATACATTATACAAGATAAGTTGAAGTAAAAAACAAAATGTCAAGAAAAGGTTAATAATTATTCCGTGCTTTAGCAATAACAACAACTCTCAAGTAACCATCTACATACTCTGGAAACTAAGAGCAAAAAAAATAATTACATAAAAATGTTAGAAATATATTAATCATGCGAATATAAATATAAGATATTGATTAGCTTGAACAAGATAAGACGGTATAAAAAGCTAGCGGTTTAGGTTTTATGTAATTGTTCAAATAGTCTAGCAAGGTTGGACAATGCTGTTATTTTGTCCCATGGTAAGTGCACTGAAATAACATTTTTTAAGAGAATATGACAAACATGAAAAGTTGTGGGACCAACCTTGAGAAAGCTAAATTGAATTGACTGTCCTATAGGTTTAGCCGTTTAGGCTATGTTTTTATTATTAAGTGGTGTATGGATGTAGTGTTCTTTGGATAAATAATGTTAGAAAATTGGACCAACACTTGGAGAAATGAAAGAGAAATAATGTTAAAAAATTACAGAACACTTGGAGAGATGAGAAAAAAAAAAATAAATGTAGGAAAAATATATATAAGTTAGGATTTATATATAAAGCATCATTTTCGTGGCTTTCTCTATTATTTTGTTGTTTCTGTATTAAGCCAAAAAGAAACTCTCATATATGATTTACCAGATTAAGTCGTGTCCCTATTAAGTTGAAACAATACTCATATATGATTTCCTAATTTGCCCCTTCTAGAATAAGCGAATTTAACCAGAGATGTAGCAAGCTAGCAAGCTGATAGTCGGTTTTGGCTGGTTTGCTGGTGGGAGGAATGTGACAACAATAAACAACGATTATTGATGTGACTCGATATAATAGCATCACTTAAGGTTTTTGGGAGAAGCTCCGCCGCGAAGCGCGGTAGCAAAACCTCGTTTATTTTTATGCTTTATTTACCCATGAACTTTTTAAAATTATTTCTATTTTATCTTTTTGACCGGTGATACAAGGTTTTACCGGTTGCAAGTAATATCAATTTCACTTGGAAGGGTAACGAACTTCTGAATTTGTTCATATTTGGTCACCGAACTTTTTAAAATTGTTCATATCATACCCTTTAAACCAACAAAAATATCAAAAAACAATTTTAAAAAGTCTATGAGTAAATCAAACACAAAAATAAGTTTAGTAACAAAATATGAACAATTTTAAAAATTCGCTACCTTCACAAATCCTTATCCTTTATAATTAAAAACTTACTTTGAGGGTGAGAATAGACAAGCAACACCATGTGCCATTTGGGATGGACAACAATCTTAAAAAAGATACGACTAAGTTTAAGGATATTTTTCTGATTGCAAAATCATATGATTTGGGGCATCACAAATATACAACCGTTTGTCGTCTATACTATATTTAGCCATTTAAACATACAAAAAAAATCAATCACAAAATAAAAAACCTCTTCTTGAATAACATATCGATATATTTATGGAAAAACCCTTATACAATGTAAGTTCAACGGTTTTGTCCAAACTTGTTTTAAACCGATTATGAGATAAAATGAAGCAACAGTAATCAATCATGAAATTAAAACCACAAATACCATTGATGTAACTAAAAGAAATAGAGACGCAATACACAAGAATCAATCGTAAAATTAAAACCACAAATACCAATGATGTAACTAAAAAAATAGAGACTGAATACGCAACTTTTGATAACTAAGGAACCGATTGTTTAGTTTTGTCAACAACAGATAATAGTTCATACAAGATTGATACACTTTCTTCTTCCTCGTTGTGGCGCTTTTCTTGTTTCTCCTTTTCTCAATATCACACAAAACCCTCTGTCCCTCTCTCACTCATGCTACAAAACGCCGTCCGATCTCAAAACTGTTAGACTATCCTCATTAACAACCCAACCTAACCCACATTTTCTATTAAAAAATTAATTTCTTACTCTTTCACCTACACAACCCAACCAAACTCAATTTTTCACTCTCATTAGCAATCCAACCCAATTCTATAGTTCAATTAAAAAAGTCACAAAAATATTATCAATATTGGTCTCATTTTGTAAAGAAAAAAAATTTACATATTTTGGAGTCTTTCATTTATTTTTTTAATAAATGTTATATTTATATTTTAATAGAATAAAAGTTAAAAAGAAGAAAAGAAAAAAAGAAAATTAAAAAGAATGAAGAGAGAGAGAGGTGGCGATCTGGGTCGTTCACACGGCCTAGGTTGGATGAAAATTAATGATTTTTTTGCTTGATAATCCATGAGCAGATCGGATGAATTTGGCCGATGGGGATGGTCTTAGCAGACATATACCTTTAGGCTATTTTATATCATTTTAGGTAGCCCACTTAGTTAGTCCATATAATTAAGTTTGTGTATGTATCGGGCCCATGTGCCCTTGTATGTGATCTGTACATACTTACGTTTCAAAGCATAATGATACGGATACCCAAGGAGACTTACCAACTAACATGCCGCCACCTCTGTCTTCCTCCTTCTCCGGCTGTCTTCCTCCTTCTTCTCCGGCTACCCGTCTCCGGCCAACTTACCGGCGCTCCGGTCACCCATATTTCTGTTGATACTCTCTTCTCTCCTCACTTCTCTCACCTCCTCTCTTTCTCTCCCGATCACGTGAACCAACGGCTCCACCTTCACTCTTCTTCTCCGGCCAAGTGACTGCAACGGCTCTGCACCACCGCTACCCTCTCTTCTGTCGCACAAACTCAAGCAACCACCGAGAATCCTCATTTGCCGGCCTCTGGTGCAAAACCCTCCACCCCTGTCGCCGATCTGTTGCTCCCGTCGCCTCTCCTTCGAACCCCAGCTCCGGTGACCTTCTGGTGCAAACCCCTCCCCTCCTTTTCCTGATCCGCCACCGTGTAAGTCAACTTCTTCAACTCAGGGAGTCGACTCAGTGAGTTAGGGCCAACTCTCCTCAGCAGATTAAAAAAAAAAGAACAGGAACATCCTTCACTCCTCTGAATCCCCAACATACACCATAGCTTTTCAAAGTTATCTCATCCCATTTCATGACTTCGTCTCTCCAAAGGGTTTTTGTGTAAATAATGTGAGACCAGAAAATGTCACTTCGTTGAACAGACGATTTTTTAGTTTCCTTCGTGAGGATCTGCATTGTATCCGTTTAGATCTTGATGCCCAACAAATAGAAGGTGATGATGCTATAGAACTCCTTCGATGTTACAAGTTGTCACTTGCCAAAGTGACATACCAGGTCCCTAGACTTTAATTGTGTAGTATGATGGATATGACATATGTCTATAAATTAAGGGACTAAACTTTAGTGGTTCTATAACTTACCCATAAGGTGCAATTATGATTAACTAACACATATTAGGAAACTGATAATGAAAATTTGAAAGGTCTTTTCCTTCATATTTTTACTTCTCTATATAAACACCATATTGTGTGTCTAATGATCTATCCATCAAGAACTCTATCAAGCACCTTTGTGGGAAGTGAAAAGAATCATAATATGAGATCGTCGCTTTTAAACCCAATGGGATGTTATTCTCTCCAAGTAAGTGTTCTTCATTTAATTTAAAGTTTATCATGTTTATGTTGACTTGATCCTATTATTATGCCTATAATCTCTACATGTGGTATCAGAGCAAGGTTTGATTTGAATTTCTATGCCCTAAATTCCTTTTTGTTGTATGATTTTTGACAAGTCGTAATCCACTGAAATTCTGAAATTTTCTTGTTCTAATTTCGTCGTTTGATTCCAAACAAACAATTTTATAATTTAAATTAATGTAACGAGATGTATCTGGTTATTTGTTGTGTACGTCGCTGTCGGTGCAATGCTCCTGGAGTTTCTCGATTGTTTGCTTCCAATGTTTTAGTCTCCAACTGAAACACATTCGTCTAATTTTGTTGGAAAAGTGAAGTATGATATGTCATACTTATTTTGATGGGTTTAATTGGGCCAATACTCCATGAAATGGATTTTTTTTTGCTTTTGATAAACTGCAGGAAATTAATATAAATATATATATCATTTGAGTTTTTCGGCAGGAGAATTATTGCACCTAATCTTCTTCCAAATAATTATCACTTCCATAATTGATAAAACCCCATTTTCTCAAATGTTAAATTATTATTATGAGTGTGTGTTTCTTTAAAAGTTTCCCACCGCTACTTTTGATACGTACGTTAAATTGACATCCCATTAAAAAATATGAAGCGTTATCGAGCGTATTAGCGTTCGGGAAAAGGAACAGATTGATGGTAAATAATAGTAACTAATTATTATTATAAATTAATAGTTTTGACAAGAACCTCGATTTTGACGGTTCCTCTTCCCGTCAAACCTCTAAGTGTTTTATTTTCTCTGATCACGAAATTCTTATACATGTTGCATTATGCCTATTAAACCTTAATGAAAGGAGTATTCCCAAGCACTGTGTCTCTACTTAATATATTTGTATAATATTAATATAAATTATATTTCCGAGATACAAAAACAATCAACTTAATACTGGGAGTATCATTTTCCTTTTTCATGGTAAAGTTATAATACCAATTATTATATATTTATGTGTCATCGATGATGTATTAAGCACATAACATATTGGAAATTTATTGCAAATCAAAGTGTAATAATCCTAAAATAAGCCTAAATGATTTAATTAATTTGGGATTTAATTTACCACTTTTATCGGCCTATGTTGTTCATATGTAGTAGAATTATATATGTCTACTAATTAGCATTTAGCTATCGGAACAGTGTAGATGCATGCTTTATTTATTCATTTTCAAATGCATAACATGATTAAGAAATATATATATATATATATATATATATATATATATATATATATATATATATATATATATATATATATATATATATATATATATATATATATATATATATATATATATATATATATATATATATATATATATATATATATATATATATATATATATATATGGCCACCAATTCGTAACATAAGCGTTATTTCTTATGGATGGCATTGTGTCAATCCTTATTTGCCCTCTTAATTATTTACATTTAGTTTGGCATTTTAGATGATTGACATCTTATTTATTTATCTCTAATTTTCATTAAATCAAAGAATTATAATGCAAAATTATGAGTGGTAACTTTAATGCTAAATTTGAGTGACTGGACCAAAGAAAGGTCATTTAAGTTTGGGATTTTAGTTTAATAAATACCACATTAAGCAATTGTGTGGGTTGTTATCCAAGGAACCTAAAGGCTAATTGGATGATGACTCTTACAATGAATTTTTAGCATAATATGCATAAATGTTGTATTTCTGTCCAAATGTGATTGCAATATTTGTGTAGCGTAGTATAAATTCTAGGATGCCATAACATTCAATTGTTGGTCTAGCCAAAACGAAACTGATAATTGAGTATGGTGTCTACATGACCTATTATTTTGGTGTTAATAATAGGTGTACTGATATTCTTTAGTCATTAGTATCCCATTAAATCGTATTAATGAATTCTTTGCATATATTTAAAATACATGGATCTCATCAAGAGTTAAGTGAAAGTACATGTAAGCCCGACAATAATCTCTTATCGAAATTTGTCATAAGAAGCGACATAGTCAACGAAACTGTCTCAATTTATAAAATGGCTTACGGAAAAATGTAACAAAATATTTTTATGTTTTATGTGTCCCTGAGTGTAATTGTCCTACTCATGAAAGAATAATTTCGGTTCCATGATACACGTGACTAAATCATTATAGGGATTCCGCACAATCTAGAAAGTGGATTGAAATCAAAGAACAATTAAAGTCGGGATTAATAAAGACTTAAACAAAGAAGTAATCGGACCACCTTCATTATTTTTTGAAAGTGGTACTTTTTTGTGTCTTGATGGTACATTTATGTATTAAGTATAAACTTATCATTTATATCTAAGTTAGTGAAAATTGGTTATGCCTTTACGTTTGGATACGATGATATAACTATTAGTTTCAAGTCCCGTATTGTTTGGCTATGGTTGTTTGAAGGGATATCTCTATAAACTACAACTCAAAACCACTTTATGGAATCTTTATTATCTTGTAATGATTACTATAAATTTTAATAAATGGAATTGAGAAGTGAAGACTTCATCTGTATTGTGGCATTAACGCTTAGGCCACATATCACATAATAAAGTGATACATGTTGACAATGAAGTTTAACTTGAATTCTTGAAATTTATTATATTCATTAAGTGTATATAGGGAATACGAGAATATCCACAAGACGCCAAAGATTACTAAAGTTGATCCTCAACGGCATTTGTGGATCTTTTCTAGCGGACATAAGTGTTCATAAATCATATATAACCTTTATGGTTGATTAATCTTGTTACATGTATACATACTTGTTAAATGAAAGGTCTGAATCTCTCCTGAATTACTTAAAACCTTTAGGGTCAAAGTTGGAAATCAACTTGACCAGAAAATAAAAATAGTGAGATCGGACAGGGGCGTTAATATTATGGTAGGCATACAGAGTGGCTAAGCACCCTAATCCTTCTTTGAATTTTGTAAAGATAATCATGGGATAATTAACCAATATACCATGACTAATACTACTTAATAAGTCAACGTTCCCAAAAGGAGGAAAAACTTTAATGAACATGGTGCAAAATATGCTTATACACCCTAACTTGCTCAAAATTCTTATGGACCAAGGCATTACAAATGGTGATCCACATATTGGATAGAGTTCCTTCAATGTATGTTCCTAAAACTCCTTTTGAGTTTTGAATAGACAGGAACCACGCTTAACGTATTAAAAGGTGTGGGGTTGTCCAACCGAAACAAAACTCTACAATCCTCAATCATGAAAACCGTAAGTTGTTTTTTTTCATCTCGGTATCCTTATAGGTCTAAATATTTTCGATTTTATGCTTCATCATATAGTACCCTGATTATAGAAATGAAGCATGTTGAATTTCTTGAAGATGTCAAAATCAGTGCGAGTGGTTCATTAAGCGATTTTGATCTCCAAGAAGCTAATGAAGAGGCATATAAAATCAAGTGCCCGTTACGATCAATACTTTATTAGGAGATTCAAGTTAACACAATACGCCTAATGAAATGCTTCATGAAACATATGTTGGATTAGGTGTCTATGCCATGACTTATAATTGTACTTATCTTGTTAATTGAAGCAAAGTCCATTTGGGTTGCCCTCATAGCTGGAGGTTAGGATAGAGTTCAGTAGAGTAAAAGGTTGATTTATTAATTGTTTAATAAATCAATAGAATTAAATGGTTTATTAATATATTTAAGTGTTAATATATTAATTAGAAACTATAATAATTAATTAAGATTTAATCTAGAATTAATTGGATTTAATTTAGTGATTAAATTAATTAATTAATAGTGCAGGGACTGGTTCTGTAATTATTCAATAGTTGAATATTAACTGACTAGTGTGCAAGGGTGGAAAGTGGCGAGTTTATGGTGTGGGTGAAGGGTTTTCTAGCAAACAATGAACAAATAATTTCTTATGGTTCACATGCAACCCTAGAAAGATCTATGTTTTCTTCTATGAAGATAATAAACTAAAAACCTAAGGCCAACAATTATTTCTAAAGATCAAATGAAGAATAACCAACCTTTTGATCTTGATCCAGAAGCTAGCAGCACAAGTGTCCTGCCTCAAATGCAAGTCACACCCAAGCAATGGAGAAGACAGTCCAGCAGAGTAATTTTTGAAAAAAGCGGCGCAGAAAAGGGGAGCCAGGAGGTTCCTTTTATAGCCTCCAAGGGTTACAGCTGAAACCCTAGAGGAGCCTCCTTAATGGGCAAGCCTGTTGACCATTTGGACCAAGGCTTCTAAACCCTAATTAGGGTTTTCGCCAACTATGGAGTTCCCTCCATATTAGCGCCAACTTTGGCCCCTGGCTACTGGCTTGCCAGTTATTCAACTATTGAATAAATACAAATCCAGTCCCTGCACTTTTAATTAATTAACTTAATCACTAAATTAAATCCAATTAATTCTAGATTAAATCTCAATTAATTATTATAGTTTCTAATTAATATATTAACACTTAAATATATTAATAAACCATTTAATTAATTCTATTGATTTATTAAACAATTAATAAATCAACCATTTTACTCTACTGAATTCTATCCTAACCTCCAGCTATTAGGGCAACCAAATGGACTTTGCTTCAATTAACAAGATAAATATAAATGTAAAGTCATGGCTTAGACACCTAATCCAACAGTCTCCCACTTGGATAAGTCTATGACTTTAATTTATCTTCTGATTAATAAACAACCTGCAGTTTCCTAGAAACTGCTGCTGAACTCTGACCCAGTCAGTTCTGTCCATAGATAAGTGATCATATGATCCTTCGTCCGACAAGATATTTTTAGACACGAGACATGGATTGAGATCAATCTCTGTCCGATACTCTGTTTCCCGATTTCCGATTCTGCTTATGACTTTCGGACTTCTAATTGAACACATCAAAAGATAACACAAGGATTTTACGTGGTTTGTATTCGGTGTCAATCCTACATCCACGGGTTGCAACTGAGTTTTCTTATATATACTCTATTAAGATTACAATTACAATTGTTGGTGCTACGATTAACAAATAAAGAAAACAATCCTATTTATAGGATTTTAGAGCCGTAATCGTTCCTTTGTTTTCTTTCTTTCACATGTGGGTTTTAATATTAAATTATGGTAGGCTCCTTTATGCTTTTCACCAAACACGGCACAGACACATATATACAATTCAATTGTAAATTGAATTATAAACCAATTTACAGTTATGGTCCTTGAGCTATAACCAATGTGACAAATTGTTCATGGTTCCACCAAACCCAACAATCTCCCACTTGGAGACATGAACAATACAGTAACTCCAGTAATCTTCAACCAAATCAGTCTTTCAAGCTTCCAGTTCCCAAGAACAAGCTTGACCCAATCAAAATTTCCTTAGTTGCAGCCGCCCCTCATCTTCAAGTACTAGAAAGGGCCAGTTGAAGCTCCCACTAGCTCCAACTCAGCCGTGGCTAATCCCACCACCGACTCATCCTCTGTCTCAACCGGTTTGGACACTCCACCTGCTCCAGAGATACACCGAGGACCATTAACACTCTCCAAACTTTGCAAACTTCCAACAGGAGAGAATTTTTCAGTCTTAGTCTTCAAAACCCAACGACTCTTTGTAACTGTACCCGAAACACACCCCGTGCTCCCACTGTCACAAAATCCCCTGAATGGTTTAGACTTTCCGACTCGTTCAGCTAACATCCCCTTGGCTCCAGAATTCATGTTTGCAAAATGAACTCTCTTAGCACTAGATTTAGCGAACCAGATTTTGTCATGCTTAACGGGGACGGTCATACTTCCCTCAGCAGGTACCTCAACCATATACAATGATCCACGGTTCATACATTGAGCAATCACCGAATTACCATTGACCACCCTCCATTTACCACCACCAAACCTTACTTCCAGTCCTTGCTTATCCAGCTGACCAACAGAAATCACTTTCTCCTTCAGCTCCGGAATCACCCTGACATTCTTCAGGTTCCATGTAGTTCCCAATGTAGTAACCAGATCAATATCTCTTATGCCCGTTACTTGAAGCATCTCGTCATTTGCTAACCGTACCTTCCCAAAATCTCCTTCTTTTAGATTCACCATCGTTTCTCCGTTGTCCATGGCGTGAAACGAAGCCCCTGAATCCATGACCCAAGAGTCTACATAGTTTTCCATACTGAGTATCAATTCATCTTCCTGATAAACATTCTTAGCACCAACACTGTTTAATTCTTTCTTTGGACATTGACTCTTAACATGCCCCACCTCTTGGCAGTTCCAGCACTTCATATTCTTCCAAGTTCTAGATGAACTTCTTCCCCGACTCCCACTGTTTCTGCTATTCCCTCTACCTCTTCCGATATTTAATAACTCACAAGAAGACGAGCTACCTTGATTCTTACGTCTGGTATCCTCGCCTAGAACCAAATCTCGAACCCCTTCAAACGTCATACCACTGGTCCCCACGGAACAGCAGTAACTGTTCCTGACCAGCTATCAGGTAGTGAAGCTAGTAGCAGTGAAGCTTGAGTCTCATTATCAAATTTAATTCCCACAGATGATAATCTGGACAGAATTGAATTTAGATTGTTAATGTGAACCGTAATTGAGCTGTCTTCATTCATCCTTGTTGTGAACAATTCCCTCATCAAGAACACCTTGTTAGCCACCGACGGTTTCTCATACATGTTCGTCAGAGCATCCATCATACCACGTGCCATGGTTTCCTTCATGATGTTGAAAGCAACGCTCCTTTCCAACGACAACGTAATAACCGCCTTAGCTTTCTTGTCCTTTGAGTTCCACGCATCTTCGCCAGCTTTTTCCATTTTCTCCGGTTTGTCTCCAAGTACCACGTCCAAATATTTCTGACATAGCAATGCTTCTAATTGCATTTTCCACCAGCTAAAGTCGGAACCGGTGAACTTCTCGATTACAACCTTGTCTTCAGCCATTACGACAAACAGGAAACAAATTGAGACAACGAAACAGACACAACAATGGCACGGACCTGACCGGTTCGTTCAGTGTGCTCGTGTGTGACAGACAGTACCCTTCAAAGTACCAAGACACCTTTAATACGATTAATAGAAATTAGTTTCTGATGTGGAAGATCAGACAAAACTGCAACCACAGAGCATACTCTAATTTCTAAAACCGAGACCTCCTCCAAAACTCGAAGCTCTGATACCAGTTGTTAGGAACCGGACCGAGTACATGCAGCGGAAACACTATCACACACACACACGAAAGCAGAAAATAAAGCAAAAGATAACACAAGGATTTTACGTGGTTCGGATTCGGTGACAATCCTACATCTACGGGCTGCAACTGAGTTTTCTTATATTTACTCTATGAAGATTACAATTACAATTGTTGGTGCTGCGATTAACAAATGAAGAAAACAATCCTATTTATAGGATTTTAGAGCCGTAATCGTTCCTTCGTTTTCTTTCTTTCACATGTGGGTTTTAATATTAAATTATGGTAGGCTCCTTTATGCTTTTCACCAAACACGGCACAGACACATATATACAATTCAATTGCAAATTGAATTGTAAACCAATTTACAGTTATGGTCCTTGAGCTATAACCAATGTGACAAATTGTTCATGGTTCCACCAAACCCAACAGTGTATTATCTACCTTAATGACCATTATGTTGTGATTACGACATCCCTCTTCACACCATAGTTGGGGCATTTTGGGTCCTAGCCTTAATAAATAATAAATTGGGTAATTATTTAAAAAGGATTGATTAAACTAATAAATTCTGTTTATTGTAGATGTCTGAATCAAGTGTCTATTCTCCTCCCTCTCCTCCTTCACCCACTTCTGAGAGCATCAGAAAGCACCTACCAAATATGGAAAGGCTGACTTGCCTTAACTGTAAGGAGTGGCTTCGCAATTGGAGAATGGTTCTCTTTATTACTGGCAAGCTTTATCTCACCGAGTATCCGATCCCGGTTCCACCGGAACAAGTCATCACAAAGAGTTCTTATGATAAGCATAACTTCTTAGTTGATGAATCCGAAAAGACTCGTGACCTCATGCTGTTGACCATTGACCCCGAGTTCCGTAAGGATTTTGAATCCTTGGAGCCATATGAGTTAATGCAGTCGGTTGAGGAAAAGTTCCAAAAACCAATTGAAGAGGAACGAGCTAGGATCTTCAAAAGACTTGCAGAGTGCAAGCTAAAAGAAGGAAGTAGCATCAATTCGAATGTTCTTCAGATTGAAGCTTACATAGGGGAATTGTACAAACTTGGTCATTCTATGAGTCAGGAGAAGAGTGTTAACATTCTACTCGCTTCGCTGACCAGTGAGTACGATCTGTTCATTCAGACGTACAGAAAGGAAGACCAGAAAAAAACTCTTATGGAAATGCGTCCACTGTTGACTTTATACGAGTCACTCTTGGATAGGCATAGCTCCGATGGTTCAGCTACTTCTGGATTAAGTCCAGTGAAAAGACGCACAAGAAATGATCCAGATCGTCTGAACATGTCTCAAAATGGGAATCCACAGAATCAGATACAGTCACCGAAAGATTGGAAGACGCTCCAAGGTCAAAATCTTTTGAAAGCTCAAGAAATCAGTAAGGTACGGGACTTTGGTGCATAGGAGCACATTTGGATTGGATTTCCAGCTCATGCAGTTTTGATGTTTAGTTAGATATTGAAATCTTGTTATTAGCTTTTAGATGCATATGACATTGTCTATCATATAATACATTGTTCAAGGATTTTTTTGTTTTTAATGAAATTGTCAATTTTCTTTTAAGACCTGTTGTTTTGAAATTGTCCTTGAAATGTTATATGAATGTGTTGAATGCATGATTAGTGATAACTTGAATGTTGATGCATCCAAAGTGTTTGGATTCAGGAATTGTGTCATTTATGATTGTTAATTTAAATGTAATAAGAATCAATTCAACCAAAGGTCCAGTTGGACAGGACTTTGGAATCACTTGACTTAGAGTCACTTAATGAGTTGAGTTCTTAATGTGTCAAGAAATGAATCAAACAAAGATCCAGTTGGACAGGACTTTGGAATCATTTGACTTAGAGTCAGATGATGATTAAGTTCTTTATAAAGCACATATGGCAAGAAATGAATCACCCAAAGATCCAGAGGATAGGATTTTGGAATCGGTTGACTTAGAGTCAACTGAAGATTGCAAGTCTTGAACTGAATTAACAAAGTCATAAGTTTACATAGATATGTAAAAGACATTGAGATTAGGAGCAACAGACACATCTGTAAATGTGCATTGCTCAAATCTTGTAATAGAACACAATTATTTGTACTTCGCGATATTTGTCAATCGGTATGACGAATATGGCTTCGCTTATCAGAATAAGCGATTGGATTGAAACCTTGAACAGTCCAAGGACTTCAAAGGAAGTACAAGATCCACAGAACCTGAGTGACAACATAAACTGGGAAAATGTTTCATAGTTCATTCTCTTCCAAGAACATTAATAGTCATAATGTGTCTTAGAGAAGATGATGGAGCACTGGTCGAAACAGTTCGATCCTCGATGTATGAGATACATTGTCAATAAGTTTCCGGTAAATTAAACACTAAACCAGTCAGACCATATAAACCATATTCCAACCGCATCTTAGACTAAGTAGGTTTTGCAGACACTGTCTGAAATGTAAAGCTGGGATTGTCCCACTTGTACATTGAAAGTCCAGGGTCATATAGCGTTCGTCCGAACTTCATGACTAGCCTAAACCCGATCAGCATTGTCGTTTCACTGGCTACCCCGCTGTACCTGGAAAACAAAGAGCTCTTTTAGAAAGAACTCATGTTCTAAGGAAACAGTGGGAGTTGGGACAGTCTTGAATGAGTTCGGGATTAGCCAAGTGAGAGAACCTTTAGTCATCACTAGGCTTGGAGCAGAAATCAGATTTCTGTTTTAATACTGACATAATCTTCTCTTGACCAGTAGTATTGATCACCGTCATAAGTAGTTATGATCAGGGATTCGAGGTGACATACCGAATAGTGGTAAGACACTACAGTTGGTACGGACTTACAATCCTACTACTTGGAAGCATTGGTGAGCCCGGTTGCTGCTAATTAAGAGAACCTTAGGACGAGATACAGTCTATATGACAGTTTGATTGATTTTACAACCAGTCTAAAAACCAGTGGGAGTAATTGAATCATTAAAAGAAATCAACATGGACAGAAACGTACCTTTAGAACATCTGGTTAAGTGAGACGATACTCAGAGTCAAGTAATTGGCTCCGAGAGAAGCACTCTCAATAGAAGATGAAATCCGAAAGGATACTGCATATTGTAAGTCGTTAGTGGAGCGTGTGTGGATCATCAGCACACTAATAGGGACTCACAAAGAGTATGCCAGTATAAAGGTACATGGGCCCGGGATTTCCCCGCGGGCATCTCGCAAGAAAGGATATTCAGATTCTCGAAATATGCCAAAGGATTGGATTTTGAGAATAGGCTGAAAGATTTCCATTAAGATGTCAGGAAGTTTGGATTCTCAAAATGTGCCAAAAGTTTTGGATTTTGAGAATAGTCCATAACCGTGTCAAAGCCAGTGGGAGTGTCGCTGTTATCTCCATATGTAGGCTACATACAGTTTCTAGGAAACGTCTCTTTTCATTACAAAGTGTAATGACTTGGTGTTAAGAGACGGATCGCTATGAAAGACTTAATAAAGATACGGCATACTCAGGTGGTTATAAACGTCTATGAGATAGATCGAAACTCTGCCAAGATGATCTTGATGAGACTCAAGATGCATAGCTTAGAAAAGGAGTTTCCTATCATTGCAAAGTGTAATGATTTGGCATGAGAGATATAAAGAAGGTGCAGCATACTCACATAATCCATAGACATCTATAAGATAGATGTTGTTATCAGTATAGACCTAGCCACAGTAAACATGATCCGAGATGCATGAGAAGTGTCATGAACATGTCCTGATGACTTAATGCTTAGAGCATAGTGAGTCAGATTCAGGATATGACCTGGCTGGGAATACTTAATGGATTCTGTACATACGTAAGAAATCATTGGAAAATGATTAAGGTGAATGTTAATAGTAATTAGAAAAGAGTTTCAAATAGTAAAAGGACTTAATGGTTAAAGAGTTTCGTTGGCATTCCGATGGAGCGCGTGTGGGTCACCGGCACATCGTAACACCTCGAAATAGTCTTAGGGTGCAGTCATGTGGACTAAAGATCCCGAGAACCATGCAAAGTCACAGTACATAGAATGGAATTGTTAATGAGAATGACGGTATGACCAAAATTGAAATATCATCGGAAGGATATCCGATCGGATAAAGTGTATAAATGTATGACATTTGGATACATAGAAAGAGTGAAAGGTCATCCAGACATAGATACATAACATGAATTAAAAGTTTAAAATAGAATCTAGAAACCGATAATAGTTTTATGAGAAAATCCGACTTGGTGATTACCTCGTGGAGACTTGGTAATTAGGCAAGAGTAGCTACCAGTCAGATTTTAAGTTTCGTTTTTGCATGTTTCACTTCCCGAATAATTTGATTATTCAAAGGTCCACAGTCGCTCATACTTTTCGGGAGTAAGTATGAACGAAGACTGTCGTGAATTAGTTTGTAGATTGTCTAAGGAGTTAGACATTGCAGTAAGACTGCTACAACGATCATGAGTACTTAGAAATAGAGATTTGAGTATTGGATAAACCCGCGCTCAATAGATTGCTTCATGGATTACATCACGAGCAATGTTGAGACGATAATATCTTATGATCTTGAAGCAGAGACATATGAGTTGAAATTTTCGAGTCGGTTGTGCATTGATAATGCAAAAATGCATCGGTAACTCGATGTTATAAAATGCATTGTTGTGTACGATTTGATAAGTAAAAGACACAAGCATATGAGTCGAAGCTTATTTGTTCCTTGACCCTGATGGGAAACAGATATCTGTAGGCCGCTCGAAAATTTTGAAGTTGACTAAAGTGCTGGCCAGCCTGGACTAAATTGATGTGTTCAATTAGAAGTCCGAAAGTCATAAGCAGAATCGGAAATCGGGAAACAGAGTATCGGACAGAGATTGATCTCAATCCATGTCTCGTGTCTGAAAATATCTTGTTGGACGAAGGATCATATGATCACTTATCTTTGGACAGAACTGACTAGGTCAGAGTTCAGGACAGTTTCTGGGAAACTGATATTAATTAGAAGGTAAACAGACAATTAAAGTCATAGACTTATCCAAGTGGGAGACTGTTGGATTAGGTGTCTAAGCCATGACTTATAATTGTACTTATCTTGTTAATTGAAGCAAAGTCCATTTGGGTTTCCCTCATAGCTGGAGGTTAGGATAGAGTTTAGTAGAGTAAAAGGTTGATTTATTAATTGTTTAATAAATCAATAGAATTAAATGGTTTATTAATATATTTAAGTGTTAATATATTAATTAGAAACTATAAAAATTAATTAAGATTTAATCTAGAATTAATTTGATTTAATTTAGTGATTAAATTAATTAATTAATAGTGCAGGGACTGGTTCTGTAATTATTCAATAGTTGAATATTAATTGACCAGTGTGCAAGGGTGGAAAGTTGCGAGTTTATGGTGTGGGCACCATAAATCTCGAAACCCTAATTAGGGTTTAGAGGAAGCCTTGCCCAATTGGTAAAAGGCTTACCAAAGATGGGCTCTAGGGTTTCAAGCTGTACCACCTGAGAGCTATAAATAGGGATCCCTTGGGAACCCTAATCCTGCGCCATTTTCTCACTGTGGATACTCTGCGGGACTATCTTTTCCATTTCTTTGGGTGTGACTTGCATTTGAGGTAGGATCATTTTGCTGCTAGCTTCAAGAACAAGATCAAAAGGTTGGTTATTCTGAATTTGATCTTTAGAAATTATTATTGGCCTTAGGTTTCTAGTTAATATCTTCATAGAAGAAAACATAGATCTTTCTAGGGTTGCATGTGAACCATAAGAATTATTTGTTCATTGTTTGCTAGAAAACCCTTCAACATAGAGGGAAGCAAAATGCCACAAAATGAACCCATTAAAGAGATTGACAATGAGACCCAAGACAATCAGCAGCCTATAAGACGATCTTAACGATCTAGGCGGCCCAAAAACATTTATGATGATAACATCATTTACTTAAATAAAGACGGTCTTGACATAGGGAATGACCCTGTCACATATAGTGATGCCATAACTGATGACCAATCAAATAAATAAATAAAATAGCTATGATGGAAGAGGTTATTTCCATAAAAATGATGTTTGGGAACTTGGTGAAATTCCAAAGGGTTACTAGCCCGTTGGATGCAAGTGGGTCTTCAAGACCAAATTGGACACGAAAGGAAACATCGAACAATATAAAGCTCGATTGGTCGCTAAAGGGTATACACAAAAGGAGGGTTACTAAGAAACTTTATCCCTGTTTCTCGAAAAGATTCCCTTATTATTATAATGTCCCTTGTAGCTCATTTTGATTTAGAGCCACATCAAATGGACGTCAAAATACTACATGAAGATGTATATATGACCAAACCAGAAGATTTCTTCCTGAGGGTCTAGAACATGTAGTATGTAAACTCAAAATATCAATGTATGGGCTGAAACAAGCTTCGTGTCAATGGTACTTAAAGTTTGATGAAGTCATGTAGAAAACGACTTCATTAAGAACCAAGTAGATCAAATTTTATACCTCAAGATGAGTGAGAGAAACTTTATGATACTCGTCATTTATGTCGATGGCATTTTATTAGCGAGTAGTATTATAATTTTGTTGCACAAATCGAAATGATTATTGTCGCATCATTTCAATATGAAAGATCTTGGTGAGGCCTCTAATTCATAGGTAGAAGTTCACCGAGATATAACCCAATGGACTTTCGGATTGTCTGACAATGCATATACATAATGCGTACTTAATCGATATAACATGCAACTATGCTTCCCCTCAGTTGCTCCCATATTTAAGGGAGATGTTTTGGTTTATTTAAATGCCTTAGAGAAGAGGTTGAACAATATCAAGTTGATCTACATGTTTCTGCAGTTGGATGCTTAGATATGAACAAGTTTGTACTTGTTCACACATCGCATATTATATTGGCATTTTTGGTCATTACCAATCAAATTATGATCTAGATCACTCAGAAAGCTCTCAATAAAGTTTTATGATATGTACAAGGGACTAATAATTGCAATATTGTTTCGAAAAAAAAGGTGACAACCTATAACTAAAATGATTTTGGATTATGATTTTTCAAAATGCAAATGTGACAAGTCATCCTAGGGATACAACTTTAGGATATCAGTCGGCCAAATATCATGGAAGAGTCATAAGTAAAAGTTGACGACTACATCAACTATAATGGTGAAATATGTTGCCATATATAATGCAACTTACCATTGAATGTTGTTGAGAAATTTAATCACTGGACCCGTGATCTTAAATTCCATTTCAAGGCCATTTAAAGAAAATTTATAATTTGCCTCTATAAGCTTTTCCACTAGCAATACTCCAAGTAGAATGAGGCTTTACCTCGATACAAAATAATTGTTCGTGTGAGAGCAATGGAGGATAATTTTTTTTGTATCAAGCACATCAGCACTAGTAATATGCTAACAGATCCGATGACGAAAGATCTATCACCCAAAATATTTCAAACGTGACGTCAAAATGGGTTTATGGCTAGACTGAATATAATGTAATTATAACATAGTGCCTTATTGGAACTCTAAATTTTAATTATTCAAGTACTTGATTATTATTCCTCCATAATATGCGATTTGTCTATATTAATAATTTGTGCACACTTACTTTCTATATAGACAAATGTACTGCATTACCACTTAACTATAAAGTCATTTAGCTTAAATTAATCAAAAGTTTCATATGAAGCACCAATGCATGATCGGTGGGGGTCCCGTGTCTAAAATGACACGTTAGAATGTACTTTTTTGCTTTTGGTGTTAATATGAAACAAGATGAATGAAACTTGGCCAAGATAATAAAACATGTATACAAATAGTCACTCGGCCAAGTGGATGAATGTTGGAAAATAACCCATTAGTATGGCCTTAGGACTATTTTATAATATTAATTACATGTTAGGTACGATTATATTTTGTACCATAATGTTTGCCAATGTGACATACCAGGTCCCTAGACTTTAATTGTGTAGTATGATGGATATGACATATGTCTATAAATTAAGGGACTAAACTTTATTGGTTCTATAACTTACCCATAAGGTGCAATTATAATTAATTAACACATATTAGGGAAACTGATAATGGAAATTTGAAAGGTCTTTTCCTTCATATTCCTATTTCTCTATATAAACACCATATTGTGTGTCTAATGATCTATCCATCAAGAACTTTATCAAGCACCTTTGTGGGAAGTGAAAAGAATCATAATATGAGATCGCCGCTTTTAAACCCAATGGGATGTTATCCTCTCCAAGTAAGCGTTCTTCATTTGATTTAATGTTTATCATGTTTATGTTGACTTGATCCTGTTATTATGCCTATAATCTCTACATCAAATACAGCTCAATGGGTTGATTTGTTAAAAAAAATACCATCGGTGGAGCTATACAATAAAGCGAGAGACATGGGTTTTCGTTTATTGAAAGTTTAACTCAGACAAGTTCTAAAGCACAGAGGAGAAACGTAATAAAGATAGTGTTCTCGTGCTTCATTAAAGACAGCTGTAAACATACGAAGAAGATTACTGAAACTACTTTCCATGGTGCAGAGCTCGAGGTATGCTTACAACTTTAATTTCATTTTAAGTTTTAAGATTGAATTATAGATACTTCGATGAAATCTTGAATTGAATAATACTTTTCAAAGACACCAAATATGCACCGTTACAACTTTGTGATATATTTGCAGACTTACTCAGATTAGAGCAAAAGCTTAAAGAGGTAACTCCAAACTTATTGCTGTGGTTTTTACGTGTTCCAACTCGTATTAGAAGTGTCTTGTTACTAACAGGGTGTTTGTTGTTTGTTGTCCCATTGACTGAGAATTTGTTTAATAATAAAGCTATATGCATACGATGACCACACTGCACTTGCTGTAACTGCAATTGCTTTCTTAGCCCAATTAGCTACAACAAAAGATGTTAAGGTTCTTTCTTTTTGAAGAATCTTGACAAAAAAATATTGATTGTCTATGTATAACAAGTTTGTTTTTGTTTCCAGCCATTGCGTACAGGCGAATCATTTACACCGGTGTGTGTTGTCATTCTAGTTTTATATTAACTCCTTTGAATAATTTAGATCCATTGCTCCTTTTTAGGAGCTTATAGCGTATGAAATAACAAAAAAGTCTGGTAGTTCACAAGTGCATGATGAAATGAAGAAGACTATTAATTCAATGAATGTACAGGAGGTATAGGAGGTATATGGTGATGATATTGAGAAGCTTATATGCAAAGACCAAAGACTCTTGTCACCATCACCAAGAATGCAAGATCATATGGAGTCGACCATCTTCATGACTGCGTTGCATATCTCTCGAAATCAATATTAATGATGGTATGTTACATCAAAGCTCTACTTTATTCATTTTTTCTTGTTGCCCGATTTATTACCGGACGCCTATTGCTTACGTGTATTATGTAGGCAGGATTCAGAACCAACGTTTACATCAGAAACACTTTCAGCTTGGAAACTGACAGAAGTTCCACATCCAACGTTTACAATTATTTAATTTAGAAAAATGTAACCTCGGAGATGTTTGCATTGAAGTATGCCTCAATAATCTACAATACATGCGAGTTTTCACACTGTTCATTGCGAAGGCGTAGGTATGACCACTAGAAACCTTATATACGTAAGTTTGATGTAAAAAAAAAGGTAAAGCAATTGTCTAATGCTCTATTTGTTTTCCTAGGAAACATAATAATCTTATTTTTTATCGAAAAAGTTGTTGACAGACTAAAATTATCATTTATACTGTATCATGAGTATCCGACACTCTATAAGAAAGGTTGTTCTAGTTTCACTGTTTATTCTTCTGGAAAAAGTAAACAAACTCGCACATTCAATTTTTTTTTGTTTTTTTGTTTGACATTTAGTAATGCCATCACAGGTTTCACGGTTGCTTGATATAATTTTTGCTATCTGTAAAGAGCAATATTCGTAGTCATGTATATCATTTTTTGCCAAAAAGTATCACAAAACAGGCGGGCATCATTCTTCCACCTGGAGTCACTTGGAAATTGGTTCGATAATGTCATGACTTTGCACATAAAGAAGCAAGAAGGTCAAGTTACAGGTGTTAATGTAAGTATCTTATGTTGTAAAGAATTGAAAACACACAAATTTTGCCATCACCTCCCTTTGGAGCAATAAGAAGGTCAAGTTACAGTGTGTGCAACAAACATCGCTCCATGAGTGGGTTTTCGGATTTCATCATCATCCGAGCCAGATGACCAAATTTGGTAGGTGCCATCACCTCCCTTTGGAGCAACAAGAGAAAGATTCCGAGTCTTCGTACAAACTTCTTCTAGTTTCTTTGTATAGTATGCCTCATCTTTGACTCTCTCCTTCTTTTCATTTGCCTTTTTCAACATGTAATCTTTGGCCAAATGATTCTTAAAAGTAATAGTTGCAGTCGTATCCAGAATCTCCTAGTAACTTCTTTTCTGGTTGAGGAGTAGTTTCAGACTTCGGTTTGTTGGACGAATCGACAGGTTTCATTGGCTGCTTCCCACTATTGAAGCTTCTATTGAAGGTTGGTTTGTTCTGGGGCCTTTTTAGAAAATTTCGATTGTTGTTTGAGTACAAGGCCTTTGGTTCTCCTTCTTCATCTTCTTCTCCTTCATCGTTAGCATATGAGACTTCTTTGGATTCAGCTTTCGAAACAAAGGCCAATCAACCAGCATTCGGTTGATCACCAGTAGAATCAAGAACATCATACTCGTAGGATTTAAGCAGATTGTAGAGTTCCTCAAGCGAATATGAATTGATTCGTTCATGAGCCATCACCATCATAGTGATTTGTTTCCATTCCCTTCGGAGACATTGCATGAACCTGAAGTTCTTTTCATGCGAAGTCTTTGAAACGCCATACTTCTCCAGTTCGTAAACCACATCGTTGAATCTTTCAAAGGTTTGGTCTATCTTCTCATTCTTCAGTTGCTTGAAATTACTGAAATCTGCAAGAACATTGTTAACAATACTTTTTTTCATAACATCATTACCTTCGTATTGCATCTTCAGTCTGTCCCAAATTTCTTTTGCAGATTTGGACCCTCGAATCAGATTGAAGGTGACTGGAGGTAGACCACTCTTCAATTCACGCATGCGTCGCTTATCATTCTCGACCATCTTTTTGTTCCCTGCAATAGTGGCTTCGGTCTCGACCTGAGGTGTAGTAGCTTCACCTGATTTGGCGCCAAATCGAGTTGGAAGATTGGCATTGAAAGGACCATCTCTTATTGATCGCATCAGGTCTTCATCAATTCCATATAAATGGTCTTCCATACGATCAGCCTACTGATCGTAAAATTCAGGAATCAACATAGGAGCTTTGTTGCTGGAACCAAGTAAGGCAGCGCGGTTCATCATAGCGTTGTTGACGTTGTAGGCCATTGAAGATTACAGATTGTTGCAGAAAGATTACCAATATCAAATCTTTGAAACATGGAAGAGCGGATTCAAGAATGATTTGAAACCACGAATCAAAGAACGAAAATAGAACTTAGTAACAGATCGGCAAACAACCGGCTCTGATACCACTTGTAACAACAAAAGACAATTAAAACAAACAATGAGAACAATTGTATATGCGTTTTCAAGTAGTCGAATGATTATATTCACTGTAAACAATAGGGTTCCTAATCAGGAAGATGAGCACCTTGTTAAGCACGTACAATGAATACTATGACTGTTCTAATAACCATAATGCTATCTAGGGTTACAAGTGTTTAAATACTAATACATAATGGACCAAACACAAAAAGCCCATTGATTATATATAAGTACGTAAACCCTAGATATTATCGTTACATTCTAAAGATAAACATGACAGCCTGTAGTCTTCGGATCAGGTCACTAGCTTCGGATCAGACTCCACCTTCGGACATGAACATAAGTACTTCAGATATCAAATATCAACACAATTTATATCCTAACAATTAGTCAATAATTTCATAAGGAAGTAATGACTTATGTTTTAATGTTATAGCAATGAACTTTGGTTTTGATGATAAGTAATAATTCTATGTTTTTTGATGATAAAGTAACAATTCTAAGATTTTATAATGAAGTAATGATCCATGTTTTGATGTTTTGAAAATAAAGTGGAGATTGCAGGTTATGAGAAGAAACGAATGTATTCTTTGTTTTATAGTAGTTAATGATATTGAAATTGGTTTAAACTTGTTGGGTCTAAAACGCAGGTTAGTCACGAGGTTTATTGTCTCACGTATGTTTTTTTAAATGCTATGTACTCAGGAACATGATGACTAGAATTGGATTAAAGAAATGAAGAACTTAGGAGTAAATTGGGGATTTATAGATAGAATTGATGACTGGAAGATAGTCTATTCTATAGACGGTATAGTAGTGGTTTATGTATAAAGAGACTTTCTTTTTGGTATAGTAATACCCTTGTAATGTTTTGACGATGTCCCGAGTTCTTATTGGGCTATTTTTCTTGAGTCTGGTTAGTATGGATTTATCCAAATAGCCTAGAGGTTATGCTAAAATTTCAGTAGAAATGTTAGATTATTTTCAGGACATTAGCTATTAAATGTTTTATTGCTTTACTATGGTCTTGTTGATATAAGTTTGTAACCCCCATAGCTGTTAAACATCTTCTTAAAGTTCATTTGTTATATATATATATATATATATATATATATATATATATATATATGAATTTATCATGTGGTACAACATTGGTGTATATTAAATTTGTGTATAACTTATATATTGGTTAAAATGATTTTATGAAAGTTGCTCTCTAAGCTTTTATCTTACATAATTGTTGTTTAATGATGTTTCATGACCCGATAACTCTAAGGGCAAGGCCGTTCCTGAGCAGTGAGAGTCCTTCTGCCATTATGCCATATTTTGATTAGTTTTTATATTGTAAATGAACCAGTTTTGATCATGGGACAAATCTTTTGTATATTTTGTTAATTTGTACATGATCTATGATCTAACTTGACGCTGTTCTCATATATTGTACATCCTTTTGATACGAAAATGTATGTTTGTATAAAACTTATAAGATGTACACAATATGGTTTAGTCGGACGTTAAATGTGGTATCAGAGTGCTGGTTTAAGTGAACTAGACCTTAGAAATAGGGTACTAGATTGGATCATGACATGAGAGAGTGTGTATGTTTAATCTGGAAGGATTGGTGATAATAAAAGTTGTGTTGGTGAATTAACACTCTTGTTGGACTTTTGTGATTAAGATATGGTGAACAGAAGAAATGGTGGCTTTACAGGGGTGCACCATGGGGAGGCCGATCTAGGTTTCAAGTTTGGTGCGCAGTACTGAAGATGAGATGTCACCACTGGAGATGCCGGCAAATCTTGAAATGGTTATCAAAAATAGTGGCTCGAACTATAAAACAGATGATTCCAACTTTAAATCCTCCACAGGGTGAAGGTTGTGCCAAAAGCAGGCACGATAAGTCTGTAATGTCTCCTGAAAAGAAGGGTCATTGTGACTCTAGAGATACCGGTGGAAGTGGGGGAAAACAGAAAAACTCACGATGTACTTACAAACATTTCATGGACTACAAGACCACAGATTTTACCGGTGCTGATGGCCCCGTTTCAACCATGATTTGGTTGGCCCATACAGAAAAGATTTTTTTTGTACTAGCAAGTGTGCCGAGGGTGACAAAGTGGAATTTTATACTAATCTATTGAAGGAGGAAGCGTTGTTTTGGTGAGAGATTACTGCCATGACACTAAGGAAGGAGTTGTTGCTTTTTTATGACCGAGGAGCAATTTATGGTCAAATTCTACAAGGAATATTGCTCTAGTGCTACTATCAAATAGTTGGAGGTTGATTCCATGAACCTCACAAATGGTGCAAACTCAGTTCAGCAGTATACGAAAGAGTTCGTAGAAATAGCTTGGTTTGCACAGCATCAATTTGATACAGAAGCTCACAAAATAGACTGATAATTGTGGGGTTTTGACACGCCTAGGTCGTCATGCGGTCAAAAATAGTAAAAACCTCACTCTCACTAGTACAGTGGAAGTCAGGGTCGATCCACAGGAGTTTCGTGGTCAAGATAGGTGATAGATTACCAGTTGCAGTGTCACGCTACAACTAGAGGGACTAGTCTCTATACTTTCCCAAAACAGTTCAAAAATCCAAAATCCAAATAAAGTCTAAAAACTAAATCTAGCATTAACCAAACCAAACCAAATCAATTCCTAAACCAAAGTTGTTTACTGAAATCAGAAAGTATAATTCAGAAACAGAAACAACAAGAACAACCCAAACACATCCAAAGCAATAAAGCATAAAATAAATGTAAAATGAGCAAACCAACATTAACCGAATGATTAACTTGTATAAACTCAGATCCAAAGTATCCAAAACAGTAAACAACGAAAATCAGAAGTTCCAACCTAATGCTAATGGTTGTCATACCCACAAACACCAAGCTAAACTAGTAAAACAACTAAATTAATATGAAAACTAAGTGAAGAAACATAAATACCACGAATGGTTGCTGAAATCCGAAACTTGGAGTCAAAGAAGCCTTAAGTCCACCTTATGGGTCGTTCATTTCCTGCTGATTTCGACCTAATGGCCTCTATTTATTGTTGTGGAAAATAAGTGACCGCGTCGCGCATAGCTCATATCCACGGCGCGCGTGTAGGGTTATCCCCGTTTTTTCGTCATTTGAATTCTTCCCACCGCCTTATCGTTGACTCAGCGCGGCACGCCTTCATGCTTCCCAGCGGCATGCATGTTCAGGCGATTGTTTTTGTCTTTATCTCCAAACTTCTTCCATTTTGTACGCATTTAACCCCTGTTTGTAACTTTTCTTTCCAAACAAACACTGACACAAAAAGTGAGAATACCAAAGCATATATGATATAAAATAATCAAGAATAGGGCTCAACAACGACTAAAATACTTAATATTACTAGGCGTTGTCAAACACCCCACACTTGTGCCTTGCTTGTCCCCAAGCAAGAGAGTTTTTAACATATTTTAACTAAGACTCAAACAGTTCTTGAATGTGTTCAATTTCAAAGCTTATTGCCTCAGGAGTTAGATTGAAATAGTTTTTGAAAACATAACCAGAATATTCTTTGGAATTCATGACTTTCTAAAGAACCCTTGATTACAAATTTTCTGTCCACAGTGAAGTGTACATACTCATTCAGATTCTAAAGGCCATAAAAGAACTATCCATGACTTTCGATGTTGTCCGTGTAACGAGCTTTCAGAAATACCATCCCAGACCAGACGATCTTAGGTGGCAAGGTGCATAAGTCCCACTCATTTTAGGCTTACCGACTCGAACAACAAAGGCCACTGATTGACAATCCCTACCTAAATTCCAATCCTAAAATATCACAATCTTCTAACACTTAAGACTCAACTTATTTGACTCAACCAATAACATGATAACAACTAAATAGTATTTCTCGAAAAATACCAATGCTATAACATTAAAAAATTATTCGTTTCAAAATTATAATCTAATAAAATTTTTTGAAAAAGTTGCAAATTTTTTTTGAAAATTGACTCATTGCCCGCAAAAATTTCAAAAACACTCTTTCGACCGTCCACACCCCACACTTAAAACCATAAAATGTCCCCGTTGTACAAAATTATTTCAAAACTAGGGAGAAAGAGTTACCCTTAGACGGTTGACTGCTTGATGGTACTTGATTGTCACAGGTACAAAAACACGAACAATTCTCGCTTCAAATTCCAGGAGTTGTAGCGCAACAGTAAAACACGCCGGTGATCAAGGCAAGTGGAAGGGGCACGGTGACCCGACACTTGCCTGAAACAACTCCTCCAAAGATTCTTCATTCAGGTATTACATGCATCACTCACAAATAAATCAAACGCAAACAGAAAAACAAACAACTAAAATATGAAATATAAACAAACAAAAATAAAAGAGTGTCATAGGTTTGGTACATATATCCCAAAAAGAAAAGAAAAATACATCAATCGTCTGTTGGTGGCCTGGAAGAACCTGCCTCGTGTCATGTGCTCGGGACGGGAAGGGTCGGGGGCGTCGTCCCTGCTGGGAGGCCATCTCCAGAAGTACCTCTCCAATCCATGCCAGCTGGTCCTCAATACCAGCAACCCTGTCCTCTAGTCGTCGGATAGCTGTCATCTCCTCCGACTGCTGTGGCTGTGCCGATGCGACTGGTGGTGCAGCAACTCTCTGGCGTCGTCTCGCCGGTCCCTCCTCATGGCCTGGTCGAGGTGCCCGTGGTGCCTCTGTCGCCACCCTCAAGTATCGCCCCACCTGTGGCTGATGGATCAGGCCCATGTTCTCCAAGAACCGGACTGATGTGCGCACAGGCAATACCGCCGTCAATGTCGCTATGGTCCCAGCAGTCAGCAAACCATATGATCGGGCCAAGCGGATGATGTAGTGTCCGCCGGCCAAGGGGCTGTTGCTGGATGTACCCGCTGTTCGGGTGGATAGGGAAACTGCCAAGGCATATGGTAGATGTAGGAATCTGGTGGGGTCGAGGAGCACCCACATGAATGTCATATCCTCGCCAGAAATCTTCTCACCCCTTGCTTCTGTATGACAGAAGTGGAGATGATACGATGCATGAGTCGGTGAAGCGGGTTACGGAGCTGACTCTCCCTAGTCGACCCCACCTCGAACAGTACGTTGGACATCGTAGCCCAAATAGTCGCGTTGGCAGCCCGATCCGGCTGCCCCTGAATACAAGCCCGAAGAAATGGTGTAAAGTGGCGGCTCTGAAGCTCCACCTCCGTGTATATCTCAGTGCGCCTCCAAAAGTCCCGGAGACTGCACTCCCTGCTAACTCCCCCAAGGAATGGATGATGGTTAAGATGATACTTCAGGATTCTGGCAAGCTGAAAACGTTTAACATGTACAGGCTTTACAATAATCTCTTAGGTCAGGAGAATGACGTGAAGAGCAACCAGTCTCAGATGGGAGGACCACTGGCTTTGGTGGCGGAACGCAATCTGCTAGTGTTGGGAAACTCACCACAACAACTTGTACAATATCAACAAGCTGCTCAAAACCCAACGTATCTTTTGCCCACCAACCACCAGATGCAACAACAGGAAGTTAGTCAGATCTCTTATCAACCTAATCCTGTTCCATCCTACCATCCATCAGCTCCACAAATTTCCGACCCTTCCAACTATCAAGTACCTCAGATCCAGTACCAACCTCCTGTTTCCAAGAAATCCATCAATGCTCCAATTTTGGCTCTTCCTGCTCCATCCGGATCTGCCTATTCGGAGTACGATGACGAAGAGGAAGCAGCATATCAACAGGAGATCGCCTTGATAAGCTAAAAATTCAATCGGATACCATCTTATACCAGTCCAAAGAAAAATTTTCGACAAACTAACCAACGTGCAGGTTATCCATTCAGAAATCAAAACAACAACTATCAGAGAGGACAGTACCAATCAACTCAGAATCAACATCAAACTACCAAAGAGCATCGTCCAGAAAAACCAAAAAATGCTCCTGCACCAGCTGCCAGTTCCAATCACATCCGAACAAATGATAAAAGTGAGATAGATGTGATAAAATGTCATAACTGTGGTGGACTGTGGAACTATGAAGCTGACTGTAGCAACCTCCAGAAACGTTGAAGTTTTGTCTTCCAGAGATGAAGCTGAAGAAGCCTATGAAAACAAGCGCAAACGTGGAAAAGCTGTAGGTGAATGTATGATCGTCGAAGGAACCTTCGAAATTCCAATCCCCGGTCTGGGGAACGTCAAGCCAGTTAATGACGTGGATGAAGCTACTTCCATGGCGAGAAACTATGCATTCATGGTCAATCACAAAACCCGCAATGGAGTGAGTATCATTGAGGAGTAGATTAGAGGATAAGAAACTTTTGTGTGATAAACTAGACGTTGATTTGAAAATCGAGAAAACTTCTAGGATTTTGTTAGAAAACTAAAATCAACTTTTGACTTCACAACGGGATATATCCCAAAGTGACAATGTACGTCTTAATCGTTTAATAGACTAGTTGTATCACGCAACTGAGGTTTTCAAATCTCCTGCAAACACTAACTCTTCCGAAAACACTTTCAACTGGGGTTAGGCGAGAAAAGCAAAAAATAAAAACTACCCCATTTATTCCAAACAAAGTCCATTCTTTAGATATCCCTCAAATGAATATGATGATAAAAACAATGAGGACTTGACCAGATGTTTAATCGAAACTCCTCCAATTAACTCAGAGGCTGCAACCTCTAATTCAACCAAAGGAGCAAAAATTCCCTTTTCTTACTTTTCTGAAGTTGACACTGCTGAAAGCAGTAAACTGTCAACAACTTCGGTCCCTTCGTGCTACGACACTTGACCTCGGTCCCAAATGATTCCCATTTAACTTCTCACCAACATTCATTCTTTGCGAATTTACAAAGCAGCTACGTTGCTGAAGAATTCAATACATGTCTTACCAATGTGGAAAATTCAAAAGAAGAAATAGGTGATGAGGAAATTGAAATGGAGAAATGTCCAAACATAGTTATCATTAGAACCGATTTTAATAAAATTACGATAAAAAATCCCACTATTGATGATACATCAAAAGTGACTACTGAACCATCTGGATCAGGCTCCAAGTCATATGTCGATGTGTTACAACACAATCTTTCAAAAACTTCAAACTCTAACAAAATCGTTCATCTCACAAATTTAAACATCAGTCATGAGGAGTCAAAAAGTTCAAACGACTCTTTGTCTGACTCCTCATCACCAAGGGAAAATTTTATAAAAGGAAAAGGACAGAACCAAATTAAAAACAGGGTTAAACCAACACTCAACCGAAATGACCTTCGATCTCCCCGATCCCATGCGAGAATTGAAAAGAAAAATCATTTTTATAATCAAAGAAAATCCAACTCTAATTCCTCGTTCATCACCCTGAAACATACTCGGCAACTCAATCCTTCAGTACCACATAAGTACATTCACAAGGGTCTCCTTCCGACCCAAGCACCAAACTTGTTCATTACCGTCAAACTAAAATTTGCTTAGATTATCATTCTGAATTTCCCAAAGTCGCCTATGTTGTGAGAACAGCAAAATCTGTTTTCCCAACCACAGGAAAACATAATACTGAGTCCAGCAAACCAAGCTTGTCAAAATCAATCAACTTTTCAGATATACCAAGGAAAAACAATCAACAGCAAAATATTTTCAGAACTAGTAACAACAACTTTCAAAAGAGAAAAACCGTTTTAAATTTTCAAAAAGATGAAAAATCAAATACTTTTCAAATGCAAACAGCTCCGAAAATACTAAAACTTGAACAAAATACTATTTGATGTCACTGCTGCAACAACATTTCAAAACCACCATCTGTTACTCCTTCAGTCAACTATAAACCGAAGAATTTCAAATATCAAAACAAAAATCATTTTTAAAAATTCCAAAAAAGAACTGCTCAAAAATGGATTGCTAAAATTCCAATTTCTGAATTAAAACCTTCCAACTTAACCACTAATGCTTCAGAAGTTGAAACTTCTGCGAACAGAACAATCAAGAAAAAGTCTACATCTCCCAAGTCCAGAAAAATCATTGGCCCCAAACAAGTTTGGGTGCCTAAACTAACTGTTTAATTTTTCAGGCATTCAGTGCAGAGGAGCAGGATGACGAATGGCTTATTGATAGTGCCTGCTCAATGTACATGTCCAGGAGATTGGAATTTTTGAGGGATTATCGAGAAGTCAACAATGGAGGATACATCACGTTCGGAAATAATGCAAATGGTATAATCAAAGGATATGGGTTTCTCACAAATGGAAATTTCACTATACAAAGAGTTGCTTACGTTCTCGATCTTAAACATAATCTTGTGAGCGTTGGGCAACTCGTATGTACTGGTCTTCAGGTGGAGTCGATGACGAATTTAGTATATCATGACCAAGAGCCGAGACAGATGTTTAGTGAGATCTCCAAGGCATCTCAACATGTTTCATCTTGACATTTCCCTTTTTATGGGAAGACCTCGACTTTGTCTCTTGTCTAATGCCCATTCCGAGGTAAGCTGGCTATGGCATCGGAAGTTGGCTCATCTCAACTTTCGGTACATGAATCAGCTGGTCATAGGAGAAATGGTTCGAGGAATGCCACTTTTGAAATTCGACAACGAAAATCTGTGTGCAGCTTGTGCACTAGGAAAGAAAAAGAAGAAGCCTCATAAGTCCATCACAGATTCAAGAATCTCTCATCCTTTAGAACTCCTCCATATCGATCTCTATGGTCCATCGACAGTTGCAAGTCTTAATCACAAGAAATATATTTTGGTGATTGTGGATGATTTCACACGCTTCACCTGGGTATTTTTCTTGAGACTAAAATCAGACACATTCCTGGAGCTCTGAAACTTCATAGTATCAATTGAGCTCAAAGTGCAATTGCCTGTTAGAAAAATCAGAAGCGACAACAGAAGTGAATTCAACAATCTGCAATAGAAGAATTTCTCGCTTCCAAGGGAATTAAGCATAACTTCTCAGCTCCCTACACACCTCAACAAAATGGTGCGGTGGAAAGAAGAAATAGGACTTTAGTTGAACCAGCCAGTGTTAGGACCTATTTTGTTGGTTTATGCTTGGCATTGAATAGAGCTTAAAAAGAAGATTTATGGGATATTCTAGTGATTTCGGTGTGAAGGACCGAAATCCTCATGGATTTTGGTTGGGCTTGAGCTGGTTCTCGGCTGGGCCTAAGTCTTGGGTGGGCTTTGTGTTAGGTCTAGGTATTTAATGTACAAATCTTGTCATTTGTAGGTTAGCCGTTGTGTGTATTCGAGTGGGAGCTTTAGAGAGAGAAACAATTTGTTCATTGATCACAAGAACCTTATGTACCCGTCTGCTAATCTTAATAGAGTGCATTAAAGGTTTGTAGTAATCCGTGTTCTTGATTCTTATCTGTTTCGGATTGATTACTCGTTTGGATGCCGCACTCTCGAGTGATTTCATTGATACCAAGTAGATCTAGGGTTGTTCAGGACCTACAAGTGGTATCAGAGCCTAAAATCCCAATTTTTGGGTGTTTTGGTATCAATTTTTCGAAACATTTGCTTGGATCTGGACGATTTTGAGCGTTTTTGGACCAATTTGATCGATTTTGGGTGTTTTGTTCGAAGTGTTCTTCGTGTTCTTGGCACCTTCAAGCGAAAGACCCTCAAAAACAGAGTTTTTGATCCTCAAAACTCGTTTTTTTCTGCAAAAAGCGGCGTTTTTGGAGGTTTTATGGCGTTTTCGGTCAGATCTAGAGGATTTCGGTCACGCTCCTGAGGATTTCGGTGGCAGCTGCAGGATTTCAGTTAGGGTTTGTTGGATTTCGGTCCATTAAAGAGGATTTCGGTCAGCCCATTAAGGATTTCGGTGCAGCTAGGGTTTCTGAGGTTTTCGGTCAGGATTTCAGTCAGAGCTGCTTTTCAGTCAGTTTTACTGGTTTTCGGCCTGGGTGATTTCGGTCAGGATTTCGGCCAAAGGTCAAGAACCTAGGATTTCGGTCTACAGTGATTTTGGTAAAAAAGGAGGTCATAAATTTCGAAAGGTTTCGGTCAAAATTTGTTTTTCGGCATAAATTTTTTGGGGTTTTCGATTAACATTTTGGCATTTGAAGGGTTTTCGGTCCTCTTGAACCTTTAAAATGGCGACAAAAGACGCTTGCGAAAAACCATGCAATCCTGATTGTGAAAAGATAATTGCCAAACTTCGTGAACACAATGACCGTCTTGTTAGTGAAATATTTGAAATGGAAAATCTCGTTTATAACACTAAAAAGAAAGTAAGAAAAGCTGGAAGCTAAAACGTCAGATTTTAATAAATTACAAGAAGAGTACAACATTAAGAGTTGTTGGTATCGTTTCGCCAAAGAAGAGATAGCCAGTTTAACTGCCAAGCTTGAAGCATTAAAGGCAAAATACAAAGACGCTGATTTTAATATCAAAAAGTTCGATGCTTCAAGTGCGGCGGTCGAATCGGATGGTTGAACAACTGCTGAAGTGGTCAAATAAATAGGGTGAGGGTTTGGGGTATAATAGTGTTCCACCTCCGTTTAATGATAATTATACTCCAGCTTATACCTACGATGAGATCTTACTTGCTCGTGATAAGGCTGAACAAGAAAAGGGCAAGCTTGATGACATTAATCAACTCATGGATGCTAAATGTCAGGCTGCTGAAATAAGACCAACCGAGGAAGCTAAGGTAGATGTTAAGGTAGACGCTACTAATACCTCTTCTTTTTGTGCAGATACAGTAATAGTGGAAGATGCAAGCGAGAAGGACAAACATGGTCCTAGTTCTGTTAAAAACTTGTCAAAATCTGATGCTTCGTCTTCTGCTGTTCCTAAAAATTGCACAAAAACCGTTGCTTCGGATTCTGCAACTTCTTGTGGTGTTGCATAAAATTCTAAAAATCCTAATGTTAGGAAATTTAAGCCACATAAGTTTGTGAAGGAAGGGGAAGTTCCTTGTGGACCAAGACCTAGTCCCACTAAATGTGATTGTGCTTGTACTTGTGGTAACTCCTTGAAAAATCAAAAGGACAAAGACCAAGTCACAATCTCATTTACCTGAAAAGACAAACGTGCTTCAATTGTGGGATTGCAGGTCATATCGCCAGGAATTGTCCATACCATCCATACGTTCCTTTCTATGCACAACACTAGCAGAACGTGTCAAAAGGGAGATCTTCCAAGAGAAAGCCCTCAAGGTCACGATCAAGAGATGGTTGATTGGAATGAAGCCAAGTCCAAGAAGCAGGCCCCCAAGGATAAGAAGACTGATTCGAGAGATTACTCTGCCAAATCGAAATCAGTAAGGTCGAGCTCATCTCAAGGATCGTCCTCGAGTCCACACTGGCAACAGAAGCACAAATCAAGGGGGAGTTCTGCTTCAAACTCAAGTGCTAATACACCTATCGGTTCAAACAACAAGAGACTCAAGCAAAACTACTGATGGGTACCCAAAGGCCAATATTCCAAATCATCTAATTGCCCTGCTAATTCTTCATGTTCTTTATTTGATAAGCATGATATGATCTTGGAACAAGTAAAGTGTGTTGATGACAATGGTCGACCCAGTTTCAAGATGGAATGGGTTCCCAAGACCAACTAATCCCGCTTCATGTGCAGGAGGAGCTACGGAGGAATATCATCAGACCTCGGTTTGTTGATAGTGGCTATTCCAGGCACATGACAGGAGACATCTCTCAAATGCATGTCATTCAAATCATTTATGGAGAGTATGTGTCCGTTGCGGGAGGGAAACGAGGAAAGATCACATGGGGTTCATGTCTAACGATGTGTTGAAAACTGAAAAGGTAACTTCGTCTTGAACTGATTTGATTCGCTTTGATGACTAATAGTTCAATTTTGTATTTTATACATTTTAGTTAAATTTGTACATTCTATCCATGCACAAATTTAAGGGGAGAATTAAAAAATATATATATAAAATACAAAATTACAAAAATATGTCTTTTACTTTTATGTCTTTACTTTTCAGAAAACATAAAAATCCAAAAACATGTTTTTTTTCGTTTCATGTCTTTCCTTCAGAAAATTACAAAACTAAAAAATATTGTTCTTTGACATATTTTACACGATCGCCAATGTTCCTGATCAATACCAATCAGGAATACAGATCAAATCTTCATGTCAAAGACGTGTTTCACTATTACAGTGAATCGCTAAGACATTCCTTACTTACCGACGACGCACCGAGTTATACCACTCACTGCTCAGGTAATACTTAAGTGCTAGTGATTCTTACTGTTACACCATAGTAAGTTTGAAGCACTGACAACCTTTCTTAAGCAAATCTAAAAGTTTCTTCTGTAACACAAACTTCTAGACACTTTGAGTAAGGCCACTCAGAGTCGAGAGTTACAAGGTTTGTGCCGATGGTTAGATTGCGTACCGTAATCTATCACACACACCAATCCATTCTTAACCACCTTTATATTTCTACTACAAGGAATAGTCGACTCATCACTTTAAACCAAGTGGTGATGATATTCCGAAACTCTATGCCAGTGATCTCTGCTACAACACCAGTAGTAGATGTGAGGCATCAATAACCACTCTTACCTACAAAGCTTCTAATTCAAGAGTTGGATGACTTAGTGTAATAAACCATACACTGATGACAATTCGAAAGTCTAGCCGATAGGTATGTCTAGTAACCAAGACATATTACACGCTCATACCGCTCTTGACCCAATCCTTCTTCTAAACAAGATGTTCGTGATTCAACGTGATATTACCTAGCATTGATAAAACATCGAAATTCTGGGTCAGTTATCGTTGTTGTTTACCACAATAGCTATGAGACCTCAACAACTTCACCGGATTCAAAATTGGCACTAGGATGGTACACTCCGCAGAGTTTGGATACCATTGAACGTCTTACGAAGAGCCAAGTCAACTTGGTGACTTGTCAACTGTATTGAGATCTTTTGATCGAGGATATGCAGGGGCCAAAATCAAAACGGCCACGAGTAGTTCACCGATACTTAAACAATCACAGTACGTTCCTCCGGGTTCACACAGATACTGCGAGAAGTCTAATTCTGAGCCACGGCTGAGTCCTTGAACAACTGTGGTGAGAGTTTATGACTCTGTGATCTACAGGATTTGCGGTCATCATTGCGCACTAGTTATAGTCGAAGACAATCCAGTGAATTCTTTCAAGTAATAGAGCCAGAAGTGAAGTTTGAAGTTCCCAATAGAATCATTTCAACCCCAGAGAAGGTGAATCATAACTCCATGTGACAAGCTGCGTTGAATTCCTCCTCAATCAATTCGTTGCTATATTTGTACCTTTATGTGATCAAGAAGTGAAGATGTGAAGAGGTCAGACTGCAGTTCCAATCAAAGTCAAATCAAAAGCTGGATCTACTGATTCAAGACCTAAGCAAGAAGCCTGTACCCAATGCGTGTTCAAAGATAAATCTGAAGACATTCCAATACCAAAAATGAAGTTGTCTCTGCAAAGTTCAGAAAGCTATTAACATCTACACCCGTCACTCGTAGAGGGGGAGATTGTTAGAATGTTGCTGCAGTATTCAACTGAATGTCAAGATCAAGAGAAGCGTGAAGATCAATGCAAGTAGTAAACTAAGGGGGAGATTGTTAGGACCTAATTTGTTGGTTTATGCTTGGCATTGAATGGAGCTTAAAAAGAATATTTATGGGCTATTCTAGTGATTTCGGTCAGGACCGAAATCACTCTTGATTCGGTATGAAGGACCGAAATCCTCATGGATTTCGGTTGGGCTTGAGCTGGTTCTCGGCTGGGCTTAAGTCTTGGGTGGGCTTTGTGTTAGGTCTAGGTATTTAATGTACAAATCTTGTCAATTGTAGCTTAGCCGTTGTGTGTGATCGAGTGGGAGCTTTAGAGAGAGAAACAATTTGTTCATCGATCACAAGAACCTTATGTACCCGTCTGTTAATCTTAATAGAGTGCATTGAAGGTTTGTAGTAATCCATGTTCTTGATTCTTATCTGTTTCGGATTGATTACTCGTTTGGATTCCGCACTCTCGAGTGATTTCATTGAGACCAAGTAGATCTAGGATTGTTCGGGACCTACAGCCAGATCGATATTAAACTTTTCCAATCTTCCATTGTCCTTCTGGGCAGAAGCTATAGCAACAACATGCTTCGTTCAGAATCGATCAATCATTAATAAGCGACTTTTAATGACACCTTATGAAGTGTTAAATGGGAGAAAACCCAAGGTCAAATTCTTTCATATTTTTGGTTGTCGTTGCTTCATCAAAAACAACAAAGATCACTTGGGAAAATTTGTACCCAAAAGTGATGAAGCAATATTCATGGGGTATTCATCTAAATCTGTTGCTTACCTTGTGTTAAACAAGAGAACGCGAGATGTAACACCCGGCTTTTAAAACAAAAACACCCCTGAAAATTTTTCATTTTAAACAAAGGTTTCAATACATAAAACCACAACAAAGGGGTATATTTTAATAAAAACGGGTACAAGTGTATCAAGGAGAGTATATAATACCATAATCTCCTTTGAAGCCGGGCTGCTACTGACAGCATCTAAGAGTCCTATTTCTCGAGTCACGGACTCCATCTATTTCATGCTAACCTGCAGGGACATTTAACAAACGGTATGAGCTACAAAGCTCAGTGAGTAATCATTTCTGCAAATAACATGTATTAAATATATTCGTATATCTGTTTGGATATCAAATCCAAACTCATAGCCTTACTGGCTGACCATATGTCTCTTAGGATTTCACATCCAAATTTTTGTAGCCTTACAGGCTACTTCATGACAACCTGCAATTATCAAACCACATTAGTTATTTGCACAGATAATCATATCTATCGTTTTTGTCCCATGTTTCTTAGTCACAATGGACTGGATCATATGTCATGGCTATATAAGCCGCACCCTGTGTCATAGCTATGTAAGCTGCACCAAAACAATATCAATATATAATTCATAGCCCGCAGGCCGCACCAGCTGGGTTAAATAACCCGATATCATAGCCATAAGGCCGCACCATGTACCTGTAACAAAATCATAGCCAAAAAGGCCGCACCAAATATCATAGCCCGAAGGCCGCACCAGAATCATAGCCCGAAGGCCGCACCAGAATCATAGCCATATAGGCCGCACCCGTTGGATATAAAATCCAGAAATCATAGCCATATAGGCCGCACCCGTTGGATATAAAATCCAGAAATCATAGCCTTATAGGCCGCACCCGTTGGATATAGCATCCAGAATTAGTTATGGCTCACGGGTTAGCCCGCTGTTGCCTAGACTCACGGCTCCGTTCTTGTCATCGTAATGACTCACGGCTTATCCGGTCTTGTCTATATAGGTTCGACTCACAGTTCCGTTGTTGTCTAATAAAGACTCACGGCTTAGCTGGTCTTGTCGATATAAGTTCGACTCACAGTTCCGTTCTTGTCTATATTAGACTCACAGCTTAGCTGGTCTTGTCATACCATTAATATTGACTGACTCACAGCTCCGTTCTTATCTATAATAGACTCACGGCTTATCTGGTATTGCCATCTTCATACATCTTCAAACTTGTCATTTTCGTCCCTCGAAGCTGTTTCAACCTGTAACAGTCCAATCATCATATATCATATATGGTATCAGTGAGATTACTCACCTGGATGCTAACTGCATTTAATTCCCGGTTGTTTCTTGCTTTTGCGTGCACCACAACCATTTTGTCCCATACCTATTTATCCATTTATATACCAAATGATAATAGGTTAATAACCATTCCAATTGACTCTAATACACTAGAGTTCAATACAATATCATTACAAACAATGCCTAGTTGATAAACTTTCCATTTACTAACTTTTTATGAATTTTACTATTCACCGAGGCATTCGAATCGATCTACAGTGCCCCCCGAGGGGTCGAAAACTCGATATTAAAATTTTCCCAAACTTTTCAGACCATAACGAGCCTACGGTTCAAGTTTGAGCTAAAACGGACAAGCCAAGCAAAAGTTAGCATTTTGAAGTCCCTGCCTGAGGGGCGCACCCCGCCTAGACATGGGCGCACTGCGCCTGGGCGCACCCCGCCAGGGGCTTGGGCGCACCGCGCCTGGCGCCTGCGCAGGTCTCCTGTCCAGCCGCAATTTGTGCACTGTAGCACGCAGTTTTAGCCCATTAAGTCCTTAATCCAGTCCTTAATCGTTTGGGGTTTGTTTCTAGGCTAAAACCTTATACTTTAACAAGGTTTTCAACCATTCAAAACAACTAAATCAATTAGAATGAAGAATTAGGGTTCTTAGTTCTAACAACCCCAAAACTTCAAATTCATCAAAAATAGCAATCTACTTCCATTTTCTTGAGTTAAGTCCTTATTAGCATGACTTAATGGAAGTATTAAACCATTTAAACACATAATCATAACTGAAATTTACAAATTTCAGTTTCTATAAAACCAAATCAAGAACACTTCAAGAACTTGATTAAAACTAACCTTTCAAGCTTAGGAATCATCAATTCCAAGCTATAATTCCAATTCCACACTTCAATCCTTCAAGAATCCTTCAATTTCTGGAAAATCCTTCACAAAAGCCCTCTCCCGTAAGCTTTTAAAATCTGCACAAAATGGGAGAACATTCCCACTATTTATACTTCCAGAAATTGCAAATTTAGTCCTTAAGTTCATTTTCTTGAATTTTTGTCACAATAAACAAGTTTTATTACAATAAAACTTTCATTCTTTATACATTTTCCACAACCAACAATATTTTTCATATTTGGTCCTTCACATGGTCAAATGACCAAATTACCCTTTCGTGGTAAAATGACCAAATTTCAGTTTTTATAACATTTTAAGTCCAAAACTCAAAATATTATTTCAAACCAAATACTTTTCTGTCCAAAAGACCAATTTACCCTTCCAAGGTAAAATGACCATTTTACCCTTTTTATTATATTTATAAAAAGAGTATCTTGGTGTTACAAATTCTCCCCTCCTTCAAAAGATTTCGTCCCCGAAATCATACAAGGAGTTGAGGTTATGTCTCCCTCGTTTCACTTTCGGTCTTCCACATCATGTCGGAATCTCTATGGTATTGCCTAAGCACTTAACCATATCTCGTGGTTATATCACCACTCGCATATCATTCCTCCGGTTGTCCCGGGCACCTTAATCACTTATCTACCTCATTTCAACATGAGGGATTTGTTGGAATTTATCAATCTATGTTCTCAGAACCATGAGACCCATAGAAAACTTTATAAATATCTTGAAGTTCATCAAGAAACTTCAATCGGTACACCCCAATTCTTACTCTTTGGGATACCTGGAAAGGTCCAATAGACAAGGACTCAACTTTCCTTTTTGTCCCAAGCAGATTTTTAGTATTTCCAATGGATCTTTTGATCACCCCGTCATTCCTTATCTGGAACTTCAACGACTTTACTCTTTGGTTCATGTACTGCCTTTACTGCTTCTTAGCCATATTCAAACTTTCTCGTATTTATCAAGTCTTCTTTTTAACTTGTATCAAAATCTAGGATCTAGCCAGCGGCTTTTTCATAATTTCAATCTAACTAAGTCAAGTAGGACACGGTATTCTGTACCCCACACCATATAAGTCATTAAAATACTAGTGTATAAACTATTATTTCTTATAAATTCTACCAACGATAGACGATCTTCTCATCTTCCACTAGGGTTTGTTGTGCAAATATCACGCACATCTTCTAAAATCTACGTCATTATTTCACCTTGTTCATCAATTTACAAATCTCATACAGTACTAACTAGTACTTTTGAGCTAATTATTCTAGTTTCTCGACTCGATACAGTCGCTACCGGTAACGCACGTTGACAAATTCCTCCTTCTATGTAGTTTTTCACTACTTTTCGATCTTGATATTTATCACTGGTTGGTAACAATGTGCACTGGTTTTTTAAACCAGTCAATAATTACCCATATGGCATCATACCCACGTAATACTTGCGGAGACTTTCTTATAAAGTCTATAATAATATCGTCCCATTTCTTCTTTGGGACCCACAACAGCTAAATTTTCCGTTTGCTTCTAATGATTTGACTGTAGTTACACACAAGTCAAATACTTTTCACATGTCTTTCTTTAGCCCCGGCCACCAATACATATGTTTTATCATCCTACATAGTTTGGTACTGCCCCGGGCATTTAGCATATGTACCCCAATATACGTCTTTTAAGGGTAGATTTCATATCTCACCATGCTTTGGAACTCACATATACAACCACCAAGGGTTTTCAATCACTGTGAGTTTCTAACTAGCTTATTTCAATAGCTAATCATTCATTTTTCACGTTTTCAAATCTGCACATTTCTTCTTGTGCTACCTGAATCAACTCAGGAAATCAATTCGCCACACTCACGTATGTGGTTGTATCTTTCAAAAGATACTCTTGCTAATTCAAGGCATCTATTATCACATCCGCCTTTCCGAGATGGTACAAGATTTCATAACCGAAATCTTTAAGTAACCCATCTATCTTTGCTATCTCATGTTTAGCTTCTTTTTGATCAGTTAAGTACTTCAAACTTATATTATCCATATAAACAGTAAGCTTTACACCACATCAGTAGTGTCTCCAAAGCTTCAATGTCAAAGTTATAATTGCTACTGCAATATCATGTATCCAAAATCAACTTTGGATGCATTTCTATAAAACAATTTATCTTTTCCGCTTAGCGATAATGCTAACACCGGAGCTTCACACAAGGTTTGTTTCAACCTTTGAAAAGTTTACATGTGGTCTTTCTTACCACTCAGACTTTTCGCTTTTCTTGGTCAACTTTAGTCAACTAAACAGCAATCAAGGAGCAGTTTTCTACAACTCTCCCGTAGTAACCCGCCAATCCAAGGAACTACAAATTTTAGTCAGATTCCTCAGGCGGTTCCCGTTTTATCACATCATCTATCCCACTGGATTTATTTTATCATCTTTGGCACTATTATCATGCCCAAAGAATTGAAACTTCTTTTAGCCAAATTTTCATACTTGGAAAATTTTACATATCACTTAACTCAGTGAAGAAATTCCAATATCTGGTACAAATGTACCTCATATTTAGTCTGGTTTCGAGAATATCAGATTCTCCGTAGTCAAAGTACATACACATTAACTTATCTTTCTTCTTTTCAAACAAGATAGGGCTCCACACGATGACACATTCGGCCATATGAGACCCCAATTCAAAAACAATTTCTTCCAATTGTTTTACCACTCTGCCATCTCTGCAGAGGCAAATCAATATAGAGCCTAAATAACGGGAACGGCTCTCAAGACCAGTTTAATCATAAGCTCTTCTCGCCAATCTGGCAGAAATCCTGGAAGTTCTTTTCAAAAGAAACATCCGAGAATTTATTTAGAGTAGTACACTACTATCACTGCTTTATTTAGCTTGGCCCATACCACGTATGCCAACTACAACATCATTCCTTTACTAACTCTTTTCCGAGTTTAAGCAATGGGAAATAACCAGCATTCTCAACAACGGTCATTTACTATGGATGTTCATCCGCTCATTTCTGTTTAAAGAACCATAATGTTCTTGTTTCTACAATTCATGTTAGCATCATTCATTGCTAACCAATTCATATACACAGTTTCTTCAGATTCCCTGGTAGTCATCAGCTTCAGATTTATAGGGAAAAATGGTCCCGTAAATCCTAGGCAAACTACCTTCCAGGTGTTCAATATCTAGAACATGTTTGCTATCTGCTATAGCTACTTCCAACATTTCATCCATAATCGTTGATGAAATATCCAATCAAGACATCAAAGTCACCGATCCTAAGCATAGCTCCATGGATCAAATATAACATATACGGGGAGTATTCAAAATAATTTTATCAGAGATCATATCAGTCTCCTCACGAGCTTTTTCCACAGTCTGCTGGAATGCTCAAAGTATCACTGGTCCTTTTCGAACATTCATTTCTTCTTTCTTTCCTCCCCCGTTCTTTCCTGGGTTCATCACCCGTTACTCCACATTTAGCATGTGAGTATTTCATAAGAAAGTGTTCTATAGCTCCGTGCTAGACACACTTCCGTGCTATCCAACAAGCTCGAGCAATATGCTCCTATTTTCTACAATTTCAGCATTTCAACGGTAGAGTCTCTACTCTACAATTTTCTTAGTGCTTTTCGTGCACTTCTTACATCGCATCGCCTTTTCCATTTTGGTCCCTTCCCTTTAAGGTTGGACCTGAATCGTGGTAACTTCTCCTGAAGCGTCCACTAACATTTTTCTGCTTTTCTTGTAGTCTCAGCTACTTTTCTTTCACCTTGATATGAATCAGGGTGAGCACCCAATTTCTTTCTCTGACCACAGCAACTACTGTTGCTTGTCATGTGGATTTTCTGCTACTTGTCTTGTTGCCCCCGTTCGATGGAGCCTTGAGAAAGGGCCGGTTCGCCTCTTAAAGCTGCACGCCCTAAATTCCTCCCAATACGATTCGCTGCTCATACTTCTTATATGTTAGAAGTCAGCAACAGTTAGGTTATATATGTATAATAACAACTATATACACCTAACTATATATCATGTCTACTGTCTCTAAAGGTTTAAGTCCAGGAATCTACTCTATAGACACCTAGTTCACTTAAACCACAGCTCTGATACCAACTTGTAACACCCGGCTTTTAAAACAAAAACACCCCTGAAAATTTTTCATTTTAAACAAAGGTTTCAATACATAAAACCACAACAAAGGGGTATATTTTAATAAAAACGGGTACAAGTGTATCAAGGAGAGTATATAATACCATAATCTCCTTTGAAGCCGGGCTGCTACTGACAGCATCTAAGAGTCCTACTTCTCGAGTCACGGACTCCATCTATTTCATGCTAACCTGCAGGGACATTTAACAAACGGTATGAGCTACAAAGCTCAGTGAGTAATCATTTCTGCAAATAACATGTATTAAATATATTCGTATATCTATTTGGATATCAAATCCAAACTCATAGCCTTACTGGCTGACCATATGTCTCTTAGGATTTCACATCCAAATTTTTGTAGCCTTACAGGCTACTTCATGACAACGTGCAATTATCAAACCACATCAGTTATTTGCACAGATAATCATATCTATCGTTTTTGTCCCATGTTTCTTAGTCACAATGGACTGCATCATATGTCATGGCTATATAAGCCGCACCCTGTGTCATAGCTATGTAAGCTGCACCAAAACAATATCAATATATAATTCATAGCCCGCAGGCCGCACCAGCTGGGTTAAATAACCCGATATCATAGCCATAAGGCCGCACCATGTACCTGTAACAAAATCATAGCCAAAAAGGCCGCACCAAATATCATAGCCCGAAGGCCGCACCAGAATCATAGCCCGAAGGCCGCACCAGAATCATAGCCATATAGGCCGCACCCGTTGGATATAAAATCCAGAAATCATAGCCATATAGGCCGCACCCGTTGGATATAAAATCCAGAAATCATAGCCTTATAGGCCGCACCCGTTGGATATAGCATCCAGAATTAGTTATGGCTAACGGGTTAGCCCGCTGTTGCCTAGACTCACGTCTCCGTTCTTGTCATCGTAATGACTCACGGCTTATCCGGTCTTGTCTATATAGGTTCGACTCACAGTTCCGTTGTTGTCTAATAAAGACTCACGGCTTAGCTGGTCTTGTCGATATAAGTTCGACTCACAGTTCCGTTCTTGTCTATATTAGACTCACAGCTTAGCTGGTCTTGTCATACCATTAATATTGACTGGCTCACAGCTCCGTTCTTGTCAATAATAGACTCACGGCTTATCTGGTATTGCCATCTTCATACATCTTCAAACTTGTCATTTTCGTCCCTCGAAGCTGTTTCAACCTGTAACAGTCCAATCATCATATATCATATATGGTATCAGTGAGATTACTCACCTGGATGCTAACTGCATTTAATTCCCGGTTGTTTCTTGCTTTTGCGTGCACCACAACCATTTTGTCCCATACCTATTTATCCATTTATATACCAAATGATAATAGGTTAATAACCATTCCAATTGACTCTAATACACTAGAGTTCAATACAATATCATTACAAACAATGCCTAGTTGATAAACTTTCCATTTACTAACTTTTTATGAATTTTACTATTCACCGAGGCATTCGAATCGATCTACAGTGCCCCCCGAGGGGTCGAAAACTCGATATTAAAATTTTCCCAAACTTTTCAGACCATAACAAGCCTACGGTTCAAGTTTGAGCTAAAACGGACAAGCCAAGCAAAAGTTAGCATTTTGAAGTCCCTGCCTGAGGGGCGCACCCCGCCTAGACATGGGCGCACTGCGCCTGGGCGCACCCCGCCAGGGGCTTGGGCGCACCGCGCCTGGCGCCTGCGCAGGTCTCCTGTCCAGCCACGATTTGTGCACTGTAGCACGCAGTTTTAGCCCATTAAGTCCTTAATCCAGTCCTTAATCGTTTGGGGTTTGTTTCTAGGCTAAAACCTTATACTTTAACAAGGTTTTCAACCATTCAAAACAACTAAATCAATTAGAATGAAGAATTAGGGTTCTTAGTTCTAATAACCCCAAAACTTCAAATTCATCAAAAATAGCAATCTACTTCCATTTTCTTGAGTTAAGTCCTTATTAGCATGACTTAATGGAAGTATTAAACCATTTAAACACATAATCATAACTGAAATTTACAAATTTCAGTTTCTATAAAATCAAATCAAGAACACTTCAAGAACTTGATTAAAACTAACCTTTCAAGCTTAGGAATCATCAATTCCAAGCTATAATTCCAATTCCACACTTCAATCCTTCAAGAATCCTTCAATTTCTGGAAAATCCTTCACAAAAGCCCTCTCCCGTAAGCTTCTAAAATCTGCACAAAATGGGAGAACATTCCCACTATTTATACTTCCAGAAATTGCAAATTTAGTCCTTAAGTTCATTTTCTTGAATTTTTGTCACAATAAACAAGTTTTATTACAATAAAACTTTCATTCTTTATACATTTGCCACAACCAACAATATTTTTCATATTTGGTCCTTCACATGGTCAAATGACCAAATTACCCTTTCGTGGTAAAATGACCAAATTTCAGTTTTTATAACATTTTAAGTCCAAAACTCAAAATATTATTTCAAACCAAATACTTTTCTGTCCAAAAGACCAATTTACCCTTCCAAGGTAAAATGACCATTTTACCCTTTTTATTATATTTATAAAAAGAGTATCTTGGTGTTACACGAGATATTGAAGAGAGCTTCGACATAGAATTTGATGACCAATACCTTTGGAGAAAACTAGCACAAGGCATTCTATATGTGATGGAGGCTGACATTCCGGAAGGCAATCAACCCATTCAAACAATCGAAGTTGACTATGATCTTCTATTCGACCCGCGAGAAACTGCAACTTATGCCGAAATCATTCGATCTCCTGAAGCTATTCAGCAGATAATTACAGAATCAGCACCATCACATTCTTAATCTTCCAAACCTAATGCTCCAGTTAATGAGGTAAGCGTTTCAAATATAAATGCAATATTTGAGGGGGAGTCTTCGCTCCCTTCACGTGTGGGGGAGAACTTCGCTCCCAGCACATGTCCAGGGGGAGCTCCCACTCCCGACCCATGTTGATGGAATCCCACAATCTGAGGGGGACCATCAACAATCCGGAGATAAACGAAACAACTCCTCAGCAGATGCATCAAATGATGCACCAATCTTCACGTTTGATGCCGATGAAGCAATCTCTGCTGAAGAATCGCATATCCAGAATGTTACTCCTGAAGATCCGGAATTCATCCAGGACATGGCACCACTTGAGTCAGACCCTGCTCTTATCCCATGGCTTCATAAGTGGACTCGGAACCATCCCCCAAATCAAATCATTGGAAGTCCTTCTTCCGGAATTCAGACTCGCTCCAAAAAATCGATCCATAATGACTGTCAATTTGCTGCCTATATTGGAAAATTTGAACCAAAAACCATCTTTGATGCACTGGATGATGATGACTGGATTAAAGCTATGCAAGAAGATATAGAAGAATTCAAGCGGGATAAGGTATGGGATCTTGTGCCCCGACCAGCCAATCAAACTATTGTTGGCACAAGATAGGTCTTTTGAAATAAACTTGATGATATGGGTACCGTGGTTTGAAACAAATCCAGACTTGTAGCCAAAGGCTACAGTCAGATAGAAGGGAGTGATTATGATGAGACATACGCACCAGTAGCACGCCTGGAAGCAATCCGAATCTTCCTGGCTTATGCTACTCACAAGAACATCATTGTTCATCAAATGGATGTGAAAAGTGCGTTTATGCAAGGTGATCTACAAGAGGTTGTCTATCTTCAGCAACCTCCAGGATTTGAAGATCTATCTCGTCCCAATCACGTTTATTGACTGAACAAGGTTGTTTATGGGTTAAAGCAGTCTCCAAGGGCATGGTATGAGACTTTGTCAAATTTCTTGGTAAAATCTGGTTACAGAAGAGGAACCATTGATCCCACATTCTTCGTCCGATCACATCAGAAACACATCATGATCGTACAAGTGTATGTGGATGACATAATTTTTGGTTCAACAGATAAGACAATGGTTGATGAATTTGCCAAGATCATGACTGACAAATTCCACATGAGTATGAACATGGAAATTGACTTTTTCCTGGGACTTCAGATCAAACATACCAATAGGGGAATATTCATTCATCAAGAGAAATACACGAATGAATTATTAAAGAAGTTTTCCCTTGATAACTCCTCTACTTCCAAAGTCCCCATGTCAACCAATCACGAGATTTCAGTAGATCCTGATGGCGAACCAGTAGATCACAAAATTTATCGAGGAATGATAGGTTCTCTCCTCTACTTAATAGCAAGTAGACCAGACATTATGTTTGTCGAGTGTATTTGTGCAAGATATCAAGCAGCTCCTAAGTTATCACATCAGATTGCTGTGAAAAAAATCTTTAAATATCTCAAAGGCACAAAGGCAATGGGTCTCTGGTATCCTGTCGGAGATAACTTCAAACTTCAAGCATTCACCGATGCAGATCATGCTGGATGCAGATTGGACAGGAAAAGCACTTCCGGAGGTTGTCAATTCTTAGGTGGAAGACTTGTGATTTGGTCTTCAAAGAAGCAAAATTGGGTTGCTTTATCTTCAGCAAAAGTAGAATATGTTGTTGCCTCTACTTGTTGTTCATAAGTCCTCTGGATGAAGACTCAACTTCTGGACTACGGATATTGATTTCTTCAGGTACCTATCTATTGTGATTCCAAAAGTGCTATCGCCATTTCACACAACCCAATTCAACATTCCATGACCAAGCATATCGACCTTCGGTATCATTTCATTAAGAATCAGATCCTCCAAGGTAACATTGAACTTTATTTCACTCCTACTGAAGAACAAGTGGCTGATGTTTTCACCAAAGCATTGGACATAGTGAAATTCAACAACTTTTTAGATATGCTAGGAATGTTAAACCCTGATCCTGATTTCTTCAGAGATTAACTTTTAACCAATATCATGCCTACTTGTCTTTCACAAGAATTTTCTAAAGTTCAAACTCATCTTTTTCTGAATAACTTTATGCCCTCATTTACTTCGGAACTCTCCCCCATTTTCTGAAAAATATTTTAAATTTTTGTCTTCTGAAAATTTCAAGTTCTGATGAACCTCGTTTAAAATCAAACTTCTGAAATTAAAAAAAAAAACTTCTGAGGAACCTCGTTACACACTTAACTTCGGAATTTTTAACCTCTGAGGAGCCTCATTTCAAAATGATTCTCTGAAATCTTATCTTCTGAGCTTTTCAAATTTCTGAACTTCTGGAACTCTGAACTTTTCAAATCTCTGAAGAGCCTCGTTTCAATAATCAACTCCTGATATTTTAAACTTCAGAGGAGCCTCGTTTTAATATAAACTTTTGAACTTTTACACTTCTGAGGAACCTCGTTTAAAACCCAACTTCTGATCATCAATCTTTCGAACCTTTCGGGACATCATTTTTTTTATGATGGTCAGTACAATTCTGACTTCTGAACATAGCCATCTCGGTAAAGGTCCTTCTCTGAATCATGCAGCAGTTAAGGTACATACTCTTTTCTCCTACATTTTCTGTACTTATCAACCTCCGCATTCAGAAAACGACCAATTAAATGAAAGGAATGTGAATTTAATTTTACTACATTAAATATCCAATAATTAGAAATTAATATCCAGAATATATTTAATACATCTGTAATCGTGTCACACGTGTCACCTTGTCACTGGACCATCTCATTTAATCATGCTTTGGCATTAAATGCCAAGCGAAACCTTTTCTGACCCGTCTTTTCAACATTCCTTATCCGGCGGTTTATCACGAAATTCAAAACTCTTTAACTGTTCCCTCCCTTTATCTTTCCCCACTCTTCATCTTCTTTATCGCTTATTCTCTCTGCAAAACCTCATCTCCTCGAACTCTCTCACTCTTCAAACCTCCAATTTCTGCAACATCACCCGTTATTGTGCACTACCTGTGAGTCACCTGCTTCACTGATCATTCATCTTCCTCGTTCCTACCGTTGTTCGTGTGAAGTGTACCTCCTAGGGTTTTCTGTTAAAACCTAACTCCCCGACACACCACCGTCTACCATTGTCTTTCCGACCCTCTTCTGTCTCTCGCTTTTAAGCATCATCTCAGGTAAATACTTTACTCTATTTTTTTAAGATCGTTTGCGTTGTACTCATCCCATTGACGAATGAACATTCTTAATGTTCTTCAAGTACAACTGTTCTTCATATTCGTCTGTTCTTAGAAGCTTATTTTTTTATATATCATTAATTGTTGCTGTGTAAACTTTTGATCAATGGTCTCTATAAAATTTTCTTTAAAAGATTCTACATGTGATTCGACATTTAACTCTTGAATATTCATACATGACCCTAACTATTCTTGTCCATTAGCTAAGCTTTTGAGTATGTTTTGCCCTTTGATCTTCTCAAAAAAGTGTTAGAATGGCTACTTCCTCAAAAAGCAGAGGATCCATCGGTGAAGAACAAATGACCATTGCTTCATGTAACTCTCCGGTTACTAGAGACCCCTCTCTTTTAAAATCACATTTGCAAATTGTTCTTTATGTGTTAAGCAAACACCCTCTATCCCATGCTTTCTTCGCTGCACCTCCAGCCATTCCTCTTTCACTTCTCGAGGAAACCATTATCATAGCCAAGAAAAAGAACAATGAAATCTTCGTTCGACTCTCCAATGGCCTTGCAGTGGAACTGGGTAAAGATGTGTTTGGAGCCGCACTACACATCCCACTCCAAAAAGGCCCATTTGAGGAACCTTCTATTTCACAGATCACTAATACGTTGTACTTGATGGGGTACGAATATGTGTTGGGCCATAATTATGATTGGTTTAAGCTTTACATTTAATCGGACCAAATTCAAGAGTTTCTGGGCTAAAACAAAGAGTTTATTGAACTGCAGGGTGATTTCGGTCTGGACCGAAATCCTCCATGATTTCGGTGGTGGCATGACCGAAATCCCCATGGATTACGGTTGGGCCTCTCACATTTTCGGTGGGCTTGCTGTGTTGTGGGCTTAGGTTTAGGCATTATTATAAATACTCTTGTTTAGTCTTCATTGTGTTGGTTGGTCAAATTAGAGGAGCTTATGCAATAGAGAGAATTTGTCATTCGATCAAAGAACCTTATGTACCAGTCTGTTAATCTTAATAGAGTGCATTGAAGGTTTGTAATAATTTCATTATGTGTTTCGATTCATACTCGTTGGGATTCCGCATCAATCGAGTGTGTTTGATTGATAACAAGTAGATCTAGGATTGTTTGGGACTAACAAGTGGTATCAGAGCCTAAAATCCCAATTTTTGGGTGTTTTGGTATCAATTTTTCAAAACATTTTCTTGGATCTTGACGTCTTTGGGTAATTTTGGACCGTTTTGATCGTTTTTGGGTGTTTATATTCGAAGTGTTCTTCGTGTTCTTGGTATATTCAAGTGAAAAATCATAAAAAACGGAGTTTTTGATCCTCAAAACTCGTTTTTTTCTGCAAAAACGACGTTTTTTGAGGATTTCGGTCAGATCTGGAGGATTTCAGTCACGCTCCTGAGAATTTCGATGGCGGCAGATTTTGCACAGGATTTCGGTTAGGGTTTTATAGGATTTCGGTGCAGCTAGAGTTTTTGAGGTTTTCGGTCAGGATTTCGCTTAGAGCTGTTTTTCGGTCAGTTTTACTGGTTTCGGCCTGGGGATTTCGGTCAGGATTTCGACCAAAGGTCTGGAACATATGATTTCGGTCTACAGTGATTTCACTCAAAAAGGGGGTAACATTTTTTTTGAAAGGTTTCGAAGATTGGACTGTGTCAAATTTTGGTTTTTCGGCAAATTTTTTTTTGGGGTTTCGATCAATATTTTGGCATTTGAAGGCTTTTTCGGTCCTCTAGAACCTTTAAAATGGCAACAAAAGACGCTTCAGAAGTTGTTTGTTCTTCTCAATCGTGTGTTGATATAATTGCCAAACTTCGCGAACACAACGATAATTTAGTTAGAGAGATATTTGAACTCGAAAATCTCAATTATGGTCTTAAAAAGAAGCTAAAACCTCTACAAGAAAAACTGGAAGCTAAAATAAACGACTTTTAACAATTACAAAACGAATACAACATAAACAAATGTCATCTCAGGTTTGCTAAATAGGATATCGTCAACTTGACTGCCGAGCGTGACGCTTTGAAAGTTAAACTTCAAGAAAAGGATTTTATCTTAAGAAATTCGAAGGGTCAAGCGCGATAGTTGAGTCGATGATCGGAACTCAGCTTAAATGGGATGAAAACAAGGGTCTTGGGTGCAAAAGTGTTCCACCTCCATTCAATTATAATTGTACCCCACCCATTGACTTAAACGAAATATTTGTTGCTAAAAAATCCAGTCAGGCTGAGAAGGTTGTGGTAGAAAATACTGATGCTTCTGTTCAGTGTGCAGATCATATTAAAGAAGATGATAACAAGTCAAATTCTGAAAAGAGTTCTTCTAATATCTCATCTGCAAACACTTCTGATGCTCGTGTGGGCCAACGCACTGAAGCTACTAGTTGTTCAAAGATTGATGCTGCAATATGTTCAACTGATCGTGCTTCTAGAAAATTCAAACCATGAAAGTTTAAGAAAGAAGGGGAAATTCCTGTTGGACAAAGACCGAGTCCCACTAAATGTGATTGTGCTTGTACTTGTGATAACTCCTTGAAAAATTCAAAAGGACAAGGACCAAGTCACAATCTCATTTACTTAAAAAGACAAACGTGCTTCAACTGTGGGATTGCAGGTCACATCGCTCGTAACTGTCCATATTGTCCATACATTCCCTTCTATGCACAACACTGGCAGAATGTGCCAAAAGGAAGTTCTTCCAAAAGAAAGCCATCAAGATCACGCGCAAGAGATGGTGAATGGAATGCAGCAAAGGCCAAGAAGCGGGCCCCCAAGGACAACAAGACCGATTCGAGAGATGACTCTTCCAAATCGAAATTGGCAAGGTCGAGTTCATCTTAAGGATCGTCCTCGAGTCCACACTAGCAACATAAGCACAAATCGAGGGGAGTGCTGCTTCAAACTCAAGTGTTGATACACCCATCCGGTCAAACAAGAAAAGACCCAAACCAAACTTCCGATGGGTACCAAAAGGCCTCGTTTCCAATTCATTTAACTGTCCTGCTAATTCTTTATTCTTATCTGATAAGCAGGATATGATCTTGGAACAAGTGAAGTGTGTGGATAGCAATGGAAACCCCAGCTTCAGGATGGACTAGGTTCCCAAGATGAATTAATTCCGCATCTTGTGTAGGAGCAGCTATGGAGGAATATCATCAGACCTCAGTTTGTTGATAATGGTTGTTCCAGGCACATAAATGGATACATCTCTCAACTGCACAACATTCAAATCACTTATGGAGAGCATGTGTCCGTTGCGGGAAGGGGAGAGAGGAAAGATCACGTGGGGTTCGTGTCTAACAATGTGTTGAAAACTGAAAAGGTAACTTCGTCCTGAACTGATCTGATTCGTTTTTGATGACTGCAAAATTCAATTTCTGTAATTTTATAAATTTTCTTGTTTTGGGTAAATTTGTTCGTGGTTTTACTTTCAATATTCTCTTCCATGCACAAATTTAGGGGGAGAATTAAAAAAATTAATATATATATATATATATATATATATATATATATATATATATATATATATATATATATATATATATATATATATATATATATATATATATATATATATATATATATATATATATATATATATATATATTTATATATATAAAATTAAAAAATACAAAAATATGTCTTTTACCTTTATGTCTTTACTTCTCAGAAAACTTAAAAAAATATGTTTTTTTACATATTTTACACGATCGCCAATGTTCCTGATCAATACCAATCAGGAATACAGATCAAAATTTCATGTCAAAGATGTGACTCACTATTACCGTGACTCGCTAAGACATTCCTTACCTACCGAAGACGCACCGAGTTATACCACTCACTGCTGAGGTAACACTTAAGTGCTAATGATTCTTACTATTACACCATAGTAAGTTTGAAGCACTGACAACCTTTCTTAACCAAATCTAAAAGTTTTTCTGCAACATCAACTTCTAGACACTTTGAGTAAAGCCACTCAGAGTCGAGAGTTAAAAAGTCTGTGGCGATGGTTAGATTGCATACCATAATCTATCACACACACCAATCCATTCTCAACCACCTCTTTCTTTCTGTTTCAAGAAATAAACGATTCATTACTTTAAACCAAGTAGTGATGATATTTCGACACTCTATGCTAGTGATCTTTGCTACAACACCAGTAGTAGATGTGAGGCATCAACAACCATGCTCACATACAAAACTTTTAATTCAAGAGTTGGATGACTTAGTGTAATAAACCATATACTGATGACAATTCGAAAGTCTAGCCGATGGATATGTCTAATAACCAAGACATACTACACGCTCATACCACTCTTGACCATAAACTTTCTTCTAAACAAGATGTTTGTGATTCAGTGTGATTTTACCTCACATTGATGAAACATCGAAACTCTGGGTCAGTGATCGTTGTTGTTTACCACAATACATGTGAGACCCCAACAACTTCACCAGATTCAAAATTGGCACTAGGATGGTACACTCCGCAGAGTTTGGATACCATTGAACGTCTCGCCAAGAGCCAAGTCAACTTGTTGACTTGTCAACTGCATTGAGATCTTTGATCAAGGATATGCAGGGGCCAAAATCAAAACGGCCACAAGTAGTTCACGGATACTCAAACAATCGCAGTGCGTTCCCCCGGGTTCACACAGATACTGCGAGAAGTCTCATTCTGAGCCAAGGATGAATCCTTGAACAACTGTGGTGAGAGTTTTATGACTCCGTGATCCACAGGATTTGCGGTCATCATTACGCGCTGGTTATAGTTGAAGACAATCCAGTGAAGTCTTTCAAGTGATGGAGCCAAAAGTGAAGTTTGAAGTTTCAACACAATCATTTCAACCCCAGAGAAGGTGAATCATAATTTCATGCGACAAGCTGCGTTGAATTCCTCCTCAAACAGTTTCTGTTGCTACACTCATACCTTTATGTGATCAAGAAGAAAAAGATGAAGAATCAGACTCCATGTTCCCAGTCAGAAATGTGCGTTCAAATTCAAACCTGAAAATAGTGTGATACCGAAGATGAAGTTGTCTCTGTATCGTGCTGAAAGCTATCAACATCTATACCCGCCACCTGCTAAGGGGAGATTGTTATGCTAAGGGGGATATTGTTGAAATGTTCTGCAGTGTACAACCGAATCAAGTTCAAGACAGAGCTCGAAGTTAAATGAAAGCATTAAACCAAGGGGGAGATTGTTGGGCCATAATTATGATTGGTTTAAGCTTTGCATTTAATCAGACCAAATTCAAGAGTTTTTGGGCTAAAATGAAGAGTTTATTGGACTGCAGGGTGATTTCGGTCTGGACCGAAATCCTCCATGATTTCGGTGGTGGCATGACCGAAATCCCTATGGATTTCGGTTGGGCCTCTCACGTTTTCGGTGGGCTTGCTGTGTTGTGGGCTTAGGTTTAGGCATTAGTATAAATACTATTGTTTAGTCTTCATTGTGTTGGTTGGTCGAATTAGAGGAGCTTATGCAATAGAGAGAATTTGTCATTTGATCAAAGAACCTTATGTACCAGTCTATTAATCTTAATAGAGTGCATTGAAGGTTTGTAGTAATTTCATTGTGTGTTTAGATTCATACTCGTTGGGATTTCGCACCAATCGAGTGTGTTTGATTGATACCAAGTAGATCTAGGATTGTTTGGGACTAACAATATGAACTTGGGAACCTGTCGCAATTCAAAAAGGCATGTTTGTCACATCTATGGCAATGTCTTGTCCATCTATGCATTCGTAGTCTTATAGGTAAAATAGGTAGGACTGACCAGCTCAGCAGGAGAATGCTTGAGCTTCTGTGAGCCATGTATACAGGAGCATCTGTTGACTTTGCAGCCATACTCTTTGAAGACTTCATGTCTTATCTATTAGTGTCATAGAAATCTCATCAAAAGATACACTCTACTCGTTTCTGGGCAATGTGTATCGAATTTCTACACACCATATACAAAGTCCCGATTCAGGAGGCTGCTGACGATGTACCTCTGAAAATGCCAGCAATCAAATCTTACACACCGAAGACAAGCTCCATTTTCGTCCCACTTCGATGTTTACCCGAACGCCTTCTCAATTTGGGCGATCAGACAGACTCTATAATCATCAAACACCGTGCTGACACTGTAAACCCTGAGTCCTACCTTCCCCAACCTCTAATAAACAAAGTTGCCCCCAAGAAAGGCAAGAAAAAGGCGACTGATGTTTCCCCAGCAAAGCAACCTAAGAAGAAGAAACAGAAAAAGACCAGAGAGGTACACTTCTCTACTTCTGATTATTCATAAATCTCTGAATATTCTTCTGAATATATCTTTCTTTAACTCTCCATACTTTTCTAAGTGGTCTTCTGTATCCAACCTTCTCTGAACTATTATTTTCGTCTAAATGAATTTCGGAAACTCCTCTCGTACTAACTCAAAATGATATCTCATGTCTGATGAACCTCACTTGGTTAGGATAACTTCCATTTGGAATACCACTTTACTTATTTTACATAAGTCATAACTGAGTGCCCTGTTAAAAAATTTATTGTTCATCGTTATTGGCACTTGAGAAATCCAAATACATATTCAGTATTATTTGGTCAAATTGTTCTAACTTCTATGTTCCAAAAATTTGCGTAACAAAAATCTGTGATATTTGAAATCCAAAATAAATTTTTGGTGTAACTTTTCTTATCTATGTGGTAAATTGAATTCGGTTTTCCTAAGGTATGTGTTACCCTTGGAATTTGTTTCCAAGTTCCATAATTCTAACTTTGTGTAACAACTTTCAGCCGATTGATTGGACTCTACAAGATTCGGAGTCAGAAAAGCATGAGGAAAAACAGAACTCTCATGACTTCGAGAAAACAAAAGAAAAAGAGGTGGAAACACAGAACTCACCATTAAAAGAAAAAGAAAAGGAAAAAGAAAATGAAAATGAAACTGAAACAGCAATCCCACAATCTTCCGAAAAGATCGTTTCTAAGCCACCTCCAGGAACCAACTTCTTTGACTCCTTGAAGTTTCAGCAGGCAGTGGAAGCACAAGCCACTGTCGTTGCTCTTCTTCAAAAGCGTTTTGAAATCCACAATGCTGAACAAACTGTGATCGATTCTTATGGTCCTCCTCTGGACACCAAACATGATGAGGTCAAGCAAGCTCGTGCAAGCAAGTCTGAACTTATCTCTAGCATCAACCAATTTCTAACAGTCGAACTCTTCAAGTTGGTTGATGACCCTCACTATGTGTTTGAATCATCCAAAAAAGTTTGGGCTAATGTAGTCTCCAGAATCGCCCGACTCACTTCGGATCGTTACCAGGACATTGAAGCCAAGAAAAAGAAACCAACACTCTCCAAGCCTCCTTTTGCTGAATCAAGATCCCGAATTCTACTGTCTGATACCATCTCCAAAACCATCGATAATTCTCTTTTTGGGAATGATCAGGAAGTGGATAAACCAAGGCTGTCTCCCGTACCAGACTTTAACCTGAGTGACACCAATTCATCTTCTCACAAGGCTGATACTGAACTCAACCTGACACCCTCCGCCCTCCTGCTGAAGACAAGGCTCCACACCAGAAAGTCGACTCTCTAATCACCTTGGTCTCTGAGCTGAAAGCTTCTCAAAACCAGGAAGCTCTGGTAAAAGAGATATCAGAACTCAAGAAGAGAGTTTTTGACTTTGATAGAAGAGACTTTGTACTAGATTTGGATGAGGAAGTACAGCAGGCACTTGCAAAAGGTTTACTAGCTGTTGATTCTAAGAGACAAGATGATGCCACCTCTCTCATGAAGAAAGCCCAGGAGACCCTGTCCGAACTCCAGAAAGTTGAACAGAATCTTGCCAGTGTGGTTCAGTCTGTTGATGTTAAAATCCGATCTTTCCTAGAACATCTTCAACAATATCTTCATGGAGTTATTTTTGAAAATAAATCTCTAAGGAATACCCATTGTCTTCTTCTAAACTTCTGACTAACACCCTTCAGAAGATAACAGACACCATCCATGGTCCCATAGAACAGATGAAGCTGGCCACAAGCATGAACATAGAAACCTGTGAAATTTTCAAAGAAGTCACCTCCAAGTCCATTTCCGATGAAGTCATCAAAATCTCTAAGGACGTGACTTCTAAGCTTGAAGCCATCCTCAACCACCTACCTGTGCCCCCTTCAACTTCAGAAGGAGGCCCAGGAGGGGGAAAGGCGATTCTGGTAGATAAAGATGATGATGATGATGAAGAGGATGAGGAATTAGAAGACGCCAATATTGGTCAAGGCGATTAGGAAAAGAATGAAACAGAAAAGGAGAATCTGAATCTGATGAAAGAAACTCCGGAAACCATTCAGAAAAATCCTACTCCCCCACACTCTCTAAAAACCACTCCAAAAGACAACATTCCTCCTCCCCCTCCTTCTCCTCTGAAACAACCCATTTCTCCGATCAATGTGATTATCCATATAGAAGATGACAACCTTCTGTACTCTCCCATCAAAGCATCTGACCCTCCGGAACTTCAAGCAAAGAAAAATCAATATTTCGACGCTCGAGCAGAAAAATTTGCTGAGGAATGTAACGCTGAAGAAAAAGCAGAAGCTGCCTTAGCAGCTGCTGGTACAAGCCAGCCCATCCCTTCCTCTATTTTTCGCTTCCGAACTTTAACCGACACCGACTTCCGACCATTCAAATCATATGCTCCCCCAGAAACTCCTGCGCATAACTGAGATATTCCTCTGACTCCAAATGGAGATAGATACCTTTACACTTTGAATTTTTCTGGCATTTCTATGCATAACAAGACCATCATCATGCAAAAGAAAGTACATAAATTTTTGGACCACTTCAATCAACCAAGAACAAATACTTGGTCCACCAAGCCAATTACTTATGTATCTAGTGTAAAGAAGAGAACGTTTGAAAAATCAAACTTCTTTGAATTTGAAATTGCCAAAGGAACCGACAAGCTAGTTATCATTGAAGCTGACTTCTGGAGAATGAATCCTTTTGATCTTTACTCCATCGTCATGAAGTTGGCCTCAAAAGCTGAATGTAGTCAAACCACCAGGGAGGTATATGTGGCTACTAGAAGATTCCTACATACACTACTGGAAGAGTTCAGTGTTCAAGATGGAGAAATCTTTAAACTAGTTAAGAATCATCCAAAAAAATCAACATCCTGACCTGGTAGACCTCACTTGCCAGAAGTTAGAGAAAGCTGGAAGAGAGGAGCAACTAGGGATCCCATCCTCGGAATCGTATACAAGGACAAATCTATCAAAGATTCCTTACTCTTCTTCAGGGCAGAACATATTAGAAGGGCTCCTAGCATGATGTTGCAAGAGTTAATCAAATCAATGGAGAAATCAACTCACTCGGACCCAGAAGCGAAAGAAGAGATGCTGCTAAGGATGGATGGATGCTGGATGTGCAAAAGTTTTGGTCGTATGCATAGAGATAGGCAATAATGGATAGAGCTTGAAGTAAAGAAAGGTTAAACCCCTCGGTTGGTCACCGAAGGGGGAATTGTTAAGGTCAAAACGGGTCGTTGGCCAACCCGGAGTTTTCCTAGAGATTTGATAGTTTGTGTTGGTGGTACTTGAACAATTGTTTTGATGGAATGTTTGTTTATTTGTATGTTTGCTGTGTTGATGAAATGTATTGGGAAACAATGATGGTTGAAAATAATAGTCTTATTTCACGTATGTATGTTTCGAGAAATGTTCTGCTTATCTATGAATATACTTGATCTTTACTTATGTGAAATATGTTTATGTATCCGAAAATATAAGGTACCGAAATCCACTCTTGGATTTCGGTAATATGCTATAAGTTCAAATCGGAAGTCTAACCAAGATCAGAAGATCAAATCTCCGAAGACACGAAGATCAGAAGACTGCTTGGTTCGAAAGCCAATGTTCCGAACTCACCAAGTTTTGGAAATGACAAGATACCGAAATCCACTAAGGATTTCGGTTCAGCAACTCAAGGAACTTTTGAAGACTATTGTGTTCAGCATTCTACTATTAACATCAACACCGAAGACTGAAGATGAAGATAAGACAAATGGATAAGCTGATCAAGCTATAAAGAATTATTAGACTAGATTAGGCGTGGCCTTTTAGAAGCATGTCGCTTGTACTGATCGTATTTTTATATTCTAGATAGCCACCCTAGTCTGACATTGTATTATTTTATTAGTTAGAACCATCTTGTCTGACTGAAGAGAGACGTGTTTTCTGCTCTTCAGTCCTTAGGATAATATCCCGAGGTCTCCCCTTGCACTATAAAAGGGAGACCACCTCTTCACTTAGTCCTCATGTTTTGAGAGCTGATTGTAACGATCTTTAAAATCCTCTCATTCCATCATATCTTGTCTTGTTCATATTTGTTCTTACTTTACTTGTCTTACTTCTCGCTTTTCAATCTTACTGTCTTTATCTCTCAATCATGTTAATTGTTTGAACTTCTTTATTGTTAAGCTATTAAGATCCATCTAAGTAAACATCTCAAGTTTCCGAACTTGTCCATCATTCCGCATTCCCATTTCAAATCTTCGGACTTGTCCAGCAGTTCCGAAACCATTGCTGTTCCCGAACTCCCTCTTTATATTCCGTACTTTACTTAGATTTCGGTTCCAACACACTCTATTGACGGTTTCTGTCCATACACATAAAGAACCGAAAAACTCAAAAATATGAAAAACAACTTATTGTTCTATACTTAAATCAAAACTAGTGTGCGCCTCGTGCTATGCACGGGTTAGGGAGAAAATCTGCGTGAAGAAAGGAAAGAAGGATGGTATAACGCATAAAATTAAAGTACGTTGTTATTTCTTGCATTTAGCCTAAGGAACCACAGATTCCTTTCGGAATGCTAACCATATTCATCAATTGGTGCATCATAATCATAACTTGTGGTGATAAATGGCCGACCAAAAGTACGTCCAAAATTCGTCCCGACATGATACAAAAGACAAAAAAATGAAGTAAATAAATTTAAAAAATGGTAAAAAATTAACAATTAAGAACTTGTGAAAAACAATACCATATAATAATTATGAACACTTCCTCCTTTTTGAAAAAACCGAGCAACAGAATAAGCAACATCTTCTGCAGGACGATGTGGATCTCTACCTCCAAATGTCTTAAACCTATAAAACAATAATAAAAAAATTAAGGATTAATGAAAAAGATTGAAATTAAAGTATGTTTCTATATGGGTAAAATAATAGAAATAGGTTGTTATTATGGATAAAACATATCATCCTAGCCAAATCTCAGTCCATATATCTTGTGGCAGTTTTTCATATATTAACTGCATAATAGGTTAAAAGAATGTAAGTACGTTGCTATTATTGGTATAAGGTAAACCACATTGGCTATATTGATATTGAAAGAGTAAAGTAAGTTGCTATTACTTGGCAAAAATGGATGTTCAATTTTTGTTTAAAGCAACGTAAATTTGCTAGATCCATTTTTCCCTAATTCTTGTAAATAGATAAAAGGGAGCTACGGCCGATGATTCGATGAAGAGACTCCCCCGATTTCAAAAACTACCAATTTGATGTAGTTGAGAAAATTAGAGCTTTGAACAAAATAAATCACCATGTTAATCTTCTTAAGTCAATATGCAAGGCGTCTCGCAGTCACGCAGGTGGTTGCTGGGTTTCTTCAACAGAGAGAGAAGGCAGATGCAGAAAATAAAGATAAAGATGATGAGATGTAGAAGAGTTGTCGTGATGAGAGGTAACGGAGGAAGCAAGAGCTGGCAGAAGCGGAAGGTAATTTTCACCCAATTGGTAACACTTGGTCCAAACATAGAAAAGGAAAAAAAAGACCCCCTTAAACCCCCCCTCCCCCTAATTATTCTAGAAGCAATGTTGCAAATTAATCTATACAAGATTTGTTGAATCAGCAGCCCATTCTACGAATATATCATGTGAAAATCCCACTTCTAAACTGGCCATTGAAGCTAGGACAATCTAAATAATGAATCCAGTCAGTACCATTACCATCATAATTGTAATTCACTAATAAGACCAAAGTGGTGGAAGTTTGGCTTACCTTTGGGCCCTCTGGGGTGCATTCAAGTTCACTCTTGTTGATCAAAAGAGTAACATGCCTGCAATTAAATGTAGGGATTCCATATAATCATAGTAATAAACACTAATCAAGAAATTTATGGTCTTACTTCAAAAGGAAAGCATTACCACGTGTGTGCTCAAATGACTTTGCAATTGAATCACTCATCCACTCAAGGAAACTCTTGACATAATCAACTGTGCTTGATGACACATATGTGAGAAAGAAGATAGGATAGGTCAAATGATGGTGTTCCCAATACTACAACATTAATGAAAAGATCATTATAATATTAAAAAATATATAGAAAAAGGTTATATATATATATATATATATATATATATATATATATATATATATATATATATATATATATATATATATATATATATATATATATATATATATATATATATATTTCAAAAGCTTGAAAGAAAACTCATTACTAACCTGTTCTAGTATCTAAAGTAGTTCCAGTATTCAACCAGTAGTATCCACAGGCAATAATACATTCCCGTTGCCTCTTAAAGTGTTTAATATAGCATCTGAAATATCCAATCAGATGACAAATTCATAGAAAAATATACAATCAACTTGCATATTCCAGTGTACAGATGATATTACTTGAACAGATATACTAAAAAAATTAATTACCTAAAAATTCTTGATCCCTTTGACGTCTAGAAGGCTGATTACTCAAAGAATTATACGCATATGTTATAAGAACAGTAGGTCGAACAAAAGATTCCAAAATTGTTCCATTTAAATTCCTGAAAAATCATTACAGCAAGTCAGAACATTCTGCCTTGAAAAATATGGATGCAGTTGGAATGTAGAATACCTTTCTTTACGATGATTGATGTCAACTGCATATATAACATCTTCTCCATCTTTAGTTATTTTCCACACAGTGCCCCTAAAAGATGGCCAGCAACATGAGGTGCAATCATTTTCTATGCGTTTTGGTTGACCAAGTCCGATCTTTTTATCTAGAATAAATCTGTGTAAGATGATACCAAATTAAGAATTATAGGATGTTAATTGAACTACAAAATAAAAGAATAAAATATAATATTTTGGGACTTACCCTTAATCTAAAAAAGAATATTTTAGTGACCCGCCTGCTTTCTTGATTATTTGGATAGAGTCTAAGTTTGTGCTTCCCTAACATGTCAATAATTATTTTTAAAAACCAAAACTTTTTGATGTTACAAAATAGTACCAACTATGGAGTACTTACTTTTAACAACATCAATAGCCAATTTTGCAAAATGTTCTTTGTCATGTAAGAGTATTTTTAAGCTCAAAGTGGTTTTTGCAATCCTCACTAAGTTAGATCTGAACTTCTCTGAATCCTTTTTATTATTCGTGACTTTGTCCAGCAAGGCGCTGCGTGCACAGTCAGCAGTCATCCGATAACCTGAAAAGGTGACCTGGCATTTTAACATATATATTTTAGGAATTTAAAGCAATGTACACAAAGAGATAGGGGATGAAGAAGGAACTTGAAATTATTGTCATTGGGTGAATTTTTGATGCTACTAACTTTTCAGCCTCCCTTAAAAGTTCACCAGCCAAAACCACAACTGAAGTAGTCCCATCACCCACTTCATCATCTTGTGCTTTTGAGATGTTTAATTATTAAATTAAGAAACTTGATATAGTAGGTAAACTTTATTTCTAAAAATGTCAAGATGATATGAATACGATAATTACATAAGATTTAATGATAACAACAATTTGTAAGGATACCAATGAGGACTTTTGCAGCAGGATTGTCAATATGGAGGGACTTTAAGATAGTGGCACCATCAACGGCTGGTTTTTATGATCTGAATAAAAAAAATATCAAGTTTCTACTTACATATTATAATATAAAAGGAACTCATGTAGTTCGTGCCCTCATTCCACTATTAGATCGAATAGGCATCTTATTAAGCGGTCTTTTTCGGTCGCTCTTTCTTTCTTTTTTCCTTCGCCCCGATTTTTTCCCTGTTAATATAAAAGGGCTCCAATGATCATACCTCAACCAAAATGGAGAAGACGACTTGGTAAATCATAGTAGTAGTCATCAATTTCAGTAAATAAGATGTTACTGAAGAAGAAGAGTATACCTGGATCTTAAGGGTGGATAGTTTCCATTTTCATCTGCAAAAATCAAAATTTGGAACACGTCAATTTCATGAGAACACTAACAAATTATTTTCTCCAGAATCTCCGCCTCCGCCGTTGGTGTCGTTAAGGTTGTTGTAAGTAGGCGTCGGTGACGGCGGAGGAGACTACGTGAGAGGCATGCGAGTTTAATCGTGTAAGTGTGTATGAAACAAAACGCAATTCAATCGTTGACATGAAGGAGAAATCAAACTTCCAGCGGAGGAGAAGCTATCTTCTCTTCCCGACATCGATTAGGGTTTACGATACCAGCCATCGTCGCTTTTTGAGAAGGAGGCGGTGGAGCAATGAGAATCGTATGGCATCCGGATTGATTCACAATTTGGTTTCGATCGACTGACGCTAAAGAGGCTAGGGTTTTGTTATCTACCCAAATCACCGAATTACCGATTGGTCGAGCACGTCGGAGAGGAAGAAATAAGTCATCGGTGGAAGTAGTAAGAAGCGGAAGGTGGAGGAGGTGTAGTATGTGATACCATGGAGAACCTGGGAGAAACCGGATGAGAGTCATGGTGGTGAATGGAAGCGGTGGTGAATGAGTTGAAGTGAAGCGAATGCGCCAAAGAGAAAACCGATCCAAAAAAGGATCCACAAAACCGCGTTACACAAACCAAAAAAAAGGTTACACGGGAATGAGAAAAACACGCAAATTAAATAAAGTATATAATAACAATCAATCGAGACAATCCAATCTGATTCCAAGATCCAACTTAGAAATCAGAAACCAAACAATCTAACCAAGCAATCCAAACAAAAACGATTATCGAACCGAAACTATAAACGAACATGGAATAACTTCAAACTGAACTTGTATTAAAAATAAACCCCGAATCAGAGTCGAATGCTTCTGAAATCAGGAATGAAATCCAGTCCCACATGGCCAAAGGTCTTGTACAATCCAGAACCCTTGATAGCACGAAGTAACAAAAACCGAAAATGAAACGAAATAATAATGAAAACTATCAAACTACCAACTACGAATCACTAAGCTACGAATACTGAGTCAAAGATGCATGAGTTCCACTCAAACGTCAGATCTTTGCTCCCGAATTACGAACCGGGACCCTCTATTTATAGTTACGGATTTTGCCTTCACGCGTTGCGGCATGGCCTTATACGCGGCGCGGCTTATCTCGAATGCCCGTTTCTTCGCACTTTAAATTTCAAATCCTCACCAGGTATCATAGCTCACCGCATCGCGTAGCTCCTCGGGGTACACGGCACGCGTGTTACTTCAACCTGAAGTAGCCTTCTTTCCAAACTTTGCCAAAACTTGCACTTTTTACCCTGTATTTCTTGTAATTTGCAACAAGTACCCTTGGCACAAAACGTTAGTAATATCATATTTTCAGAAGTATATTTCATTCAAAACATAGCTAAATGACGACTATAATACTTGATATTACTAGGCGTTATCAGTAAGCTATACCTATTTGCCTACTATATGATCCGAACTCAATGCATTTTTTAAATTTTCACTAATTTTGAACCATCATAACTTTCTCATACATACTCCGATTGACTTGACTCTTTTTTGCATTGTGTCTTTTGCAGCAAGGGTTATCCATTGATATATTATAATTGAATTTTAGGCACCAGGAAGTCAGAATTTCATGACTCCAAAGTAGGCCACTCCTTTATTTCCTTAAGCCGCTAACTCCCAAACGATAATCATTAAAATTTCTTTTTTTATTCGAAACTACTTCGTTATGATTAATAACAACTCCCATGACTTCCTTGCATGTTATTCCCAAGTTTTGGTTATTAAATTTATTTTTCATTTTTCTTGATTGACATACTAAAGGGTTCAAGTCCAACTTTACATCTTCATATCTAATGCATATAAGCTCCAAATAAGCTGACTTTTATATATTATTCTTGGTATTGAATGCTAGTTAAAATCAAAAATCAATTGATTTGGTGAAGCATTAGATGATCTATATAACCCAAAAAATGGGTACTTGGCCATAAACTTTCCTAGCCTTAGTAAAATTTTCATAATCATATTTATGTAATATTTTTTTCTCAACTTCAACACTCATAACTCTTTCATATGAACTCGGTTTGTGTTACTCTTTTTGCTATGTAGTCTTTATTTTCTTCGCTAAATTTTGGAATCCAACCACAGTCCTGATGCTCTAAGCCCAAGTATTAGAATCTCAAACATAGGGGCTTACACATTTAGATTTTGTAAACATATAACATACCATTTTGGAACATACATAACTTCTTCATTTCAATTCCAAATGAATTGATTATTTTCTTCATATATTGTCGAAACTGCACATTGAAACTTTGAAAGTTCTATTTTAACACTTGTAAGCCTTCTTTCCGTAGTATCAAAGTACGCCACTTAACATATTATCAATCATTTGTATTTCACTAAATTTTAATATTTATCTTAATGCTCTTACTACAAACACCTTAAAACAATAACATTTCAGCACATGTATTATGTACAACAAAATTAGACATATATTTTATTATGTTGGTCAAATTGCTCTTTTTATCGAAATGTCCTTTTTGGATGATAACACATTTTATATATTTATTTTTACCACCTCAATGGCATTCCACTTTATCACTTTAACATCCTAAATACTTAAATTATAGGATGTTACATTCTATAAGTATACATCACCAATGGACCATTGGTTAATATCAGTATGTCGAAAATCAAGAAATAACACAAAGGAAAGAAGATAAAATGAAATTTTATCTTTTTCTCATATATAAATTACAAAGGAGAAAGAGAAGAATATTAAAAGAAAAAATGCCCTCATGTGTAGGGTACATAAGGATATTTATCAGATAGACATAGGAAGTATCTATGATAAAGACAAAGGAAAAATATCAAACATTGGGAATTGACCATGTTAAAACTTTATAACGTTGACTCAAAATGCGAATTTAATTATACTACAATGACCATTTATGCAATTTACTCAATTTATAATTTGAGAGGTCAAAGTCATTGAAATTGAACTGAAAAATAAATATAAGGTCAAATGATTTATGATGACTAATTTAATGTATCATATTTCTCCCTAATTAATTAGCCATGATAAATGCAAAAGGACAAATGGAAATACGGTACACAAAAGATACAAATATGTTAATTTTTTAAAAATATTTTGTTATAATCAATATATAAATATATTGCTATTTGGATTGTGTAACAATACTGATAATATTTTCAAATTCCTAAAATAAATAATATATATGATGGTCAAAGCAATAGAAACTTGAGATTTTTCAATGTGTTCGTACTATCAATAAATGATACATAAATTCCCAAGGAAATATGATAATATATAATAGAAAAGTTGGGTTTGAAGTCGTACATACATATTTACAAACATTTGTATCAAATTGGTATATCAACGCTATCAAAGATAGAGGTAATGTTTTAAAGATTCCAGAAACAGTATTATGGAGAAAATAGTTCAATTATGTTAAAAGTTTGTTACACTCACACTAAATAAGTTTTTTATTATTTTATGTTTAAACCGTAGATGAAAGGTAAACACATATGTTGTAATAAAGGGGAAGTGAAGAAAGGGCCATGGTCGGCTGAAGAAGATAAAATACTTTTAAATTGTGTTACAAATCTTGAGCACTTTCGTTGGAGCTTAATTCCCGAACTAACAGGTCTCTCTCTCTCTCTCTCTCTCTCTCTCTCTCTCTCTCTCTCTCTCTCTCTCTCTCTCCCTTTATATTGTTTGTTTTTTACTTTTCTACAAGTTCAAATATAAAACCATGTTTCAATTTTTTTTCTTTTGGTCATACCAAGGGAGCGAAGCCTTGCTTATAGCTATGCATTTTATATATTAATGTATATTGTCAAAGGTAAAACCAGTATGCATATTACAAGATAGTGTCATAATATGTGGCATATAAATACAATACAAGAAAAACTAAAAAGAACTTAGCCTTGAAAAACGATATTCTAATGGCATAACTCACTTTAATATCATATGGAAGTGCTAAAAAGATCAAACTTCACTACCTTTTCATGACTGCCAATTTCTTATGGAAACATTATTACAAACCATTTTTTCATGCTTAATTTTAGATATAAAAAATTAGTTGCAGGTACTTGATTAAAATATACATCATTAATGAAAGTTCTCTTTTTCATGCCCATAAAATGATGGAAGTGCAAATCGCATATGCCAAATTTATATCGGATGCAAGTGCCAAAGAATCTATCTCACTGGCTTTTCATCGTCGCCAATATCTTGTGAAAGCATCATCGCCAAACAACTTTTTCCATGATTAGTGTGGGTTTTTGACAACGCAGCGGTCGTCGTGCGGTCAAAAATAAAGAAAATACCTAACACACACTAGCACAGTGGTAGTCAGGGTCGATCGGCAGGAGCTTCGTAGTTAGACTAAATGAGAGATTACCAACTAGTAGTGACACGCTACCGTCGGAGGATCTAGTTTCTACCTTCCTAATCACTACCAATGATCAAACACACTCAAGCCAAGCTAAGCTAAGCTCAAATAACCTAGTCACTTTCTGAAATCAGAAGTACATCTCTGAATCAGAAGCAATCAAAGGCATCCAAACTAGCAAAACCAAGCAAAGCATAAACTAGCCACTAACTAAAGTTCTACTGAACAGTTACTAGCCAAAGTTTAGTGCCTAAAACCTAACCTAGTTAGCTACTGATTTCAGCAAAGGAAAACAGTCCCAACAAGGTCAAAGCAATATCCAAACATAAATCAAACATCCAAAACCAAACACTAGCATAAAAACACCGAAAAACCAATATTAAAGATAACCAAATGCTTTGCATTCACCAAACTCAGATCCAAACGTAAAAACAGTAACTAAATGATCCAAAAACATAAACCAAAGCTAAAAATCAATGGTTGTCACTCACAAATATACAAACCAAGGCTAACTACTAACTACTTAATTGAAAATAAAAGCTAAAACTAACCAATACCAAATGAGAGTCTTCTGGAACGAAATCTTGGAGTCAAAGAGCTTCAAGGTCGATTTTACACCCGGTCTTTGCTAGGGTTTTCGGCTGGAAATGCCTCTATTTATAGTTGCAATTTTCCCGCAGCCGCGCTGCGCAGATGAAGAATCCGCGGCGCGCGTACTAATCTTTTCCCGTTTCTTCGGTATTTGAATGTGTTCCACCGCCTTAAGCCCGCGTCGCGCGTATCATAGATCCGCGGCGCGCGTACGAGTTTCCTTGATTTTTCATTCTTTTCCAAACTTCTTCCTTTTGCACGCTTTTAGTCCCTGTTTCCATTCTTTTTCTCCAAACAAGTCCTGGCACGAAAAGTGAGAATACCCAGACATATTTGATATAATTTTATCAAGAACAGGGCTGAAAAACGCCTAAAATACTTGATATCACTAGGCGTTGTCAGTTTTTATAGTGGTGTTTGGAGTGAAAGTATTGGCTGGAAAAGTTCCAAATTTCTCATGAAAATGTTCACTGCATTTTCATCATCGCCAAACAACTTTTTCCATGTTTAGTATTATATATACATATACATACATACATATGTGTATGTGTGTATGTGTGTGTGTGTGTGTCTGTATATAATATATATATATATATATATATATATATATATATATATATATATATATATATATATATATATATATATATATATATATATATATATATATATATATATATATATATATATATATATATATATATATATATATATATATATATATATATATATATATATATATATATATATATATATATGGAGAGGTTAAAATGAGAATGATAAAAAGGTTGAGAATGTGAGAATGATTCTGGACCAATGAAATCATAAGGGTATATTACTCATTATATATTTTAATTAAATTATAACAAAATAACAATTAATCTAACTTCCTAAAATTTAGGATTTTGATTGATAGGTACCTAAAATAAAGGAATTAATTGATTTTTTTGTTATTCAATTAATTGAAGAAATTCAAAAATTTAATGATTTTTTCTTTTTTTTTTCACGGTTTTATTCATTCATGAATAGAAAAAAAATATAGTTTTATGATTTTATTGATTTAATTTTTTACAGTATTTTTATAGTGATTATACAAACTTCTGTCGTAATCATCAATGAATAAGATATATATACAAATGAACTTTTTGAGAATTTTTAAAAATTGTATTTAATATGAATGTGTTAATCACGAATGATTACAAGTAATGATAAATACTAAAATGAATAAAGTACAATAAAAATATAAAAATATAATACAATTGTAATCATAACACAAAGATATAAAGGAAACGATAATCATTAATGAATAAAAGAGCATGTAAAATAAAAAAAAACTAGTTTAGCTGTAATCATAAATGAATAAAACAAACATAAAAAATTCGATTCATTAGTAATCATTATGTTGCAGTCCCGATGATTATTCTTGCTTTGATTTTTCTTGTTGCTGCCGTCACACCCAAAAGAAAGAGGGGCACTCATGATCATTATTATTAATGGATTCACACCCGCAAAATCAAGTTCAAGGACATTAAAAAAAAGAACTCATAAATTATAATGTTATGTATTTGCATATGCACTGATTATTACAAATGATAATAGAAAGTAGATGTTACATTGTTAATCATCAATGATTTACCCACCCATCATCAATGATTAATACTTAGATACTTAATAAAACAAACATAATAGTATTAATTTTCAATGATTATAGTTCTCTATTACCCTATAAATCACAAATGAATTATCATTGATGAATACAAAGTAAAATGAAAAATCAATGAGTATTCCTTACATTAATGATTAAAACTAAAAATATATAATCAGTTACGTAAAAATCATCGGTGATTAATAATCATCTATGATTAGAACTAAGTTACATATAAATAATTACATTAGTGTTCTAATTATCTATGATTATAACTAAGTTACATTATATAATCATCAATGAATAATACATATACTAACTAATAAATAACACATATGGGGATTCGAATAATATTTGTATTGAATATTATATAGTCAATACATTGTAGTTTCATAAATTTTAAATAATTGATTCATTTTAAAGATAATATAATCAATCTAGGAGACTTGAACACGGTCATATATCAAATCTAATTAAAAATCAGAAATTTTGACATGTAGAAACAAAACTAATAGTCTTTTTTACTGTGTGATGCAAGTAATATTGAGTTCCAATACAATAGTAATGATATTGTATATATAATCTAATAAAAACGTAATCCTGTAAACCCAAAATTGATTTTGGTTTTACTTGAATATGTTCGACATTCAAACATTGACATAATGTGTTCCCAATTGACTCGTATACTTTTTACTTATGATTTAGTAAGGATATAATCAAATCAAAAAAGTGAAATATAATCTTATGTCGATGCATCGAAGGACATAGTTCCGAATTAGTTTTTCATTGGCGTTAACCAACAAACCTATGAGAATAAAATAATAATCAAACAACAATTTGGGCATCATTGTTCGTAACAATTTGTAAGC